>CM076584.1:1123728991-1124328991 GCA_034641835.2 Pinus albicaulis | reverse complement strand
GGGTTGTCCCTACTAGACTGAAGGTTGACCCTATAGATGGGAGGGTTATCCTTGCGGACCATAGGGATGTCCCTGTTGGCACGTGAACTGATTTGGGTAAACCAGAGCTTGAGTTGTTTGAACATACAATGGGATTTGTGTAAGAGGACCATGGTAATATACATGATTCCCATTCTCATCATAGTAATGTGGCAGGTTAATCGAGGTGGGAAACTACTAAGAACCCTGCAGGAGATAGTTCTGATGTTGAAGAGACATCATATATTGGTCGTACGACAAACCTCCCAGAATGGGATTATATGAGATAGGCGTACTACCAACAGGTTGATGGATTCCCAATATGTGAGGCTTGCATCCACTCACAATGGATCCAACAAGTATCACGGAAGCATTAGGATTTTCCACATGAATAGTAGAAATCGGCAGCAACGATGGGACCACACTAACAGATGGCGCAAAAGAAACCACACAAATAGTGGGTTGAGTCGGGACAGTCGTGACAATTGTATGAACGATAGGAATTGAAGAAGACGGACCTGACACAAATGATCCTGAAGAAGGAGCCGCAGTACTTGACCATAACGGGTTTTGATATAAATATGCAACACCAGAAATTATCTGTCCCAAAGAACGATAATTGATCGAGAGAGAGTAAGGCTGAGAGGAGGGTTTAGTCATCACATAAGGAAAATTTTCAAGAGGGAATTGACACTCTCAAGTGGATATGAGAGTCTCTTCACTACTAATAGGACTCGAGGCATCCATGTCGAATGAAGACATGTTGTCAGGGAAAATATGGCGAACGGTAGAGGGAAAAGAACCTTACAACAGACTCAAGGGCGAATCTGAATGCTGAGGGGAATCTTGTCTCAAAAAGGAAAAAATATTCAGGGGCTGCTAGTTGATTTCAAATGGATTTTCAGCAGGAGACCAAGTGGCAAGAGGTTGGACACTTGAGATGATACCCCTCTCAAGGTCTTGGGTCCCGACAGACTGAGGTGTCTTAGAAGAGAATCTGGGGGATACTCTTCACTACGAGGTAATGAAGCGGATGAAGAAACCCATGGTGACTTTGTCTCAAAAAGTAGGAGAGAGAAAAGAAGGTCAATTTGGGGCTTAAACAACAATCACTAAGGAATTACTCATGAACCAGCCAATAAAATAGCTTAACGGGTGTGTAATCGTGGGCAATTGATTTTATACATTGAAAAAAGACTCTGCCTTTTCATATTTTAAAAGTCAAGAAAATGAAAAAAGGTGACTCTAGTCACTTTCAGTTTGAACGAGCTTGAAAGGACAAGCGCTCGATGTCTTTTCAACTTTTAAAGTCACGGAAAGATCAAAATTATTACTCAGGAATTCTAGGCAAGAGGGTGTACCAAGCTTCCATGAACTGCAATATACAACTTGGTGATCAAATGAAAGAGAAATGACCAAGGACTTAATGTACGTGCAGGAAGTCTCCCTGAATGTTGTGTTCGGTGTATCACGGTTACAGGGCGGTAGACTCGGCTTCCTATGGATAAAGGATTGCAACCTATGGGATTCACCCTTTATATACGCGATGGTACAGGGAACACAAGTATGTACTAGCACTATCTAATGCAAGATTGTGAGCGACAACTGCTAGGTTTAATGACGTTGTAACACGTCACTAGCCTAGACCTCTAAGTGTGAGCGTTAAGTTTCAATGCTTCCTTAGGTTGATTGAGTTAATTTTATGGTTTATCTTGAAATTATATTTTAGTTTCAAGGACTTACCGAATGTAATCTCAAATATCTAATGCGCAAATATATGAGAGAGTGAACACCATTTCAATTTGATGAAGAGCTATCTAAGTGAAGGATAGAGGTTCTCAACAGAGCAGCAACCAATCGAATGCAAGAATGATACTTCCTTTATGCTACTACCACGACCAAAGAAGAAAACAAAAAATATTCTCTTCTTTTTCACTTTCCAATAAAGAAGAAACCTACTAATGCAAAAGAGTACTTTTCAACTTCAAATCAAAAGGAAGAATGCAAATTTTGTTCTTTTCATAAGCGACGCGAAATCAATGCAATTATATACTACAAAAAACAAATAATAGCTTTGAGTATCTGAATGAGATCATCTAAACATGAAGAGATGAAATTCAAGAAAACACAATCATAACCTCAAAACCAGGCATGCATTTCTTCACGCGAAATGAAGGGCTCTAAAGTTGACACAACGAGAAATGTGATCTATGCTTGGGATGATAGAAGGAGAGTCAAACACACAGCAAATGATAGCTCGACAAACCTACAACACGTTGAGTCGACAGAAAATACCAAGCAACCAACCAATAGGTCAAAATATGAACAACTAGATTGACTCATACCCGGTTCAGAGACTCAATGAACATGTGACCCAACAAATGATTCAAAACACCTAGAAACCCTAGGATATAAAAGCCAAACTGAATAGCTAAGAGATAGCAAACCAAAATGAATAAGATAGGAAAGTCAAAACAATAAAAATGGATCAATCCAGGGAGGAAAAACTCAATTCAGAGGGTAAGAAACACTGGACACTCAGCAAAGAAGCCCAAAATCAACCCTACAAGAATCGGTGCGACTGTTCAGCTGTATTCTGCGTTGAAAAGGGGAAAGCGCACCTGTGCCAAAGACAACCCGCGCCAATGGGCATGATTGTCAGGAAAACAGAGTGTAGGTTTTAACCCTGTACAGAAATTATCCACAAACGAATCTTAAAAACATAAAATAAACAATAACGAGAGCATAGAACATAAAACAAATATACACAAAGATTTTCCCCTGGATCCGAAATTGGGACGACTAGCTTGATTTTTCATTATATTCCTTTCAGTGTTACAACACATGTATACATGCCGAAGCATACATAAACCCCAATCCGTTAACCCTAGATTAGAACATAACCGTAGTTCCCTTGACCGGATCTACAAAATACCAGGGGCCAAAAACCATCGTCCCCCAAAAACGATGTGCAAACTTATGCACAAAACCATGGGTGGGTCCGCCTATTAGTGGGTCCGCACACCAAAAAAAAAATTCTCGGGGCGCTCCCCCGAACCCCAACAGGGGGGGCTACCACCCCCCTTGCTGTGTCTAGCGCAACGTACAACGCGCGGCACTAATCATGGAAATAATATAACACATACCAACACAATGGCAGCGAACTAGAAATCAAAGGGAAAAAAATTAGTATTTGAGAAAATCCAAGGTTATCACTCTAAGAAGAGTCCAATAAGCTAAAAACAGTCAAGCAAGCAAAAAAAAGCAAATAAATGATAATACGAACAAAGTTGAACATACAAGAAAACTTCAAAAATAATTAAGAGAGACGACAGGCATACTGATCCCGAGTATGGTCGCCAACTTGTTGTGCAGGAAAATCCACTCTACGAACAGAGGCGATCCCTTTAGCCCTAGGGTAGGTCTAGCAACAAGGGAACACACTGAATTCCTAAATTCCTAGTTTGTAGATGAAATATGGACTGGAATAGATATCCTACCTTAGTCCAATGCTTTTGTTGCAACACGTTGCAGCGATCCTTTGATCTTTGTCTTCAGGCATTGCGCTCCATCGATGACAATGTTCATACACCTATACAAAGATCAAACAAACATGAACAACATACAAACATATATATTCATCTACAACTATCCAAATAGTCAAGGAGAGTTAGACACTTCGAATACAAATAGAAACAAAGTTGGAACCATAAACCATTCATGTATTATTAATAGATGAAAAAAGAAGTTTACAACCTGCACCTTGACGTTGTAGATCTCCTCCGACGAGTTCAGCAGAGCTTGTCTCCAAGAATTCGTTCGTCATTTGGCTCAATGAGGCGATGGGCTTCAACTCTCTCTCACAAAAATGGACACTTCTCTACTTTAACACACTAGCTATATCTATTGACTACTAATCTAGCTCAATCAATGTGAGGAAGAAGAATTTATAAAAGAGGAGGAGGAAGTTTGGGATCCACATAAGGTGGAGGAGAGGCCTATTCCTTTGGGAGGTTGCACAATTGTAGGAAATAATATGCCAAAGGGAGAAACTTAACTTCATACAGTCAAACAAACAACCATGACTCCACCCACGAAGCTGTTAGATCATGGAAGCTTCTTTTCTATTTTAAAAAACTTTCCAAAAGCAAATTGGTGCGGGTTCTCTTAAGAGATAGAGCACCCATCAGTGCTAGGCTTAGTGCAATTTTTACCATGGGCACGAGGATAGAAATACCTACCAACTCTGACCCAAAAGTATAGGTTTTTTAGGGTCATCTAAAGGAATGATCAACATACATTGTGTTCCAGACATGCAAAGGGATGCAATGACATTTTTGGAAATGTATGACAGTACACAGGGGTCACTGAAATGGTCCTCCAATATTTGGACTGGGGATTGTAGGGACGGTGACAAAATACTGTATAACATTGCAGTATGTGTAGCTTCACCCCAAAAGGTGTCAAGAGTTCCAGACTCATCAAGCATAGCACGAGTCATTTGTTGAATTGTTCTATTCATTCTTTCTACCACGCCATTTTGTTAAGGAGTTCCAGCTACAGAAAATTGTCATTTTATGCCATATTTTTCACAAAAATCAAAGAATTCATGTGATATGTATTATCCTCCTCGGTTAGATCTGAGACATTTGATTTTTAGATCTAATTCATTTTCAACTAATGCTTTGAAGACCTTAAATTTTTCAAATGCTTCATCTTTGTGTTTCAATAAACCGATCCAACACATTCTAGAAAATTCATCAATGAATAAGTTATAGTATTGTTCACCACGAGGTGAATTTTTCTTTATAGGTCCACACAAATAAATATGTATAAGTTCAAGAGTATTACTTGCTGATCCTTCTTTGGCATTGAATTGAACTCTAGTTTTCTTACCAAATTGACATGACTGACATATGGTAGTTTCTGGTTGGTTGATGCTGGGTAGATCATGAACCACTTTGAGCTTGCATGATTCGCTTATTTGAGAAAAGCTTAGATGTCCCAACCTTCTGTGCCATAACCAGTTTTCTGCAGCTTTTCCTAGATTGCATTGTTCTTGGCCACCTTTCAATATATATAGATTGCTTGGTGTTCTGGTTTCTTTTATTATGGTCTTTCCTGTGTCAAGTTCACGAACTACACATTATTTTGATCGAAAGACTACTTCATTTCCTTGGTAACACATTTGGCTAACACCCAACAAGTTATGCTTTAATCCATCAACATACATAAAATTACCAGATTTAACCCTTTATTTTAGAAAAACATATCCTTTACCCTTAATGACAATAGGAAAGTCATTTCCAAAAGTGACATTCTTTTCCTTTTCTAAAGCATTGTATGAAATTAGTTTATCTTTATCACCTATCATGTGTTTTGAACATCTGTTATCAATGTACCATTGATTTTCTTCTCCTTTAGTAAATAAATCTATGCTGCAACTTTCAAAATGTAAGTCCTTATTTTTCCATACCTTAGAATTTGTGGATATTTTTTCTTTTGGTTGTAGTTTTCTCTTGCATTTAGATTCCACGTGTCCAAAGTTATTGCAAAACGAACATTAAATTTCGTCTTGAAGAGGAGAAAAATTGTTATAAGTATTCTTCTTGAATCCTGTCTTATTTCTTTGTTTTCTTGTTTCTCTAGTCATGATGGTTTTGTATGCAACACAAATTTTTTTTTTTTCTAAATTACGCTATTTCTATTATAAACATTAAAGTACAAAACTGCCTCGGCTCAGCTGAGGAAGCCTGAGACCGGGCTTGAAGTCCACTGTCTGTCTAGCTATAGAGCTGCCCATTAACGGGAAACCAGCTTTTTTGTCAAAGTTGCCACCGCCCAGGAACTGGGAAACCGGTGCTAAGTCACTTATATCACTTACATACAGATTATCAAAACTTAAAAGTGCCAAAAAATACATGCAGCGTTGTCTGCTGTGAGTGACCATTGAAAACAAAAATTTATCAAAAATTCTAGCACAGAAATCATACTGAGAATTGGTCCTGGAGCAATTAGTCGGATTCCGGATTCTCTTCCTCGATTCGGCAGCCATAGTGATCTTCCGCATCCTCTTCATCGTTCTGATCAGCATCTTCACCAGACGGGCCAGCTTCCATCTGCAAGTGCGCCTGTCCCGGATGAGCAGTGACAGAGTCAGGCGGAAATCCGAGGGGGTGCGTGCTAGGACCGGGAGCAGGGCCAGAGGGGGGCTCAAAGCTAGGCTTAGAAGGGGAGTGCACAGGGTTAAGCGGCTGAACAGGAGGGAGAGTGGTTTCTTCTCGCAGAGAAATCGTGATGAGGGCAGTAATGGAGGGCCTGTCGAAGGCACAATCGAAACGCAGCTCCGCTTGTTGCGTTGAGTGCCTTATAAAATGACTGCCAGGGCGAGGAGGGGGGGCGGAAGCCTGAAGCGGGGGAGGCGACTGAACATTCAGAGCGGGAGCACGAGGCGGGTGCGAGGGCTGAGGAGGCGCCGGGGAAACGCTGTCATGGAGACGACCAGCAAGATCAACATACAGAGGAATGGGATGCCTTTCAGCTTGGTCCATGGAGTAACCTGCATTAGAATTGGAGGGTCACTCACTCATGGACCTGCCTCGTGAGGCACTTTTCCTGCAAGACATTCTTTGCCTGAGCCTGGGCATACTGAAATTGCGGGAGGAATCCGACCAGTTACCAGAAGGAGCTGCAGGAATGGAGTTAATTTGACCAATAATAACAGGAGAAGAATGAGAATTGAACAGAACAGGGCAGAAGTTACTGTTTGAGAAACGATGGCCTGGAAGTGCATCCAAACAACAGTGCAAAGAGCGTCTGCGACCTGAACCAATGCAAGCCTCATTGAATGCACAGCCGCCCGGGCAATGCGAGCGCAGAGGTGACAAAGGGCGGTGAGCAGAGCCGAAGAAATCCGAGGAATGCGAACAATGGTGCTCCATTTGAAGACTGGTGCGGCGAGCAGGACGGTTCAAATGACGGCGAGGAGGAGTAATTAACAAGCGCTCGGGATTAATGAGCTTGCCATTAATAACACCATGGGGGGCCATGTGGCCACCCCAGGTGAACCTCCTTGGTGTGTGCGCCAGGCCTGGAGGCCTCTTAACCCGCGATGTCATCCGCATCCGGAAGTGTCTGATCCATTCGCACCAACTTGATGCATTCCTGAGTAGAGTTTCTATCATTGATGATCTGGATAGAGCCGTGCTTGAGAAAGTCCGGACTGTCAACTCCTAGATTGGCCATGAGATCCGCGACCCTGTTGCCATCTCTCTTGGTATGAGTAAAGGTGATAGCTTGGTTTGCTTTTACCCAATTGCTAAGAGCATCAATTCTGGAGGCTAATCGCCAACTGGTAGCTACCTTGGCTGAATTGGTTCCATGGAGCAACTGATTTGCCATGCTGATCAGAATTTGAGAATCACCTTCCACAATTAGGGGCAGGAAGTTGTAGAGGCGAGCTAGATTGAGACCTTGCCAGAGCCCTTCCAACTCAGCAGAGTTGTTTGTGTCCCAACCAATGGATCCGTAGAAGATGGCCTGGAGTTCTCCTTGGGAATTTCTGAAAATGCCTCCATATCCCGCCGGGCCTGGATTCCCTTTGGAAGCCCCGTCAAAATTTAATTTGATTATCCCAGGTGGAGGAGGGATCCAAGAGATGGAATCTGGAGGGTTCTTCTTGTTGATTTTGGGCATAGAAGTTATGGTGAGTTGCCAATTTCGCCATATGCTGATCTCTTGAGGATGATTGGGCATATCCTCCTCCTGCCAAGTTGTAAGAGAGAGAGACTCCTGAAGGTTGTTGTGGAAGTTTTTCCATAGAATGTCCAGGGGAGTGGTTTGATGCTTGAAGACTCTTTTGTTTCTTTCTTTCCAAAGTGCCCAGAATAGGAGACCTAGAATGATTCGCCAGAGAAAGTTGAGAATGGTGCTATTGTAAGAGCGCAGCGGCCAATGTCGAAGTATGCTGGTGATGTCCCCTTGTGGTTTGCTCCGTTGGCTGCGGAAGCAAATTTTGTTCCAAAGCTGGCTGGCCATCTGACAAGTTAGCATGAGGTGCTGAATGGTTTCAGTGTCCTGTTTGCAATTTGGACATTGTGAAGGGCCACAGAAGCCGCGTTTTAGAAAATTGTCCCAGGTTAAAATTCTTTTGTGGCTGAGGAGCCAGAGGAAAGTGGAGACTTTGGGCCATGTCCCTTTAGCCCAAACTAATTGCCAGAGTCTGTCTTTCGGGTGAGGAGTAGGATACATTAAGCTGTAGGCTTCTTGTGTGGTGAATATGCCTTTGGGCGAATATCCCCATCTGAGGATATCTGGGTCATCAGAGCAGCGAATTCTGCAGCGTTGTAGTTCCTCCTGGAGAGTTGCCCATATGTTGCTGGGAGTGGTAGGTTGGAGGAGAGACGGGTGCTTCCAATGTTGATGGCTGCTGCTAGTATTAGCTGTCCAGCATTGACTGACCTTCAACTCTTCTGGCCCATTGTATCTTTCCGCGTTAGGAAAATTTAGAGTGTCAACAAGCTTCGGCCTTTGTTGCCAGGAGTCTACCCAAAATCGTGCTGTCTGGCCATTCCTGACCTCCCAAAAACTGTGCTGGTGGATGAGGGCGTGATGCTGCTTGGCAGAGTTCCAGATGAGCGATCCCGCTGTCTCAGGTTTGAGTCTGATCAAATCATTCATCGGTCTGTTGTTGGCATACTTAACAGCCCACAACTTAGCCCAAGGAGCGTGAGGGCTCGTGAGCCATTTCCACCAAAGTCGTGCACCCATGACTTCGTTGCTTTGATGGGGATTTCTGAGCCCCAGTCCTCCGGCTTCTTTGGGAGAGCAGACTGTATTCCAATTTACCAAAGCCCATTTCCGGGTGTGAGTTGAGGAGCCCCATAGAAAGCGACGTTGAAGATTTCTGATTTGATTGAGCACCCATTTGGGTGCTGCAAGCACCGAAAAGAGGTAAAGCGGCATAGATTGCAGAACCGCTTTGATCAGGACAAGTCTGCTGGCAAGGTTGAGAGCTCTGAAAGTCCATGAGGAGAGGCGAGCCTCAAGTTTATCAAGGAGAACAGACCAAGCAGAATGCTTGAGAGCAGAGTCAATGAGAGGGGCGCCAAGGTATTTGGCGGGGAGACGGGCAATCGCAAATCCAAGAATACGGGCTACACAAGATTGGATTAGAGGAGGGGTATTAAAAAAGAAGAGTTGGGATTTGGAAGTATTGACAGTCATACCAGAGGCGAGAGAGAAAAGGTGCAAAATGCGTTTGAAAGACCTAGCTTCTTGGGCTGAAGGGAATCCAAAGAGCATGGTGTCGTCAACAAATTGCTGGTGAGTAGAAGCGGGAGAACCGTAAAGAGAAATGCCACGTAAATCCCCGATTTGGACAGCTTGATGAATGAGCCTGCTGAGACCTTTTGACATAAGGACAAAAATGAAGGGAGAGAGAGGGTCACCCTGACGGATGCCTCGAGAAGAAACAAAAGGGTTGGAAGGGGAGCCGTTGACCAGGATGGAAAAGAGAGGGGAAGAAATAAGACTCATGACCCAACGAATCCACATCTGATCAAAACCAAAGGCTTTGAGCGTGCTCTGAATGTAGTGCCAGCAAAGTTTGTCAAAAGCTTTGGAGAGATCGATTTTAAGAAGCATACCTGGTTTTTTAGTGCTCTTGAGGGAATGGGTGACTTCATGAGTCATGATGATACCATCCATGATTTGGCGACCTTCCACATATCCTGTTTGTTCTGGCGAGATGAGGAGCGGCAGCAAAGGCTTTAATTTGTTTGCAATGACCTTGGAGATGATCTTGTAGATCACGTTACAGAGGGCAATGGGACGATATTTCTCCGGAGTACTGGGTTGTTCTTCTTTAGGCACCAGAGCGATGAAGGTGGAGTTTAAAGAGGGGAGGAGCCAGTGGGTAGCCCTTGATTCTTCCACCAGTTCCCAGACTTCAATTTTAATGAGCTCCCAGAAATGATGAAAGAAATTTGCAGTAAATCCATCAGGCCCTGGTGCTTTTCCATCTTTGGTTTGTGCCATTGCTAATTCAACTTCTTGCATGGAGACAGGACGCAGAAGCATTTTGTTATGCTCTTCGGAGATGAGTTTGGGAATGAGCTGAGTAACTGCATCAATGGCTGGCTGTCGGTCTATGGTGGCCTCTTCTTGTAGCGTGGTTTGGAAATAGTTCGACAGGACCTGCGTTATTTCTTCATGCTGCTCTACTTTTTCCCCGTGCTGATTAGTGATGTTGTGGATGCGATTTTGCATCCTTCTTTGAATAGTGGAGCGATGGAAGAAACGAGTGTTTCGTTCCCCTTCCTTTAACCAATTGATTCGAGACTTTTGCCTCCAAAGAATTTATTCTTGCCGTTGCCTTTCGTCAAGCTGCTTTTGGATCTGCATTTCTTGGGTATTAGCCTCCTCTGATCTTCCTTCTTTTATGATTTTCTGTTGTACTTCCTCCATTTGTCTTTTGAGTATGTTGATTTCTTGAAAAATGTTGCCAAATACTGTTGTGTTCCAATTCTTGATGAGCGCCTTGAGGTATTTTAGTTTTTGCTGAAACTGGTACATCTTGCAGCCATGGGGGGGGGTAAAGTTGTGCCAAGCTGCGTTAACCATTTCTTGGAAGGATGGATGCGAAATCCAGAAGGCTTCGAATTTGAAGGGTTTTCTGATCTGAGGGCCAAGATTGTGCCATTGTAACGCAATGGGCCAGTGGTCTGATCCTGCAAAAGGAAGAATTGATGCCTCTAGGTCACCCCCCATGTGTATAACATTATCTGAGATGAGGAATCGATCGAGCTTGGAAGCTACATGATGGATCCCTGATCTTTTGTTGTTCCAAGTGAACGATCCATTGGTAAATGGGAGATCTATCAGCCAGCTGTTGGTTATGAAATTTCTGAAGTGGATGCTTTCAGGGTCCGGTCTGGTTCTGCCTCCTGTTCGTTCTTCCATTTTGGTTACCATGTTGAAGTCCCCTGCTGCAATCCAGAGAGGATGAGCTCTGTGAGTGTTGAGCGCTTCCATTGTATTCAAGAGGCTGATCTTTCTGTTTAGTTCCTGCGGGAAATAAACGTTTGAGAGATGCCCATATGTATTTGTGCCAATAGGGTGAAAGATGGCCTGAATGATATTGTGAGCTGCATGCAGATCCGATATGACTATGGATTGAGTGTCCCAGGCTATAGCAAGCCCTCCAGAAGATCCAGATGCATCTATTGCTGCAGAACTGCTACTAGGCTAGACTTTTGACAAAAAAGTACCCAAAATGTCACTGTTACATTTTGTCTCTTGGAGAAAGAGAATATTTGGTTTTTCTTTTTGTAACATATTTTTTATCATTTTTTGTTTCCCTGGGCTATTAAGCCCTCTGATGTTCCATGATATCAATTTCATGAGGAACCATTTGGCAGGGGCGGAAAGAACCGCGTGAGCTTGGGGTAGCGCCCGGAGTTTACTAGTATTTCCCCAATGGTAATTGTACGCTGCCAGTCTGGTTTTCTGCCCCTCTTTTTTGATTCTTTGATTACTTTGAGGCTGTCCCAATGACTTCCTGTTTGTATACCAAGAGTTGCTTGTTGATGTGCTTTGGATAGAACCTTTGCCAGGGTTTCTATTTGATGGGGCTTGATTTTGTCAAACTCTTGGCGCTTGCAAGCATCCTCCAGGCCGATGATGTCAAGATCCCCAAGCTCAAGACTCTCCGAATCTTCTTCCATAGGATTTGAGGTGTTTTGGGTATCTTTTCCTCTATCAAGAATAGCAGCTCCTACTTTAGGGTCATCCAGATCCATGGTTTCTGGATGCCAAGTTAAGAGTTTCGTGCCAGAGGGGGGTTTGGAAGAGGGGTTTGTAGAGGCGCTTGTCTCTGGCTGAGAGGGGGAGGGGTTCAGAGGGGCAGGAAGCGGGGTGGAAGTGTTGGGGGTTTGGTTGGACTGCAGAGGCATCGGGCTCGAGTTAGGCATTTGCTCTGCATTGGAAAGAACGGCAAAACTATTGCTGGTAGTAGGAACACTAGAGGAGGAAGAGGGTTTTTTACCTGCCGATGAAGCTTTCTTGTTGTGCCTTCTGCGAGGAGCTACTTTGGTGAAACCATCTGCTTCGGGTTGTGTATCAGCTTCTTTGTTCTGGGATGCAGCGTTGAGGGGGCAGTCTCTGTAGAGATGCCCATGGGCGTGACAACGCCGACACCTGAAAGGGACATGCTCGTAATCTAGTGGTTGGATCCACTCAAAATCATCATGGTATATGCTTACAGCATCAGGAAGGGCCTTGTCTAGATGCATGTAAACGCAGATCCGCACATAAGAGGTGTATCGACGAAGCTTGGTCTCTTCAGCGATTTTGATAAACTGCCCGAGACCCTTGCCAATCTCCTGAAGTGTGTCTTCGTCCCAATATTCCAGCGGCAACGAATATAGACGGATCCAAACAGGTGCCCAGTTGAAGTTTTCTTTATCAGGATTGAATCTTTCGATCCAGTTTCGAAGGTATAGGCCAGCCGAATTGAAAAAGTATGGCCCTTCGTCCATGATTCTGTTGCGATCCTCAAGGCAGAGGAAGATCGCCGTGAAGAACCCCTTCGGACCGAGCTGAAGAGTAACGTGTCCTTTAGGCTTCCATTTCGAAGCGATCCATCCTTGTAGGGCCTTTTCTGTGGGCCAGAAACCGATAAATTTGCTTATTAGGGCATGATCTCGCATATATTGAATACGGGCATTGATTCGATGGCTAGGCAAATCGATCTTGGGCCGTTCTGATGCAATAGGATTGCAGGTGGAAGAGGAGGGGGTCGCTTTGTCCTGTTGTACCTGCTCAGAAGTCGTCTGGGGTTCTGTCGTTTTCTGATGCATGTCAGCGCTGGTGTTGATCGGGTCAGTATGAGCGCCTGAGGAATCATTATTTGCAGGGGGGGTCGGGCCCTCCCCCCCCGAGCTTGTTGCCATGGCCGTTGCCCAAGCGAGGGCGCTTGGAGGAGAGCTGCGCCTCGTGATCAGTCGGCTAGGGTTGTAGAAGACGCCGGTGGGTAGGGTTTCGCGTGCTCATCAGAGAATCCTGGAAGACCACCTATGCAACACATTGAGCAACATTGTGACCAAAATTATGACATGAGAAACATTTTCCATTAAGGAATAAATTTATGTGATCATAGACCCTTCTAGAGTTATTTAATTTTTGGCTGATGCTTCTATTATTTTTCATCCTTGAATTAGAACGAACATGATTTACCTGCAAATTTTCTTTGTTCTTCTGTTGAGTGATCAAATTTTGCTGATTGGTTTTTGCTGCATTTAGATAGCTTCTGGTTGTGGCTGAGGATTTTTATGTCTGTGAAGATTCACCAATGTATCTGAGGCTTGTCTTCATAAGAGGACAACGATGAACCTTAATAAATTCATCTAAGGTTTCAAATCCTTTAGAAAATCTAAAATTTAGAGTTTTTACTTTCTCAAGTTCCTTTCTTAGGCATTTCACATTCTAACTTCTCATTATGCTTCTCCTTTTCCATGAGTTGATTCTTTAGAATATCTATGGATATTTTGTTTTATTCCAAGCATATTTTGAGTTGAGTGATTTCTTCAAGGAAATCGTTTTCTTCTAAAGCATCCATAAAATTATCTTTAGACTCATTAGTGTCTTTTTCAAATGTCATGAGTAGTTTAAGATATTGATTAGATTCTCCTTATTCACTATTTGACAAGCCATCACTATCTTCATGAGTATAATAACTTTTCCTATCGTCAAATCGTCTCCTATCACCTTTTTCTATATCCTTTCCCTTGTTATGATGATCTTTATGAGGACCTTTAATAGCATAATGACCCACTCTTCCACAAGAAAAACATTTGAAGGGAAGCTTACCTCTGAACCTTCCGGTGCCAAGTTGAAGTTTATTTACAAAATTTACCTCATCTACTTCTGATACATACCTTGATTCTTTTTGTTCTTCCTTTTCCTTTCCTTTCATGGTAGCTCTAAATGCAGCTTCTCTGACTTCAGAGAGGCCTCCTTTTCTCATTTCAAAAGCAGTCAGCATCCCATGAAGTTGAACAACATTAAGAGTCCATAGGTCCTACTTCTTTTTAATAGCAAACACTTTTGACTCGAATTTAGGAGTTAGAGATATTAATATTTTCTCTACTAAATTTGTGTATTTTATGTCTTCACCAAGATTTCTCATATGATATACGATCTCATCTAGACGCAGAAAGAAACTAGAAATACTTTCATCATTATGCATTCTGAGATTTTCATATTGAATTCTGAGATATTGGAGTTTAGCACTTTTTAGCTTGGCATATCCTTCATAGCTTAGGATAATTTTGTCTCGTATCTCCTTTGTTGTATCTAACTACATAACCTTGACAAATTATGATTCAGTCAGGCTTCCCAATAATGCATTGACAACTTTCGCATTAGTTTCATAGTTCTTCTTTGTTGCTTGATCTGTGGGAATTGCAGTTGGATATTGGTAACCTCCTTAAACAATTGCCCAAACATCTGCTCCAAGAGACTGAAGATAGGACCTTGTTCTTCTCTTCCAGAATATTAAATTGTTTCCATTGAATAGTTTTGGACTGATAGATGTTGTTCCATCTTGATTTCTTATCTTGTTATATCTTCCTTCTAATGATCAAGCTTCTTCATAGGACTTGCGCTGATTCCAATTGTTGGGAAAAATACTGGGGGGTGGGGTGAGGTGAATCAATATTTAAAAAATCACACAAATTTTTCTTTAATTTACTGAATTATGTACGTGACTTTACTTAATCCAACTAGCGTATGTATGCAACTTTCTTTAAATAAACTTGTGTATTCCCAATGAACTTATTATTCAGATAAATCTTCAGAAAATTTACTTAGACCAATGCATCATTCATTCATCAAACATTTAGTAAGCATTAACTATGATCAGTAAGAACATAATAAATCATCACACATAAGAAGCACACATGAACACCAGGATTTAATGTGGAAACCCAATTTTGGAGAAAACCACCATTGTTGTCATCTATGTATTCAATGTTTATTATATAGAAAATTTCTTACAATCTTGTACTGGCGTAGACTCATACCAGTACGCATGCACCCACTTGCAGAAGGTTGCAACCTTCACTCGTTCTCCAGCTACTACTCGAAGGGAGCTCCAACCCCCTAATTGCGTTTACCAGCCACCACTGGAAGGGAGCTACAACCCCCTGATCTGATCACCATCTCCTACTGGTAGGAAGCTTCAAATTCCAAACTGATGGCTTCGACCATCAGAACCACTATAGACCATGTTTCATAAATTTTCAGACTGGATCTGGCAGCTTTTAATTCAACACAACCTATAGATCAATTGAAATGAACATCAACCCAATTCAAATAGAACAGTGAGATCACTGTAACGAGAACACAAAAATAAACCCAGACTTTTGTATCAACACATAGAATCAACTACAACCCTGATCATTAATAAGACAAATGTATATGCTAGTTTACTTACGACAACCCGTGTGTATATGCTCTTTTCTCGTGGAGCAACCTGCATATAGATATTAATATATTAAGTTTAGAGTTTTGAATCAGACTCAAAATTGATTAGAGATATTTAGACATATTTTTTTAGTTTTACAGAGCCCTCATACAGTTATCGACATCAACCATTTTTCACTCAACCAATCACTAATCTTTAATCATAATCAACTAGCAACATAATCAATACTCAAAAAACCTAGATATATATGAAGACATAATTGACAAACAAAAAAAACACTGTAAAACTGATCAGACATTTCCTTCAACATTCTTCAGAAAAACCCTAGCTTGCATATGCGGTTTCCATAAGACAAACCTGCGACTATACGTGCTTCTTACAAAACCAACTTGTGTATAGATCTCAATATTTTCACTAAATATATATGCGCCTTTGCAGAGCCAAACCTACATGTATATGTGCCTTACACGTGTTGAACCCACGTATAGATCTATATATAATTTAGGACTGCACAACACTTCAGAACTACAAAATTACTCAGATCATACCCTTCACTTCAACAAACATGCACCAAACCACAAATCTAAACAACTCATAAACAAATAATGAAAATACATAGTCATTTTAGGTCTATAGATCTTGATCCATAATTTTATTCATGAGTGCATCATAATATCAGTTATGTATATTGATTATAGACCATTCCATGTAGATATACTTTAGATTGAAGTATTCATTCAATACACATACTCATGCTCACATAGCACTATGACCTTCACCTCCTTATAAAGTTTGAGCCTTAGCCAATACCATGAGCCAAAACCACGTGAGTTAATGGTATTCTTGGATAAGATCAAATAAATGTTACTGTTCTCAATGTTGTGGGCTAATACCATGGTAAATACCCCTCGTATTATAAAATTAGTGTGCTAGCACATACGCAACTTTGCTTTTTCGTACCCATGTATATATGTGACTTTGCCTTTACTAATTCGCATATAGTTCTTCAATTATCTACTTTTTCCATCTTATGATTCTGATCTGCAAAGCCTCTGTCCCATCATTCTGACATTCTGATTCATTATTTTGTCACCTTTGAGCTTATCCATAAACCATATACTTGGTATTTTACGAGTGGGTTGCCATCAAGGAAAATACATGCAGTCATAATGCCAACAAGTCCAACACTCAACAAATTATGCTTGAAATTGGGTACATAATAAACATCATAGATATTATTCACCAGATTTTGTTTGGTTAAGACAGACACAACACCCTTGACTTGATGATCATCACCCAAACTAATAGAGGAAATGAAAGAAGTATCAAGATATTAAAACAAATCACTGTGACCAATCATACGATTACTACATTTGATTTCTACCAACCAAATATCCTTTTTTGGCACTTGAACGGTTACTTGGCATGCTATAAATAAAGCATCTGATGTTTCACATTCAGTGTTTGTGACATTGACTTTGTTTTTACTTAAAACATACTGTAATTTCTGACATTCAGACTCATAATGGCCATATTTTTTGCAATATTGACATTTAATCTTTTATTTATCTATCCACCTACGACCATGATCAGTTTGAGATTGCTCTAAATGTGTTTGAGTTACCTGTGATCTATCATTCAACTAAAATTTTACTCTTCCTTTTCCTCTCCTACCACGAAAACCTCTACCTCTACCTCTATCCATAGAAGCTTTAGATATTAAAGCATGCTCTAAAGTACTGACATCTAAATTAATTCTTGATTCATGAGCCAATAAATATCCTGTTAGTTCTTCCACAAAAAAATTTGTTAATTCTATCATCTCAAAAACAATATCAATCATGTCAAATTGTTTAGGAAAACATCTAAGAACCTTTTCAAAAATTCTTTGATCTTCTAGTTCTTCACCAATCATCCAAAGTTGATTAACAACACCCATAAATTTAGTCATGAACTGATCAATTGTTTCTGATTCAGTCATTTTAAGTGTTTCAAATTGAGTTTTGAGAGTTTGTAATTTTACCATCTTAACTTTCTCATTACCTTGATAAGTCACTGTAAGTATATCCCATATTGATTTAGTAGTCTTAGTAGCAGTGATTTTAGGAAAAATAGTCATATAAAGAATTTAAAATACAGGACTTAGCTCTACCTTCTTTTTGTTTAAGTTCATCAAATTGTCTTCTTTGAGCAACACTCATAACAACAATTACATTTGCATCAGGTTTTGTGAACCCCAATTCTACAGTTTCTCAACAACCTAAACCTTGTAAGCATGCTTGCATTTTAAGACTCCAAAAATCATAATTCTTCCCACTAAATATAGGCATAGGGATTGAAAACTGACATATCGAAGCCATGATGAAAAAAAATAAGAAATCTCGTTAAAAGCTTAAAAAACAACACCTCTTAAACACTTCAAAAAGTAAATATTTTCCGCTCTACGAGAAGCAGAAAAAAAAAAAGAGCCTCTACATACCCTCAAACTTTTCCTTTAGAAATATAATAGAAAGGGACAATTCATAGGTTTGATAAGTGAAATCATGAGGAGCTCGAAAGCTGGAACTAGTTTCCCATGCGTATGCCCATTTATTTTACATCACCTATAATGCCTCAAAATGAAAATGTCCCAACCTCACCAGAAATTATGTTTTGAGAAAGAGGCATGTATTGTAAAAAATATTTGAATTTCACAAACTCTTCGGGTTCTTATGGATAAACATTTAGGCCTCAACATTAAGGCCGACTATCTATTGGAGAGACTGGCCTCGGCTTCTTTAAAATGAATTTTCTATTCTTCGTATTAAAACCCCATGGGATGAAATTGAAATAAATGTTTAATATAGTAAAATTACTTGATGCAGAATTGGAATAAACCCACGAGACAACCAAGAAGATGGGTTCTCTGGTAGTGGTGGATTTTTCAAGCGGTGTGTGGCTTTGTTGTCCTCTTCATGCACGCAATAGAAAATTGGAACAGGGAGGATCTGCACTATTCTCTCAGGTGGCAGCAAACAAATATGATATGCATGCTTCTCTTTTGTGGAAACAAAAAAATCTCCAGTAGGCAGCAAAAATTATCCAGCAGCTAATCTCCATCAAACAAATCTCCAGCAGCAAATCTCCAACAATCTCCAACAGTTCTAACGTCGTTGCCCAAGAACAACCCCAATGCTCTGACACCATGAAAAATTTACAAAACAGAGAGAATGAAGCAAAACACCAAAATTTAGATGAGAACAACCACATGAATATGTTTTATTATGGAGGTATATATATATATAATTAGTTACAATCAGGAAACTACCAACTGACTTCTAACTAATTCTAGAAACTAACTCTTTACTAAGATTAATCCTTAACAAATTGAATAGTCTTGCTGAGATATGTTACCTGTGCACTGGAGGAGGCCATATATTCTGTTGAGAATTTTACCATAGGAAGAAGTATTGAACCCTCTTTGAGGTGTGTGTTTTCACAACATCATCCATTACCCAAATACAAATTGCTTGAAAAAGTACTTCCATTGGCATAAGTAGAGGCATTGTTGCATTCATATGAGTCAATTTGTGATGTGACTGATGGAAAACTAGTAATGAATAGTAAACCGATGAAATTAAATAGAATAGTTGTTTGTTTTCTAGAATTTGCAGAAAATAAAGTGTCCTTCATGAAGGCAAATCTCATGATCTTGGAACTGGTAGGATTTGTTAAGGAATCTGATGATAATGGGTCAAATATTGGAGGAATTATATCATAGGAGCAATGGCATGGATGGAAATGAGTCTTGAGAATCATTTACAAGGATCGAAAAATCTATGAAATTGGGAAAACTGGTATTTGCAGGCTTCGTTTTTGTTAAACACAAGCATGGTGCAACACACACAAAAGGAAACATAAGCATTGATTGACTTTCCATTAACCATAGATGTATGTTTATAGTACAATGGGGTGACTCTTGGATTCCACATTCCAAGGTCACTTGGACTCTTTTATGACTGTTCAGCTTCCACACCTACCCATAGAGGATTAGGTGTCCAACATTCCCCCCCTTAATCTGAAGGGGTATGTGTGAGTCCAAGAAGAGAGTTGTAATAAAAATTTGCAAAGTATGCATGTCAACACTTAGGCTAAATAAACTCTCTAAAATGTTGGCATAAAGAGGTGGTTCAAGGATGACAACAACACTGGAACACAACGCCTTTGGCAGTTCCCGGAACTCTTCCAAATCTGGCAAGAAGCTGAGGACTTTTGCTAGAGGAAGTGTCCCTCATATTTGAAGAGGGATACCTTCAACCTAGAATAAGGGAGGTCTATAACCTATGATGGTTTAAGGATGACCACCAACACTGGAATGTTTAATACATTTCTCAGAACGCTTCCGAAACTGCTAAGAAGCTGAAGTCTTCTGCTAGAGGAAGTGCTTTGAATTCTTTGAAGAGGAAGAATATCAACCTCACATCAATGGTTTAAGGCTTTCCACCAACCAAAGGCATGCTCATGGGCATCTGTGTCTCTGGCTACAAGTCTGAATCTGGAATGAAAATTTGTGGCTCAATCTCCCTTGAACTATTGTGTCTCTGGCTACAACACTGAATCTAGAATGAGAGATTGTGGCTCAGACTCACTTGATGTGACTTTGAAGCTTGTATATGACCACCATTTTCCCCCCTGTCAGGTACAAGGTGAGATGATGGAAAAGCCTCAAATGAAAGATCGTTCAATATTCGAGAACAAGTTCTGACATGCAGCTTAAATATATTCATGGCTATTGATGCCCATTACCAAGAAGCGATCCATCCAAGATAAATCTTTTTTCTTACAGGAGGCTTGTTTCTAAAGCATCTATGTGAACAACGGGTGTGCCGACCACAGTGCTTGCATGGGTGAAGATCGAACCAATGATATTTCATATGGCCAACGCCATCACAGTGTTGGCATTTTGCAATCTGTTGTTGCTGTTGTGGAAGCGGAGCAGGATCTGGAACAACTGAAGGTGAAATATCATGAAGAAATATGGCACTCTGAAATTTGATGGGCTTGGAGTAGTCCAGAATATGAAAGGAAAATTCCTTGTCATATCCAAGACCAGTTATGTGCTTGTTGTGGAAAATATCTTCCCAAGGTCTGATGATGGGCTTGGGAGGTAAAACTCAAGCTTTTGCATTTGCATACAAATGTGTTGTTGAACTAGGCACTGAATGTGAATCAGTCACAACATTATTGAATTTCTTATTATGGGAGTCTCTTTCAATGTTCTGAACAGAAACAGGTTCATAATGATGACTCTTATGTTTTAATTCTTCTTCTTGTAGCTTTGACTCAAGCTGCAAAAATTCAATCTTATCATGTGCATTTTGCAGACAGGACTTAATGTAAGAAAGGGAGGCTTTGTTGATTTAGCCATCCCATCAACAGTGGAGAGTATCAAAATATTTAATAATTCTAATACATCACCAACATTGGTCATTTTATTCATTGTCAAACTTACACTTTAAATTTGTTCACAACTACGAACCAATGAAGAAGAAACAACTCCCACTCACAATACAATATCACTGCAAGATATTCTCAAACTTTGTTCTCCCAAGAAACTACAACAATAAAGTGATATTCTTCCTTGTGGAATGAACCAAAAGAAACTTTTAACTATACAATTATTCTTCAAATCCACACTCATAAACAATGGTTGGTTTAATTCATATACAAGGCAAAGTATATTGTGCATTCCCAAGCGATGAGATCCAAAATAAGAAATAGGCCAGTACCAAATCTGGTTACATAGACCTCGGCCCAGCACCATGGTGGTCATCCTTTAATAATTATAAATTTTCCCCTAGAAACAATGATAAATAGCTTGCTAAATCAGCCTCCTAATATTTAAACACACATACCAAGATTTAATGCACGCATGTCCACTCCAACCAGCACTTATGCCAAACCAGCATACATACATACTCATTTACCAACGCACAGAGATTAAAAGAGCAGGTTTGACCAGTCTTTAAAAAGGGAGTACCACAACTCAGTCTTCCAGTGCAACGCGTAGTGGGATATCATCCAAAATACACAGGAAAGGTGCATCCACGTCTGGGTATACAGATATAAACACGGAATCTAACATCATCAATGAAAACAAAACCTTTCACACAGTACTGGTTTGTTAAAATAAAATAAGCACATGAATTCCCTCGTGATCTCATACTCCATCACCCCAGATGAACATGCCTCTAAAGCAGATTGCAGTAGCATTTGAGGAATTGACTTTGGCTCTTAATTCAGGCAATGGTGACTGCTACTGGAGTCGTGCTGAAGACACTTCTCAGCCTGAGAAAGTCAGAATGAATGGGTCAGGCCCTCAAGCCGACGTAGGTGAATGCTTCAGCTTCAAAGACGTAGGTTACCAGGATTTCCCGATCGCTCCACTGTGTATGCATGGAGTGAAGTGCATATGGGGAATGCGAGGACGATGGAAGGGAAAACAATCGGTGTTTCTATTGTGGAGTGACTATTGTGGCAGAGTATGAGAAATGGTGCCATGACTCAGGATCAGCCTTCTAATATGAGCCAACCGTTACACTGCACCATATCATAGTTGCACTACCGCTCCATTTTCCATTGTCGCCTTCACCTCCTCCACCTTAGCATTTTCTGGTAAATAGAAATGATGGTGTTAGTGCCAAGGAGGCGTTGAAGGAGAAGCCATTTTTCCACAACCCGAAGTGAAGCTTCTTCAATTGCTTCTTCAATCGTTGCACCTTTAAGGACGTAGAGGTTAATGGAGGCCACAGTGCCCATCAATTAGCAGGTATAGAGGCATGGTTGCGGATTCTACTTGGATTTCTGCCTCCTTTAATTCTCTTCGCCAAAACCAACTGATAACATTCCATCCCAGCTCTACCCTTGTAAATTCTCAAATCACCTGCCTTGCTTTCGCTTCATCATCCTAATATATTCAAATTTTCTTCCGCCACGATCACTACAAGCTTTGCACAATGGCCAAAGGAAGCTCAAACAGTTCGCTATGCAACAGATAACCGTGTGGTTGAAGGCAACGATGCATATAATGAAAGTGAGAGCCCCTAGGCTATGGCAGCTTGGGTTGTCACTCTGGTATAGAGAAAGCTACTGGTGAATACAATGACGACAAAAGCTCAAGGGAAATTACCAAGTTCCCTCAACCACAAGAGGTGCCATGGCAGGATGAATGGATGGACAGACTGGACAGGTTTGAGCGGCAGAGGGGTGGCATATTTAGTGTTTTGGAAGATATCTCTGCAGGAGGCCAACAACAGCGCAGGAAAAATGCATACGATGGGAACAACCCAGCACATCACGGAGGCAGTTGTAATGTGAAAGAGAGAGAAATGCGCAGAGAAACCGTTTTTTTTTAGAGAGTGCAGGTGGCAAAGGGAGCAAGTAAAATGATCAAAAACCAACGCTTTCAATGGAGTAATGTAGGGTGCAGATAATGCAGCTAAAATTTAGCTGATTAAACAAATAGTTCAAATTAGAGCAGGCCAAGATAGTCCCACTCTGATACCATGTTAAACACAAGCATGGTGCAATGCACACAAAGGGAAAGATAAGCATTGATTTCCTTTCCATTAACCATAAATTTCTATTTATAGTACAATGGGGTGACTCCTGGATTCCACATTCCAAGGTCACTTGGACTCCTTTATGACTGTTCGGCTTCCACACCTACCCATAGAGGATTAGGTGTCCAACAGTTTCAGTAATAGAAATATTGAATCTAGACATTCAACTCAAGTTGCGACTATGAAACTAGCCATAAACTTCTGCAACTAATTCTAGTTTTTGTATGTATTAAATTGATACAATTCATAAAACAAATAATAAATGGCTTCAAATTATCTATACTGAATCATATAATGAATAAAAGATTTCACATTTCAATCCATGGTTATTCTTTGTTTCTTTATTATTTTTGCTTGTCTGATAAGTGTGATCTTTGGTTTGAGAAACCGGATCATAGTTTGAGAAACCATGATTTAGGGGCATTTAAGTTGTCAAAATCAATTATAATTTGAGAAACCATGACTTAGAGATATTTAAATTGTCAAAATCATTAATAGATCGCACTTGGGTTGGGCCACACCAGCCCTCAACATGACTAAATTTTTACCTCACAATTTATTCTACACCCCAAGATATTTTTATTTTTGTTATTAATTTTTATATTTTTTAAAATAAACACTATCTTTTTATTATCTAAAAAATTATGTAATTATTAGATAATATTAATTAAAATATATATATATAATTTTCCTTCCATATACAAATATTTAAAATAAAGATAGATTTATGTTACTTGAGGTCATACATTTTATTATTATTGATTAGATGTATTTGATATCATGCATCATATTATTAATTATGTACATTAATAAACAAAACAAGTTATTCATTTTTATTTTCTAAATACGGAATTAAAACTTAGTATTTTTGAGAGAATATTTAATTCATACCTTTAAAGCAACTTTCAACTTTCTTATGGAATATGTGTTTCTAATTTAAACGACATTGAATTGCATAAAAAAAAAAAAAAAAAATGATTGAAATGATAAGCTCCAATTTAAATTATGGAATATGTGTTTTTAATTTAAACATTGAATTTCGTAAAATAAATAAATGATTGAAATGATACACTCCAATTTAAATTAATAAAATAATAATGATTACATCATCATCATATAAGATTATTTTTACAGTCAACTAAATATATTTTTTATAACTAATAAAATATATTTTTTAATTATAATTTGGTTTTTATAGTTTTTAAGTTATAGTAGTCTTTATATAATAATATAATACAACGCTATCGATTAGCGCCATGAACCAAAGGCCTTACCAAAAGGATCAAAGGAGGACACATATGTTGTGATTTTATTGTGTCAAATGAGTCGAATGAATGGACCTGAACCAGCTTCAAACTTCAAGTGCATACCAGCTAACACCATCCGTGGGACCCACAAAATTTGGCTCGTTGTGATAATCTGAAAAACCAGATCCCAGGACCTGTAAAAATTTTCTCAGGATTAAGTTTTTCCTAAATTACCTTTTTTTTGTGATTGAGTTGTTTGCTACTCCAGCTATGGCGACGCAAGGTATCCTTCTCTGAATTGGGACGACTATGGTAACAGTACAAATGGAATAAGGTATGGATTTTGTCTGCAAAACAGATATTAGAAAGTAATTTTTATGAATTTTAAAATAAAACATAGACGTAGCTTGATTTGGCCGCATGAATTTCCTAGTGCAGAGAAATTTACGGAATTTCTTTGCAGCTTTTCCTCGAAGAAATTTATTGAATTTCTTTGCAAATTTTCCGTGAAAGTGATTTTTCACATATTTTTAAAGAGAGAAATAAGGTTATAAATCTCAAAAATCATACATTATCTATATGTGAATGTTGTGTTGCAGGTTAATTTGTCGTGATTGTGCATCACGTGGTTGAAAATGAAGTTATGTGAAATTTTAAAATGTTCCTAGTCCTTTCCAATAATGTCAGGAATTTATATTTATATGTGATGCTGCAATTTGTTGATTAGTTGTATTCTGTGCGATTTTTCGATAAATTTCGACATGATTTTATGTGGATGTTGAGACACATTCAATTTTGTAGTGGAAATATGTTGTCTGTCAGTTATAGTTGTTAAAATTTCCATCACATTTTGTGTAAATTTTAAAGATATTGTCAAAATGTAAATGTAAAGTGCTACAAGAAGAATATGACGTAGTTTTATTCGAAATCTTTGGAACTTTGAAAAAAATTCTCAAATCTTGCGTGTGTGGCTCAAATAAGTAGAATATTTTAACTTGAAAAAGTGAAACCTTCCAAGCTCCGTGGGATAAGGACAAGTTTTTCTGCTAGCAATCTTGGGTCTATACAACCTTTCTGTTGTATCCAGCAATGGTAGTTCCCATGTCATAGAGGCTTACTATTGTGATCCTTACTCTAGACTTATGTTATACGATTTACTTTTGATTCATGCTACTTCAATTCCTAATCCATTTCTCTTGCAATTGTATGTGTGGTCGATATTTGGTCCATGCAACTATTGTCTTGAACCACTACTATGAAAATTTTATCTTTTTACCTTCTCAATTCTAGAGTCCATTCTCTCTATTATCATCCTACATTAGTTTCTTTATATGCCTTCTCCTTTCATCTTTCTCTTTTTCCTTCTTCTTTCATGGAGTATTATTCTTTACATTAGTTTCTTTATGCATTCTCCTTTCATATTTCTCTTTTTCCTTCTTCTTTCATGGAGTATTATTCTTTACATTAGTTTCTTTATGCATTCTCCTTTCATATTTCTCTTTTTCCTTCTTCTTTCATGGAGTCTTATTCTTTATCATCCTTCATTTATATGCTATATTCTACTTTGTCATGGAGTCGTATTCTTTATCATCCTTCATTAATTAGCTATATTCTACTTTGTCATGAAGTCAATCTCTTCATCATTCTTCATTCTTAATTAGTATTTCGTCATCTGAATCTTATATTGCACTTGCATAAATTCGATAATTCCACATTGGGACACAAACCATTTAAAAGAATGAATCACCTCTTTATTCTCACAAATATTTTTAAGACTATTTTACCATGGCTTTACATCCCTTGGTGAATTCTTTTCCACTGCATTTATTGGATTCTTTGGCTCAGTAACTGCCTAGTCTTATAATAAGTTCCTTGTCACTGTAATTCAATAACAACGTTTCCTAGGCATACACTTCTTTCAAACCTTCTTGTGATTTCATTTTCTTATTAATATCTTCCACACCATGTCATCTAGAATTTCATAATAATTTTTATAGAATACATTCAACACTTCGCTCTCTCATTCCTTCTTGTTTAAATAATCATGCTAGCTCATCTACAAAGGAAACTGAAAAATTTTGTAACAAGAAGCTTAATAGGTAGCAACAACTCATATAATCCCTTGAGTCAATGTCATCACTTTTTTGAATAGTGTCTAAGAAAATTACGATTCCATTAAATGATGAATATGGATTTGTGAATTTTTTTTTAAAATTTTGTTATATGACTAATAGTAGTGGCGACTTTTATTTCAATCGTGGCAATCTCCACAAATTCAGTATGTTTTTTTTTTTTAATTCATTCTCATCTTCCAGAAATATACTCTTTTTCATATGTTGTCGAATTTGCAACAGTGATCTATGCAGAGAGATCACGTGTCTTCCTATTTTTTATCTACGTTAGTCTCTTATTATGTGCAAGTTGGGATATTTAGTTATTGCCTGTATTACCCATGTCGCATAGGCTGTGACATTTTTCTGCCAACAATCTTGGATCTATATATCCCTTTTATTGTATCTAATAATGTTGGTTTCCATGTCATAGAGACTTATTTTTGTGCTCCTTACTCTAGAACCTAGGCTCTATGATTTACCTTTGATTCATGCTAACTCAATTATTGATCTATTTATCTGGAAACTGTATCTATGTGGTATTCCTCAATGTATATTTGCACCTATAAGAGGCAAAGCTTCGTTTTAAAAGGAATCTCTACTTCTTAAATTAAAATTAAAATTAACGACAAAATAATGAAAAAGTTATGCAGTGATAACAAATAATTAAAATGAATATTAAGGATGAAATAATGAAAAATGTGAATGCAAGGATGAAATAAGAAAGACAATCCTCAACCGGAAAAGACACGTCCTGATTCTTTAGCCTTTTAAGATCTTGTGAATTCCACCATTGATATGTCTTTGGATTCAATGGAAAAGATTTCTTCGGTCATGAAGAATTAAATTTTATCATCACTAATTGTGGCTATAATTACTGTGAAGAAAATACTTCACAAGTCTGATCATTCAGATAGTAATATGATGTCCAGTTCTCTAAGAAAGTGGGAACGATGGAGCTTTCTTTGAAAGACAAGGATATAACATATTCCTCAAATGTAATTGGTAAATATGTAGGATGGGTTGATGTTTGTAGGAGAAAGGGGAACAAAGAAAAACCCTTAAACATCTTTGGTGTTTTATATCTTAGTATGCCATAGCTATTAGGAGGCATGACCTCTTAGGTCAGTTTCTCTGAATCGGTTGGTAAATATATGTACTCAATGTAATATTTTTTTTCTATTAATAGAATATTTTGATTCAACTTTTAAAAAAATGAAAATGCTATGCTTTCTTTGTTTTGTTTTAGAAAATGAGAATAATATTAAACTTTTTTAATGTTACTTATAAATTTGCGTATTTTTTTCCTTTCCCTTAAATTAAAACAAAATTTGTATAGGTTTATGAGAATAATATATATATATATATATGTAAACTTTTACGAATTTTCTTTTATATATATAATTTTTTATTTTGTTTTAGTTTACAATTCAAAAATAAGCTTTTAAGTTCTCATCTTTCTCTTATGATGTTGAAATTGAAGCTTTAAATTAGGAAACAAAATTTACAAAGAATAGAGTCTTCCCAAATATTGACATCTCAAGGTCTTGATATCTACATTAAACTAGTAACATAGTAATATTTTTTAAAAACAAGTGCTAGAACAAGAGATTGGTATCCATAGAGTTAATCTCAGCACAATCAAAAAATTCCTATAAGGCTACAAATCCAACAAGGAGAGAAAGTTCTTCCTTTGACAGACCATCTGCTTCCACCTTTAGTTCAAAAAGAATATGGAAAAAATAGATCTCTTTGAAATAATATGTTGCCACTTGAATATCATTGACAAGGGTATCAAACCCAACTTTGGACACCTTTTCCTTTCGATTAGCCCATTCGATAACCAGCTTTGAGTCCCCCATCATTTGTAGTCTTGGCGGGCCTTTTTTCCTTGCCAGCTCCAGTAAAAACCATAGAGCTTCAAACTTGGATTTATTATTGGGCCCCCTATCGAGAGCATACTTGCAATACATGAAATGTGTGTGGCTAAAATAAAGCACCACACCCACACCACAATGAGGAGGATGACCTTGGTTGGATCCATCGAAGTATCCCCATGGAGTATTGAAATCCAAATCAAGCATGATAGGGTTCCTCCACTTAAATTCATAGGCCAAGGTAGTTACTTTTGTTGTAGAAAATTCAAAGCGAAGATAACTGTCTTAAAACACACAGAGGTTTCAAGAACTCCAAATATAGGCAATTAATAAGAAATGAAGACAACTAAAGTAGTTAACCAACCAAGCCTTGAAAGCATTGCTCAAGCACACACCTAGCCACCGATATTTTGGCTTGAATTCTTTCCATAATATATCACAAGCCCAAGATACATAACTATAGTTAGCAAATAGATGAAAATGAGATTCCTCCTGCAATTTACACAAGGGACAATGATTTGCCTCACCCATCCACGCTTGATAAGTGAGTCCCAAATGAGAAGTTTTCCACTAAGTGTTAGTGATGAGGTATGTGCACATGGTTGGAAATCAAAAAACCAACATACTATCCCACTCTTTTGTTGAATCTCCAAAAATCCATAGAGCCAAAGTGAACTTACAACCATTTTGACCTCTACTTTTTGGATATTGTTCCTTTTCATCAGCTAAAAAGGAGATGTTTTGTTGGTCGAGGGCTCGTTATAATGGGACTGAAAGGTTTTAATAGACACCTTCTCGACACCAATGATTAAGGTCAATATTGATTTGTCTACCATCTCCCATATGCCAGGAAATCCATTTTCTTTCAAAGGGAGATGCCTTAACTAACGCCTTATAAACATTCGAGCCTTTGGAGGATTTATTAGGAAGAAAAAACCACTTAGCCAAAAAATTCATAGGAAAAGACTTTTATTGAAACACTTTAAACCACATATATGTTTTCTAAGTAAGCCTTCATATATTTTTACTCTGTAATGCTTTAGAAAATAAATGGATTTCCTTGACACCCCACCCACCCAATTCCTTTGGAGCAGCAAAACAGGGCCATTTTACAAGTGAAATACTATATTGACTGTCATCCCCCACCCATAGAAAATGGAAACTGGACTTCCTTATTTGAGAGAGCACCCCTTTTGGAACAACAACAGTAGAGTTTCAGTAGACTAGGATTCTCTTTGAAATGGACTTAAAAAGCACAAATCATCCTCCATGGGAAAGAAAATGATTGGCCTAGTTGGAGATATAAGCCTCCATTTTTTTGACCAACAACATCCAATTAGTAATCTGATACTTGTTGGGATTAATATAGAACCGCATATATCTCATACCCTCATCAAAGGTCTTGAGAGGGAAAGGAAATGATCATCTTAACTATGTAATAGAATCCTTAAAGACTCCGTTGAAAATCAAACAAGATTTTTGGTATTTGATCTCCATTTTTGTAGCCTTGCCAAAAATATCCAAGGAGCTCTTGAGGGAAGAGAAGTTTCATCTATCCCACATGATACAATAGAGAACATCATCAACAAATAACAAGTGGGAGACGAAAACTAGATTAGACAATTTTATGCCTTGGAAAAAAACCGTAAATCTAAAATAAACAATCAACCTAATGAAAGGCTCAGCCAGAATAAGAAATAGGAGAGAGGACAAGGGACAACCTTGTCGAATCCCATAGAATCTTGAAAAAATATTGAAGGATTCCCAATTATCAACACAACAAAATATGCAAAATAGATGCATCCCATAATTCAGTTGACCACTTGTAATGCAAAACCCATATCAATTTAAAGAACCAAGAAAATAAAGTTCCAATCCACACTATCATAAGCCTTGGATAGGTCCAATTTGAGGATAGTCACTTTCACATTTAAAACATTATCTCAATGAAGCACCTCCTAAACAGTCACCATAACATAATGGATATTTATATTTTGGAGGAAACCAAATTTTTCCTCAGATATGAACTAAGATTCAACTTCATTCTTCTAGAAATAACCTTAGATATCAACTTGTAGATTAACTTGCAACAAGAAATCAGCCTATATTTTCCAAAGGAGGATCCTTCCTATGTTCTAGGAATGAGGCACAAGAAAGTGGAATTGAAGGATACCAATACTTTACCTAAGATTTGTGATTCTTGAACAGTGAAGAGTAGGTCATCCTTGTTCAGATCATAAAAACCCAAATAAAACTCCATCGAGAATCCATCAAGACCCAAAATTTGTTAATTTCACATAGAATTTAATGTATCCAACACTTCTTAATCAGAGACTTCAACCAAAATAAATGTATTCATTTCTTCAAAAACAACATTAGGAAATTTTGAAACTACTTGAAGAATTACTTGAATCGGGCACCCTTAATGAGCTTTGAAAAGTGAATGAAAATAGCATACCCTTTCTGCAACCTTGTCAATAAAAGAGTGGAAAGAGGAGCCATTTTAATCCAATATGCTAGACCTGATTATGTTTTACTGCTTCCTCGAATTTGTGAAATGATGGAATATTTTTGCAGTTGTTATCTCCTAAAGAGAGCTAGATAGCCCTACTTTTCAAGCTTCGTTTCTCCTTCTCGTAAAAAAGGATAGAGTGTCTTTCTAATTCCATGAACTTAAGAAGAACCAATCGATCAAAAGAGAGAGGGGTTGACTCCATATGAGAATAGACTTTAGAAATACTATCTTCCGCTTTAGCAAACCTTGCTTACTTGTTAGCATAGAAATCCTTAACCCAAATCTTAGAATGATCGGAGCTTATGCATGAATTCAATCAAATATAGATATAAACATAAACACAGAGATGTAGTAGAAATAAAAATTCATTTAATTAATATCGAAGAACTGAAATATGCTTATATACAGAATGGAAATAAATTAGCTCGGGCAGTGGTAGCTTATCTTTGAGAAGAGATGTGGCATATACATGCCTCTAAACTCTATTACAATGAGGGTCAAAGGCCTATTATTATTGAGGAACAATGGAAAACCCTAAACATCCAAAAACCTAACCCTATGAGATGAATCAACAAAATTATGGGCCCCGTTGGGGTAAATTGGTAGATTAACTTCCCGAGGTCGTAAATTTGGCATAAAATTTCCGTTTGACGTGAAAAATACCTCATTATAAATATATATCCGAGGACTACAACTTTCGATTGCAAACATTTTTATAAATTATGGTTTCTCGTTTTCCAAAAAAATGTCATTTAGGGCCTCAAAATAGCTTCGGATGTTTAGGACCAGAAAAACCACCAAAAATATTAAACTATGCTATAATTAAGGAAACTCAAAAATCGAAAAAAAAAATGGTGGGGGTCCAAGTGGAATATGTGGTTGGCCACAAATATCCACCTGGATTAGTCCTCCCCCCTTAGGAAGCAATGGTCCCCATTGCGGTTAGTTCCTACATGAGATGGACAAACTTCTACTGAACATTGTCCCTAGTGAGGCAATTGCCTTGGTGAAGGATTTGGTAATATTTGACAACTCGATACAACTGGATCTTCTGTTAGCGAGTGTTCTTGATCTGTGTGTCCATAATCCAATAAATTGTGGCATGTTCTATATAGTCTGGGTTTATCTATGTTGGTGTGAGTTGTTCTGCAATGTCTGATGTGTCGAGTAATGGTGGAAAGTATGAGCGAATGAAGTCCACATTGAATACTGGGTGTAGACAAAGGAATGGTGGAATTTTGAGCTTGAAGGAATTATCCCTTACAGTCTTGGTGCTAGTGTACAACCCATAATGGAGCGGGAAAATCTTGCAGTGGGGCCCCATGAGTTGCTCCTTCTGCAAATGTAGACAAACTTTGCCACCCACATGGAACTTGTGTGGCACTCAATGTTGATCATGTCACTGCTTGTACTTAGCATTGGCTCTTTCCAATATGTAATGGACCTACTGGTGGACGTGTTGAATGTGCTTAATGAAGTTATTTGCCCTGTTAGCTTCAGACTGGACATGACATGAATCTTCCTAAGTAGCTACAAATGGTATGGCCACATCAATGGGACATAGTGGTTGGAAATCGAACCCCACCTGAAAGGGGATGTAGGTAGTTGAGCTATGGAGAGCTCGATTGTAGTTGTGATAGACATGGGGGAGGATTTCATCCCATGTGTGTGTATTATTTGAGTTGTACATGCACACAATTGTTGGAAATGTTGTCATTGATGGCAAAGGAGCACAAAGGAGCATCACCTGAACCAACAATAAGGAAAAGGAGATGGAAAAGGAGGAACACCTGAGGAAGCAACAAGGCAAAGAGAGCAGCAAAGCAGCAAGATGTAGAGAGGGTCGAGCAGTAGAGACGAGTTCATTTAAAGAAGCAAAGGCCGCAAAAGGAGAATTAAGGAGTAGCATCAGTCAAGGAGCAGATGAATTAAAAGAGAGAGCGTAAGACAAATAGCTACAGAGACAGAGCTGTTATCATGGCAATGAAGACAACAAAGAAGCAAATGAAGGAAACAAAGGAGGCAGCGCTGAAGCAGAGACAGGCAAAGGAGGCAGCGCTGAAGCAGAGACAGGCAAAGGAGGCAGCGCTGAAGCAGAAACAGGCAAAGGAAGCAGCGAATACAATGGAGGTAGCAAAGAAGCAAATGAAGGCAGAGGAAGCGAATATAACAGAGGCAGAGCCGTTATCACAGAGACAGAAGCAGAGGCAGAACGACAGAAGCAGCAGAGGCAGAGGCAGAGCAGTTATAAAATACTGAGAATCATACCCCAAGCCGGGCGTTACGCATATAATGCAGAACCATATTCCAGGAATCGCACACTCCAACCGGCATTATACATTTAACATAACACAAATATTTCGGGAATCGCACACTCCAATCGGCGTTATACATAACACAAATATTCTGGGAATTGCACAGAACCGTATTCCGGGAATCGCTTAACCCCAAGCGGCAAGGCACATAAATTTCGGGAATCGCCTACCCCGATGGAGGATACATATATATATATATATATATATATATATATATATATATCCATCACCTTACATATATGTGCAACGCATCATATAAACAAAGGTCAAAGCATAAATATATACAAAAGGAGCGCTTTATTATAAGTTTCATATTATTAATCCCGAAAACAAAAGAACCAAAGGTCCAAGGCATATATATTATGGAGCGCATAAAACAAAGTTTTATAAGGTGGGACCCCTCCCCAATCGAATCGGAAATGTGAAGAGTCCAAAGGTGGAAGCGCATTGCAATTACCGATTGGCGATTTTCGATTGAATCGCAATCGGAGCACATTGGAGCTACAATAGTTGAGTGATATCAATTCAGGCGATTGGCGATTTCCGATTGAATCGAAATCGGAGCACATTGGAGCTGCAATAGTTGAGTGATATCAATTCAGGCGATTGGCGATATCCGATTGAATCGGATCGGACTGTGGAACAATTAACTGGTTTGGCATTCAAACATTGCGATTTGCGATCGCCGATTTGCATCGCATCGGAGCAGGTATTAAAAGGTATGTATATATATTATGGCATTGTGTTGATTGCCGATTGTGATGATTGGAATCATATCGAATCGGAATCGGAGCAGGAGCGATAAATAGCATTCGGAGAAGACTCATTGCATCGGGAAATGTGTTAAGTGGGCCCAAAAGGAGTTCTTATATGTTTAATATGTCTTCACTATATTACGCTGAGAATTGATTTAAAAAGGAAGTGTGTATGTATGCCGAGAGTTGAAATTAATTATTTGTATATATGAAAGGGCGCTGTTATATGTATATATATTACATTGTTGCGGTTGTATTAAAACATGCCGCGTGGTCTGTAGACCCACGGGCCTCAGCTTAACGGGAGGGCGATTATTAATGTAATACAATTGTAATAAATGTATGTTCCGGCCTGCGGAACTCGCCACATCAACAAGACACTTGCTGCGTGTAAAGGATTGAATTACAGTCAGCAGATTCATTTATATATAAAGCGCTGGTATAAAACTAAAATAAAAATGCAGTTCATAAATTCAAGAGTTACGCAGCAGCCATAAACAGAAAGGCATACAGAGAAGAGAAAGGGACAAAGAGACAGTTAGAGAAAAGACAAATGCGTAGCAAGCCAAGAGACAAAATGAGTGAGCTGGAGTTCAAATTGTAATTCGAATGTAAATGTTTTAATTGTTTTTATTGTTTGTGATGCATTGGCAAGTCTCCGGAAGAAAGAAAATATCCCACTGTAATATTAAAATAAGCACCTACAGTTACATTTTTCTGAGTAAGCTGAAAAGAGATGAGAAGGCAGAAGGCAAAGAGACATGACTGTCCATTTCGAATTCCCAGTAGAATACAAATAGTCATGAAGCTATCTTGTATAAAAGGGGGTAATATCCAAGAGGAGAGTTTGATGAAAATAGAATGAGAAGAGGAGAGAGTGTGCAGCAGAATTGAAGATAGTTGAAGAAAATAAGAAAGCTGCAAGAGGTCAGAGAGTGTGAATATAGAGAATGCTGAGTATGAAGAATTGAGGAGAAAAGAAGAGAAGAAGGAAGGGCTGAGCAGATATGATGCAGGTCTGATATAAGAGTTGATGAACAGCAGAAGAGAAAGTACAGAACAGAGCTGATATCCAAGTTAAATCAGCAAGTGTTTTTCTTTTGAAAGAATAAGGAAGTTGGAGCTTCCCTATCAAGTTGTAGCTTGATAGATGTCAGTTGTAGCTGACTGAGGTAGGAGCCTCCTGTAGGTTGGTGCCTGCAGAAAATAGATGGGAGTTGGTGCTTCCACATCAAGTTGTAGCTTGATAAAATTTCAGTTGTAGCTGACTGAGGTTGGAGCCTCCCATAGGTTGGTGCCTGCAGAAAATTGATGGGAGTTGGAGCTTCCTTGCAAGTTGTAGCTTGCAGAATTGAGGATAGAGCCTCCTGTAGGTTGGTGCCTGCAGAAAACAGTGGTGAGAGGGAGTTGGAGCTTGCCTTTGCATCACAACAACAATAAGATGTGGTTTTCTCCCTTTATGGGTTTCCACTTATATTTGGTGTCTCTGTGCATGATGTTTATGTGTTGATGTGATTTATCTCATCTGCTTAATACTTGCTGCTCTCATATTCAATCTGCTATTACATTAACAAATCTGTTTGATAGTAATACTTGTTGCTCACAGATTAAGATTTCTCACATATTAAGTTGACCATGAAATGAAGGTGTAAATAAGATTTAAAAGAAAAGTATTAAAAGTCCATGTATGTGTTAAACTGATTCACCCCCTCCTCTCAGTTTAACTAAGAGTTCAACAAAAATGTACTTAGGAACCCATCGTCCCGATCTAAGATAATGGACTATGGGATCCCAAAGTGTACCCACACTCATTCAAAGAGGAGCTTAACAATGGCTTTCACTATGATACCCTTCTTACAGACCGTTAGAATGGCCATCTTAGAGAATTTGTTGACGACCAAGAAATCGCAGTCATTGCCATGCTTTGTAGAAGGAAGGCCTGAAATGTAATCCATGAAGATGGATTACCAAGGTTGACTAGGAGTAGGAAATGGAGTATATAAGCCTTGCTTCTTGATGTTCAGTTTGGAAATGGCGCAGATAGTGCAGGATCTGATGTATTTCCAAACATCTTGTAGAAGGTTCAACCATTAGAAATAATTCTGCAGCACTGCCACTATTTTATCTACCCCACCTGACTGTAGTGTGCTTCCCAAATCATCTTGGCATTCTCACTTGAAGGAACAAAAATGTGCACCAGGTGGCATAACAGTGCATCCTAGAGGTGAAATTTTAGAACTTTATTGCCTTCCAGGAGTGTACGGTATCTGTTGTCGAATTCTCGATCGCTCTTGTAAAGATGTGTCCACACCGACATCTCATGCCCACAAGAGTCGAGCACAATGGTCAATGCCATGATCGCTAGTCGATTGAGGCATTATTCAACATTATTGGTGCTTCCCTTCTTGTACTTAATGTTAAAATGGAACGGTTGTAGGTATGTGGACCATTTCTAATGTCGATCATTTTGCAACTTCCCTTGTGTCTATATGAACTGCAGGGGTCGGTGATTTGTGTGGATGATTGTTTCCTTCCCCAAAATGTAGTGTTTCTATTGTCGGCAGGTCTACACAATGGAATACTTTTGAACTGTGTCTGAAATTGTCTCACTTTGATATGCCACTGGATGCCCCTACTGACTAAGAACTACACCAATATCATAGTCTGAGGCATCTGTCTCAATCTCAAACCGTTGTTGTAGGTCTGGTAATGTGAGCACTGGTGTAGATCAGAGGTGATTCTTCAACTCTGTGTATGCCTTCTGTTTGGATTCAGACCAAAGAAATTTTCTTTTGCTACTCCCTTGGTGACTTGACTCAAAGGCCAAGAGATATGAGATAACCCCAACATGAACCTGTGGTATAAGTTGGCAAGACCCAGAAAGTTGGGGAGCTCTGTTAGAGTGGTTGGGGCTAGCCAATCCCAAATGACCTGTACTTTTTTTGGGTCCACATGCACACCCTTATCATCAATGATGTACCCCAGATATTGAACCTGGGTCATGCCAAAAGTGCATTTATCCAAATTGGTACACAACTTGTGTTGTCGCAGTGTTTCGAGGACCTGTCGAATGTGGTGGAGGTTCTCTTCCAGACTATGGATGAAGTTTGGGATGTCATCCAGATACACCACCATGAATGAGTTGGTGAAGGGTTGCAAGATGTCGTCAATCAGCCTCATGAAGGTTGTGGGGGCATTCGTTAACCCGAAAGGCATTATCATCCATTCAAAAAGGTCCTCCTTGGATTTGAAGGTAGTCTTCCACATATCGGAGGGTTCGATTGGTACCTGGTGATAACCTGCCATAAATTCAATATTGCTGAAATAGTTGGCACACTTGAGATATTCTCGAAGGTCATTAATCTGTGGGATCAAATACCTATTTCAAATAATTATCTTTCTCAACACCCAATAGTCAATACACATTCTCCACGTACTGTCCTTCTTCTGCACCAAAATTATCAGGTTCCCACAGGGTGATGAACTTGGATTGATGTTTTCTTTCTGCAACGATTCCTGAATCTTCCACTTTATTTCATCATTCTCCATAATAGAGTGTCGATAGATCTTTCCATTTGGTAATGGTGCACCCAGGGTCAGATCGATCGAGTGATTGACCTGACAGTGTAGAGGTACCCTTGTGGGTGCGGCGAAGACATTCCTATACTCCTCTACGACCTTGTACATTTGTTGTTGTCATGTGGTGGAGCATTGTTTGGAGTTCATGGCCACAATATTATTCTTGACCTAAGGGAAAATCATAAGGAAAACAAATTTCCCAGTTTGGAAAATTATCTTACTGCATTTCTTCGTAGTGATCAAAGAGATGGCGGTAGGCAATGCTACCTCTTGTATCCTGTACAAATTATTCCCCAACTTAATAAAACAGTGTGAGGCCTAGATTCATACACAACATTTCACTTCCACAAATATGTTTGGCCTAATAATACACCACAAAATTCAATAGGAGCAACATCACACAAAACCTTATCTGTGAAGGGCTTGATGTTGTAGGGGAGGCAGCACTTCTGGCTGATGCAAAGATCTCATCCTTGGTGAAGCCACCTAATGGTGTACGGTTGTGGGAGTGTTATGGTCAGCATGCCCAACCTCTTTAGGACCTATATTGAAATGATGTTATTTTGGCTCCCATAGTCGACAATGAACTACAATGGTGAACCCTTCACACACATTTGTGAGTGGAATAGGTCATCCGCCTCCTTTGGATCTTCGGGCTCGTCCTTCTAGATCTAGATGGTGGAAATAGTGGCAATAGGCTCCACATCAATAATCTGCTTCCCTCTACCATTCCCCTTATCTGGTCCTGACTCAGAGTTGGAACATGCATATTATTCCGAAGCCTTCAACTTAGCCACCAGTGATTTCTTATCTCGACATTCACTCGTGTTGTGAGTGGGGCTCTTATGGAAATCACACCAATTTATCGTGTCCTTCTTTGCCTTCGTGGTGTTGTTATTTGTTTGTGGCTTTGTTGATTTGTCTTGTGTCACCCTGCCTTGGCTTTTTCCTTTTTTATGTGGTTTGGGGGCACCTTCCCCTGCTTCGGATTCCTAGATCCAAAGTCTCTCTTATTCTATTTAAACTTTTTCTCGATCTTGACAGTATATCGATAGGCAACATCGAGCAAGGAGATGTTTTTATTTGTTTGTGGCTTCGTTGGGTTGTCTTAGGTCACCCTGCCTTAGTTGTTTCCTTTGTTATGTGATTTCAGGGCACCTTTCCCCTGCTTCAGATTCCTAGATCCACAATCTCGCTTATTCTATTTAAAATTTTGCTCAATCTTGACAGAATATTGATGGGCAGCACCGAGCAAGGAGATGTCCAAGAACTCCATTTCGTCCGTAATGTATTTATGTAAACATCTGCGGTGCTTGAGTATCAAATTTCGTTTAAAATATTTGATACCCATCTTCGTGCAAATCGAATTAAACCCATTTTTGAACTTTGGCACATATTCATCACTTCCCTACCAAAACATGATCCACTTTATGTATTTCTCTTCATAGCTCTCAATAGGGTAATATTTTTCCTTGATGACACCTCGAAAAGAACTGCAAGTGGGTGCGACTGAAAATAACGATGACTCCCTCTCATCCTTTTGCTCACAATAGGTTTCCTACCTGTCCATATGTTCTGTCCTAGAGGATTTTATCCATCAGGGTTATAGGTCTGATAATTCTGCCCATAACCTATCTGAAGGCTTGGGTATTGATTTTGAACAAACCATTGAGGCCCAGTTTGACAAATGTATGGATTTTGTTGCAAAATGAAAGGTACACCTTGGGGCTAACCTTAAGACATCAAAGTTTAACCTTGAGGAATATAATATTGGCCTTGAGGCTGACCAGGTTTCTCTTGAGGTACATGTTGGTCTGGATGTTGAAGTTAACCAGGCTTCCCCTTGGGTACAAGTTGGCCTAGATGTTGAAGTTGACAAAGCTTCCCTTAAGGTATAGGTTGGCCTGTATGTTGAGAACCAGTCTATCCCTAAAAACCAGGTTGGCCTGATGGCTGAGATGAGCTAGGTTGCCCCTAAAGACCAAGTTGGCCCAACTGACCAGCAAGGGTTGACCTTGCTGTACAAAAGGTGGGCCTTGCTGAATGTAAGGCTAGTTATATTGCATGAAAGGTCGTCCCTGAGGTGGATAGGTTTTCCCCTGGGGAACATAAGACACTCCCTGTTGAACATAAGGTTGACCAGTAGGACTGTAGGGTTGTCCCTGTTGGACCGAAGGTTGACCCTATAGATGGGAGGGTTGTCCTTACGGACAATAGGGTTGTCCATGTTGGTACGTGAACTGATTTGGGTAAACCAGAGCTTGATTTTTTTGAACATACAATGGGACTTGTGGAAGAGGCCCATGGTAATATACATGATTCCCATGCTCATCATAGTAATGTGGTAGCTTAATCGAGGTGGGAAACTGCTGAGAACCCTGTGGGAAATAGTTATGTTGAAGAGACATCATATATTGGTCGTATGAAAAACCTCCCAAAATGGGATTAGATGAGATAGGCGTACTACCAATAGGTTGATGGATTCCCGATATGTGAGCCTATGATCCACTCACAACGGGTCCAACAGGTATCGCAGAATCATTAGGATGCGTTCCACGAATAGTAGAAATCGGTGGAAACGATGGGACCACACTAACATATGGTACAGAAGAAGCCACACAAATAGTGGGTTGAGTCGGGACAGTCGTGACAATTTTCTGAATGATAGGAATCCAAGAAGACAGACCTGACACAAATGATCCTGAAGAAGGAGACACAATACTTGACCATAACAGGTTTTGATATAAAGATGCAACACCATAAATTATAATTCGAAAAGAACAATAACCGATCGGGAGAGAGGAAGGCTGAGAGGAAGGTTGAGTCATCGCATAAGGAAAAATTTCAGGAGGTAATTGATACTCTGAAGTGGATATGAGAATCTCTTCACTAATAATAGGACTCGAGGCATCCATGTCAGACAAAGACATGCTGTCAGGGAAAAGCTGGCGAATGGTAGAGGGAAACGAACCTTACAACGAAGTCGCGGGTGAATCTGAACGTTGAGGGGGATCTTCTCTCAAAAAGAAAAAACATTTGGGGGCTGCCAGTTGACGTCAAACGACTACTCAGCAGGAGACCGAGTGGCAAGATGTTGGACATTTTGGATGATAGCCCTCTAAAGGTCTTGGGTCCTGACAGACTGAGGTGTCTCAGAAGAGACTACGGGGGGATACTCTTCACTATGAGGTAATGAAGAGGATGATGAAACAGGTGGTTCTGCCACGATGACTATGTCTCAAAAAGTAGGACAGAGAAAATAAGGTCAATTTGGGGCTTAAACAACAATCATTAAGGAATTACTCATGAATCAGCCAAGAAAATAGCTTAAAGGGTGTGTAATCATGGGCAATCAATTTTATACATTGAAAAGGGACTCTGCCTTTTCATATTTTAAGAGTCGAGAAAAGGACAAAAGGTGACTCTAGTCACTTTCAGTTTGAACGAGCTCGAAAGGACAAGCGCTTGATGATCTTTTCAAATTTTAAAGAGTCACAGAAAGATTGAAATGACTACTCAGTAATTCTAGGCAAGAGGGTGTACCAAGCTTCCTTGAACTAAAATATACACCTTAGTGATCAAATGAAAGAGAAATGACCAAGGACTCAATGTACATGCAGGCAGTCTCCTCAAATGTTGTTTTCAGTGTATCACAGTTATAGGGAAGTAGACTCGACTTCCTATGGATAAAGGATTGCAACCTATGAGGTTCTCCCTTTATATACGTGATGGTACGGGGAGCACATGTCCGTACTAGTGCTGTCTAATGCAAGATTGCGAGCGACAGCTGTTAGGTTTAATGATGTCGGAACACATCACTAGCCTAGACCTCTAAGTGTGAGCATTAAGTTTCAATGCTTCCTTAGGTTGATTGAGTTAATTTTATGGTTTATCTTGAAATTAAGTTTCAGTTTAAAGGCCTTACCGAATGTAATCTCAAATCTCTAATGCACAACTATATGAGAGAGTGAACACCATTTCAATTTGATGAAAAACTAGCTAAGTGAAGGATAGAGGTTCTCAACAGAGAAGCAACCAATCGAATGCAAGAATGATACTTCCTTTCTGCTACTACCACAACCAAAGCAGAAAATGAAAAATATTCTCTTGTTTTTCACTTTCCAATGAAGAAGAAACCTACTAATGCAAAAGAGTACTTTTCATCTTCAAATCAAAATGAAGAATGAAAATTTTGTTCTTTTCGTAAGCAATGAGAAATCAATGCAATTCTATACTAAAAAAACAAATACTAGCTTTGAGTATCCGAAAAAGACCATCTAAACATGAAGATATTAAATTCAAGAAAACACAATCATACACTCAAAACTAGGCATGCATTTCTTCACACGAAACGAAGGGCTATAAAGTTGACTCAATGAGCAATGTGATCTATGCTTGGGGCGTAGAAGGAGATTCAAACACACAACAAATGATAGCTCGACAAACCTACAACACGTTGAGTCGACAGAAAATACCAAGCAAAAAACCAATAGGTTAAAATATGAACAACTAGACTGATTCATACCTGGTTCAAAGACTCAATGAACATGTGACCCAACGAATGATTCAAAACACCTAGAAACCCTAGGATAGAAAATCCACACTGATTGGATGAGAGATAGAAAACCGAAATGAATGAGACAGGAAGGTATAAACAATCCAAAGGGATCAATATAGGGAGGAAAAACTCAATTCAGAGGGTAAGACACACTGGACACTCAACAAAGAAGCCCAAAATCAACCCTATAGGAATAGACGCGACTGTTCAGTTGTATTCTATGTTGAAAAGGGGAAAGTGCACCTGTGCCAAAGACAACCCGCACCAATGGGCATGACTGTCAGGAAAACAGCGGTGCCAAGCTAGAAATCAAAGGGAAAAAAAGGAGTAGTTGAGAAAATCCAGGCTTATCACTCAAAGAAGAGTCTAATCAGCTAAAAGCAGTCGAGCAAGCAAAACAAAGAAAAGAAATGATAATACAACCAAAGTTGAACAGACAAGAAAAAATTCAAAATGACCAAAGAGAGATGACAGACATACTGATGTCGAGAATGGTCACCAACTTGTTGTACAAGAAAATCCCCTCTGTGGATAGAGGCGATCCCTCTAGCCCTAGGGTGGGTCTAGCAACAAGGGAGCACGTTGAATTCCTAAATTCCTATTTTGTAAATGAAATATGGATTGGAACACATATCCTACCTCAGTCCAATTCTTTTGTCGCAACACGTTGTAGGGATCATTTGGTATTTGACTTCAGGCCTTGCACTCCATCGATGACAACATTCATACACCTATACAAATATCAAACAAAAATTGATAACATACAAACATATGCATTCATCTAAATCTATCCAACTAGTCAAGGAGAGTTATACACTTCGAATATAAATAGAAACCAAGTTGGAACCATAAACCAGTCATGTATTATTAATAGATGAAAAAAGAAGTTTACAACCTGCACCTTGACATTGTAGATCTACTCTGACGGGTTCAACAAAGCATGTCTCCAATAATTCATTCATCCTTCGTCTCAATGAGGCGATGGGCTTCAACTCTCTCTCACAACAATGGACACTTCTCTACTTCAACACACCATCTATATCTATTGACTGCTAAGCTAGATGAATCAATGTGAGGAAGAAGAATTTATAGGAGAGGAGGAGGAAGTTTGGGATCTGCATAAGGTGGAGGAGAGGCCTATCCCTTTGGTAGGCTGCACAATTGTAGGAACTAATAGGCCAAAGGGAGAAAATCAACTTGATATAGTCGAACAAATAACCATGGCTCCACCCACGAAGCTGTTAGATCATGGAAGCTTTTTTTCTATTTTAAAAAACTTTCCAAAAGCAACTCAGCGCGGGTTCTCTTAAGAGACAGAGTGCCCATCGGCGCTAGGCTTAGTGAAATTTTTACCATGGGTGCGAGGATAGAAATACCTACCAACTCCAACCAAAAAGTATAGGTTTTTGAGGGTATTCTAAGGGAATGATCAACATAGATTGTGTTCCAGACATGCAAAGGGATGCAATGACATTTTGGCAATGTATGACAGTACACAGGGGTCACTGAAATGGTCCTCGAATATTTGGAATGGGGATTACAGGGACGATGACAAAATACTATGTAACACTGCGGTATGTGTAGCTTCACCCCAAAAGGTGTCAAGAGTTCCAGACTCATCAAGCATAGCACGAGTCATTTGCTGAATTTTTCTATTCATTCTTTCTACCATGCCATTTTGTTAAGGAGTTCCAGCTACCAAAAATTGTCATTTTATGCCATATTGGTCACAAAAATCAAATAATTCATCCAATATGTATTATCCTCCTCGATCAGATCTAAGACATTTGATTTTTAGATCTAATTCATTTTCAACTAATGTGTTGAAGACCTTAAATTTTCCAAATGCTTCATCTTTGTGTTTCAATAAACCGATCCAACACATTCTAGAAAAGTCATCAATGAATAAGATATAGTATTTTTCACCACGAGGTGAATTCTTCTTTATAGGTCCACACAAATCAGTATGTATAAGTTCAAGAGGCTTACTTTCTGATACTTCTTTGGAATCAAATTGAACTCTAATTTTCTTACCAAATTGACATGACTAACATATGGTACTTTCTAGTAGGGTGATGTTGGGTAGATCATGAACCGCTTTGAGCTTTCATGATTTGCTTATTTGAGAAAAGCTCAGATGTCCCAACCTTCTGTGCTGTAACCATTTTTATGCAGCTTTTCCTAGATTGCATTGTTCTTGGCCACCTTTCAATATATATAGATTGCTTGGTGTTCAGGTTCCTTTTATTATGGTCTTTCCTGTGTCAAGTTCACGAACCACACATTATTTTGATCAGAAGACTACTTCATTTCCTTGGTAACACATTTGGCTAACACTCAACAAGTTATGCTTAAATCCATCAACATACATAAAATTACCAGCTTTAACCTTTTATTTTAGAAAAACATATCATTTAACCTTAATGACAGCAGGAGAGTCATTTCCAAAAGTGACATTCTTCTCCTTTTCTAAAGCATTGTATGAAATTAGTTTCTCTTTATCACCTATCATGTGTTTTGAACATCTGTAATCAATGTACCATTGATTTTATTCTCCTTCAGTAAATAAATCTATGCTGCAGCTTTCAAATTGTAAGTCCTTATTTTTCCATACCTTAGAATTTGTGGATATTTTTTCTTTTGGTTGTAGTTTTCTCCTGCATTCGTATTCCACATGTCCAAAGTTATTGTAAAACGAAAATTCAATTTCGCCTTGAAGAGGAGAAAATTTGTTATAAGTATTCTTCTTGACTTTGTCTTGTTTCTTTGTTTTCTTACTTCTCTAGTCATGATGGTTTTGTATGCAACACATTGAGCATCTTCATGACCAAAATTATGACATGAGAAACATTGTCCATTAAAGAAGAAATTTATGTGATCATAGACCCTTCTAGAGTTGTTTACATTTTGATTGATGCTTCTGTTATTTTTCATCCTTTAATTAGAGAAAACATGATTTACTTGCGAATTTTCTTTGTTCTTCTGTTGAGTGATGAAATTTTGCTGACTGGATTTTGTTGCATTTATATAGATTCTGGTTGTGGCTGAGGATTTTTATGTCTGTGAATATTCACCAATGTATCCAAGACCTGTCTTCATAAGAGGACAACGTTGAACCTTGACGATTTCATCTAAGGTTTCAGATCCTTTAGAAAATCTAATATTTAGAGTTTTTACTGTCTCAAGTTCCTTTCTTAGGCTTACTATTTCCCATTCTAACTTCTCATTATGCTTCTCCTTTTCTATGAGTTGATTCTTTAGAGTATCTATGGCTATTTTGTTTTCTTCCAAGAATATTTTGAGTTGAGTGGTTTCTTCAAGGAAATCATTTTCTTCTAAAGTATCAATAAAATTATCTTTAGACTCATTAGTGTATTTTCAAATGCCATGAGTATTTTAAGATCTTGATTAAAGTCTCCTTCTTCACTATTTGACAAGCCATCGTTGTCTTCATGAGTATAATAAATTTTCCTATTGTCAAATCATCCCCTACCACCTTTTGCTATATCCTTTCCCTTCTCATGATTATCTTTATGAGGACATTTGGTAGCATAATGACCCACTCTTCCACAAGCAAAAAATTTGAAGGGAAGCTTACCTCTAAACCTTCCGGTGCCAAGTTGAAGTTTCTTTACAAAATTTACCTCATCTACTTCTAATACATACCCTGATTATTTTTGTTCTTCCTTTTCCTTTCCTTTCGTAGTAGCTCTAAATGCAACTTCTCTAACTTCAGAGATACCTCCTTTTCTCATTTCAAAAGTAGTCAGGATCCCATGAAGTTGAACAACAGTAAGAGTCTGCAGATCCTACTTCTTTTTAATAGCAAACACTTGTGACTCAAATTTAGGAGTTAGAGATATTAATATTTTCTCTACTAAATTTCTGTCTTTTATGTCTTCACCAAGATTTCTCATACGATATACGATCTCATCTAGACGCAGAAAGAAACTAGCAATACTTTCATCATTATGCAATCTAAGATTTTCATATTGAATTCTGAGATATTGGAGTTTAGCACTTTTTACCTTGGAATATCCTTCATAGCTTAGAATAATTTTGTCCCATATCTCCTTTGTTGTATCTAATTGCATAACCTTGACAAATTATGATTCAGTCAGGCTTCCCAATAATGCATTGACAACTTTCGCATTGGTTTCATAGTTCTTCTTTGTTGCTGGATCTGTGGGAACTGTAGTTGGATATTGGTAACCTCCTTAAACAATTTCCCAAATATTTGCTCCAAGATACTGAAGAGAGAATCTTGTTCTTGTTTTCCAGAAGATTAAATTATTTCCATTGAAGAGTGGTGGATAGATAGATGTTGTTCCATCTTGATTTCTCATCCTGGTATATCTTCCTTATAACGATTAAGCTTCTTCATAAGGACTTGCTCTGATTCCAATTGTTGGGGAAAATAATGGGAGGGGGGGGGGGGTGAATCAATATTTAAAAACACACAAATTTTTCTTTACTTTACCAAATTATGTACGTGACTTTACTTAATCCAACTAGCGTATGTATGCAGCTTTATTTAAATAAACTTGTGTATTCCTAGTGAACTTATTATTCAGATAAATCTTCAGAAACTTTACTTAGACCAAGGCATCATTCATTTATCAAACATTTAGTAAGCAGTAACTATGAGCAGTAAGAACATAATAAATCATCACACATAAAAAGCACACATGAACACCAAGATTTAAGGTGGAAACCCAATTTTGGTGAAAACCACCATTGTTGTCGTCTATATATTCAATATTTATTATAAAGAAAATTTCTTATAATATTTTACTAGCATAGAATCATACCAGCATGCATGCACCCACCTGTAGAAGGTTGCAACCTTCACTCGTTCTCCAACTGCTACTCGAAGGGAGCTCCAACCCCCTGATCGCATTTACTAGACATCGCTGGAAGGGAACTACAACCCCCTGATCTGATCACCATCTCCTACTAGCAGGAAGCTTCGAATTCCAAACTGAAGGCTTCAACCATCAAAACCACTACAAACCACATTTCATAAATTTTCAAACTGGATCCAACAGCTTTTAATTCAACACAACTTGTAGATCAATTGAAACAAACATCAACCCAATTCGAACAGAACAGTGAGATCACTATAACGAGAACACAAAAATAAACCCGGACTTTTGCACCAACACATAGAATCAACTGCAACCCTAATCATTCATAAGACAAATGTATGCGCTACTTTACTTACGGAAACCCACGTGTAGATGCTCTTTTATACTTCTGACTCTGACTCAGAATTGATTAGAGATATTTAGAAATATTTTATCAGTTTTACAGAGCTCTGATACAGTTAGCGACATCAATCATTTTTCACTCAACCAATCACCGATCTTTAATTATAATCAACTAGTAGGATAATCAATAATCAAACAACCTAGATCAATATGAAGACGTCATTGACAGACAACAGAAACATAGTAAAACTGATCAGACATTTCCTTCAACATTCTTCATCAAAACCGTAGCTTGCATATGTGGCTTCCATAAGACAAACCCGCGACTGTACGTGCTTCTTACGAAACCAACTTGTGTATAGATCTCAATATTTTCACTGAATATATATGCGCCTTTGTAGAGCCAAACCTGCGTGTATATGTGCCTTACACGTGTCGAACCCACATATAGATCTATAAATAATTCAGAACTGCGCAACACTTCAGAACTACAAACTTACACAGATCATACCCTTCACTTCAACAAACATGCGCCAGACCACAAATCTAAACAACTCATAAACATATAATGAAAATACATAGTCATTTTAGGTCTATAGATCTTGATCCATCATTGTATTCATGAGTGCATCATAATATCATATCTATCTATTGATTATAGACCATTCCATGCAGATATAATTCATATTTAAGTATTCAATCAATACACATACTCATGCTTACATAGCACTGTGATCTTCACCTCCATATATAGTTTGAGCCTTAGCCAATACCATGAGCCAAAACCACACAAGTGTCAATGGTATTCTTGGACGGGATCAAATAAATGTTACTGCGCTCAATGTTGTGGGCTAATACCATGGTAAAGACCCCTCGTATTATAAAATTAGTGCGCTAGCACATACGCAACTTTTCTTATTAGTACTCGCGTATATATGTGACTTTTCCTTTACTAACTCGTGTATAGTTCTTCAATTATGTACTTTTTCCATATTCTGATTTTGATCTGCAAAGCCTTTGTCCCATCATTTTAACATTTTGATTCATTATTTTGTCACCTTTGAGCTTATCCAGAAACCATATACTTGGTCTTTTACAAGTGGGTTGCCATCAAGGACAACACATGCAGTCATAATGCCAACAAGTCCAACACTCAACAATATATGCTTGAAATTGGGTACATAATAAATATCATAGATATTATTCACCATATTTTGTTTGGTTAAGATAGGCACAACACCCTTGACCTGATGATCATCACCCAAACTAATAGAGGAACTGACAGAAGTATCAAGATATTAAAACAAATCACTATGACCAGTCATATGATTACTACATTTGATGTCTACCAATCAAATATCCTTGTTAGGCACTTGCACAATTACTTGGCATGCCATAAATAAAGCATCTGATGTTTTGCATTCGGTTTTTGTGACATTGACTTTGTTTTTACTTAAAAAATACAGTAATTTCCAACATGCAGACTTAAATGGCCATATGGCCATATTTTTTGCAGTAGTGACATTTAATTTTTTATTTATCTATCCACCTACGACCATGATCAGTTTTAAATTTCTTTAAATGTGTTTGAGTTACCTGTGATCTATCATTCGACTGAAATTTTACTCCTCATTTTCCTCTCCTGCCACGAAAAACTCTACCTCTACCTCTATCCATAGAAGCTTTAGATTTGAAAGCATGCTCTAAAGTACTGAAATCTATATTAATTCTTGATTCATGAGCCAATAAAGATCCTGTTAATTCTTCCACAAACATTTTTTTAATTTTTTCCTCTAAAAAATAATAACAACATATCAAATTTTTTAGGCAAATAGCTAAGAACCTTTTCAACAATTCTTTGATCTTCTAGTTCTTCACCAATCATCCGAAGTTGATTAACAACACCCATAAATTTAGTCATGAACTGATCAATTGTTTTTTATTCAGTCATTTTAAGTGTTTCAAATTGTGTTTTGAGAGTTTGTAATTTTATCATCTTTACTTTATTATTACCTTGATAAGCCATTGTAAGTACATCCCATATTGATTTAGCAGTCTTAGCAGTAGTGATTTTAGGAAAAATATTCATCTAAATAATTTAAAATGTAGGACTTAGCTCTACCTTCTTTTTGTTTAAGTTCATCAAATTGTCTTTTTTGAGCAACACTCATAACAACAATTACATTTGCATCAGGTTATGTGAACCCCAATTCTACAGTTTCTCAACAACCTAAACCTTGTAAGCATGCTTGCATTTTAAGACTCAAAAAATCATCATTCTTCCCACTAAATATAGGCGTAGGGATTGCAAACTGACTTGTCTAAGCCATGTTGAAAATAAATAAGAAATCTCATTAAAAGCTTCAAAAACAACACCTCTTAAACACTTCAAAAAGTAAATATTTTCCGCTCTACGAGAAGTAGAAAAAAATAAGAGCCTCTACGTACCCTCAAACTTTTCCTTTAGAAATATAATAGAAATGGAACTAGTTTTCCATGTGTATGTCCATTTATTTTACATCAACTATAATGCCTCAGAATGAAAATGTCCCAACCTGACAAGAAATTATGTTTTGAGAAAAAGGCATGTATTGTAAAAACGATTTAAATTTCACAAAATCTTCGGGTTCTTATGGATAAACATTTAGGCCTCAACATTAAGCCTGACTGTCTATTGGAGAGACTGGTCTCGGCTTCCTTAAAATGAATTTTCTATTCTTTATATTAAAACCCCATGGGATGAAATTGAAATGAACGTTTAATACAGTAAAATTACTCGATGCAAAATAGGAATAACCCGCGAGACAACCAAGAAGACGGGTTCTCTAGTAGTAGTGGATTTTGCCGATGACAGGCTCTCACAATTCGAGCGGTGTGTGGCTCTGTCGTCCTCTTCACGCACGCAATAGAAAACTGGAACAGAACGGATCTGCACTCTTGTCTCAGGTGGTAGCAAACAAATATGATATGCATGCTTCTATTTTGTGGCAACAAACAAATCTCCAGCAGGCAGCAAAAAAATATCCAGCAACAAATCTCCAACAATCTCCAGCAGTTCGAACGCCCTTGCCTAAGAACAACCCCAATGCTCTGACACCATGATAAATTTACAAAACTAAGAAAGTGAAGCGAAACACCAAAATTTAGATGAGAACAACCACATGAATATGTTTTATTATGGAGGTATATATATATAATAATCAGTTACAACAGGAAACTACCAACTAACTTCTAACTAATTCTAGAAACTAACTCTTAACTAAGATTAATCTTTAACAAATTGAATAGTCTTGCTGAGATATGTTACCTGTGCACTGGAGGAGGCCATAGATTCTGTTGATAATTTTACCGTAGGAAGAAGTATTGAACCCTCTTTGAGGTGTGTGTTTTCACAACATCATCCATTACCCAAATACAAATTGCTCGAAAAAATACTTCCGTCGTCATAAGTAGAGGCATTGTTGCATGCATATGAGTTAATCTGTGATGTAACCGATGGAAAACTAGTAATGAATAGTAAACGGATGAAATTAAATAGAATAGTTCTTGTTTGCCAGAATTTGCAGAAAATAAAGTGTCCTTCACGAAGGCAAATCTCATGATCTTGGAACTGGTATGCTTTGTTAAGGAATCTGATGAATAATGGGACGAATATTGGAGGAATTAGATCATAGGAGCAATGGCATGGATGGAAATTAGTCTTGAGAATCATTGACAAGGATCGAAAAATCTATGAAATTGGAAAAACTGGTATTTGTAGGCTTCGTTTCAGTAACAAAAATATTGAATCTAGACATTCAACTCGAGTTGTGATTCTGAAACTAGCCATAAACTTCTGCACCTAATTCTAGTTTTTGTATGTATTAAATTGATACAATTCATAAAACAAATAATAGATGGCTTCAAATTATCTATATTGAATCATATAATGAATAAATGGTTTCACATTTCAATCCATGGTTATTGTTTGTTTCTTTATTATTTTTGTTTGTGTGATAAGATATGATCTTTGGTTTGAGAAACCGGATCATAGTTTGAGAAACCATGATTTAGAAGCATTTAAGTTGTCAAAATCAAATTATAGTTTGAGAAATCATGACTTAGGGATATTTAAGTTGTCAAAATAATTAACAGATCACATTTGGGTTGGGCCACACGAGCCCTCAACATGACTAAAATTTTACCTTCATCACAATTTACTCTATACCCCAAGACATTCTTATTTTTGTTATTATTTTTTATAATTTTTTTAATAAATTTTATCTTTTAATTATCTAAAAAATTATACAATTATTAAATAATATATGTATATATATATAATTATAATTTTCATCGCATATACAAATATTTAAAATGAGGATAGATTTATGTTACTTGAGGTCATACGTTTTATTATTATTGATTAGATGTACTTGATATCATGCATCATATTATTAATTAGGTAGAATAATAAACAAAAACAAGTTATTCATTTTTATTTTCTAAATACCGAATTAAAACTTTGTATTTTTAAGAGAATATTTAATTCATATTTCCAATTTTTTAAGGAAACTTTCAATTTTCTTATGGAATATGTGTTTTTAATTTAAACAACATTGTATTGCATAAAATAAATAAAAATGATTGTAATGATACGCTCCAATTTAAGTTATGGAATATGTGTTTTTAATTTAAACATTGAAGTGCATAAAATAAATAAATGATTGAAATGATACACTCCAATTTAAATTAATAAAATAATAATGGTTACATCATCATCATATAAGATTATTTTTACAATCAACTAAATACATTTTTTATAATTTATGAGATATATTTTTTAATTATAATTTGGTTTTTATAGTTTTCAAGTTATAATAACTTTTATATAATAATATAATATGGTAAATACTTAACCTTTCAGCGAAATCATTTGAAGGTGAACTTTGTTTTAAGAGCTTGTTTTTAAGTCGAAGGCATTTTATTATGAGTTTTATTGTTGGGACACTGTTCAAATTCGTCGTCCCTGACAGAATCTGAACAGGTGTCCTAAAACGTTTTTTTTTTTAGATCTAGGGTAATCAGTAACTGGTGAGAGGAGCTTGTTGACAAATAAAATTTTAAGGACATTGCCTTCACAACTTTATACAACGCTATTGATTAGCTCCAAGAACCAAAGGCCTTACCAAAAGGATCAAAGGAGGACACATATGTTGTGATTTTATTGTGTCAAATGAGTCGAATGAATGGACCTGAACCAGCTTAAAACTTCAAGTGCATACCAGCTAACACCATCCGCGGGACCCACAAAATTTGGCTCGTTGTGTTAATCTGAAAAACCAGATCTTAGGACCTGTAAAAAATTTCTCAGGATTAAGTTTTTCCTAAATTACCTTTTTTCGTGATTGAACTGTTCGCTGCTCTGGCTATGGCGACGCATGGTCTCCTTCTCTGAATCGAGATGACTACGGTAACAATACAAATGGAATAAGGTATGGATTTTGTCTGCACAACATTAGAAAGTCATTTTTATGAATTTTAGCATGATTTGGCCGCATGAATTTCCCAGTGCAGATAAATTTACTGAATTTCTTTGCAGCTTTTCCTTGAAGAAATTTAGTCTTAAATCTCAAAAATCATAAACTATCTATATGTGAATGCCATGTTGCAGGTTAATTTTTTGTGACTGTGCATCACGTGGTTGAAAATGAAGTTATGTGAAATTTTAAAATGTTCCTGGTCCTTTCCAATAATGTTAAGAATTTATATTTATATGTGACGCTGCAAATTGCTGATTAGTTGTATTCTGTGCGATTTTTCGATAAAGCTTGACACGATTTTATGTGGATGCTGAGACACATTCAATTTTGTAGTGGAAATATGTAGTCTGTCAGTTATAGTTGTTAAAATTTCCATCACATTTTGTGTAAATTTTAAAGATATTGTAAAAATGTAAATGTAAAGTGCTACAGGAATAATATGGCATAATTTTATTCGAAAACTTTGGAACTTTGAACAAATTTCTCAAATCTTGCGTGTGTGGCTCAAATAAGTAGAATATTTTAGCTTGAAAAAATGAAACCGTCCAAGCTCCGTGGGATAAGGATAAGATTTTTTGCCAGCAATCTTGGGTCTATATAACCTTTCTGTTGTATCCAACAATGGTAGTTCCCATGTCATAGAGGCTTACTATTGTGATCCTTACTATAGACTTATGTTATACAATTTACCTTTGACATGATACTACAATTCTTAATCCATTTCTCTTGCAATTGTATGTGTGGTCTATCTTTGGCCCATGCAACTATTGTCTTGAACCACTAATATGAAAATTTTATATTTTTACCTTTTCAAGTCTAGAGTCCATTCTCTCTATTATCATCCTACATTAGTTTCTTTATATGCCTTCTCCTTTCATTTTTCTCTTTTTCCTTCTTCTTTCATGGAGTCTTATCCTTTACATTAGTTTCTTTATGCATTCTCCTTTCATCTTTCTCTTTTTCCTTCTTCTTTCATGGAGTCTTATTATTTATCATCCTTCATTTATATGCTATATTTTACTTTGTCATGGAGTCTTATTCTTTATCATCCTTCATTTATCTGCTATATTCTACTTTGTCATGAAGTAAATCTCTTCGTCATTCTTCATTCTTAATTAGTATTTTGTCATCTGAATCTTATATTGCACTTGCATAAATTTGACAATTCCACATTGGGACACAAACCATTTAAAAGCATGAATCACCTCTTTATTCTCACAAATATTTTTAAGACTATTTTACCATGGCTTTCAGTCCCTTGGTGAATTATTTTCTACTGCATTTATTGGATTCGTTGGCTCAGCAACTGCCTACTATTATGATAAGTTATTTGTCACTGTAATTCAATAACAATGTTTCCTAGGCAGACACTTCTTTCAAACCTTCGTGTGATTTCCTTTTCTTATTAATATCTTCCACACCATGTCATCTGGCATTTCATAATCATTTTTATAGACTACAATCAACACTTCGCTCTTTCATTCCTTCTTGTTTAAACAAGTGTTACACAGTAATTTGTCACTATCCCTACAATCCCCGTCCCGCACATTGGAGGGCTCATTTTGTGACCTGTGAGCAGTGACATGGATTGAAACCACTTTCATGACATCCCTCTGAACAAGAGCTTTCATTGCCCTGAAGACATCTCCTTGTGAAAAACCCTGAAAATGGCCCTTTTAGCATTGGCGCGAGAAGGCAGTTCAGAACCCGCGCCAATGGGGAAAATACTTCAAAGAGGCCACGCTAGTTGGCGCTCTGTCCCAGAGTCGCACTCGTGCCAGCCAATTAGAGAGGTGTTTTTTAAAAATAAATGGCGGAAGTTTCGTCCTAACTGATCCAGGAACTGATATATATCTTGATTTGGGAGGTTTGGCTACGGATTTCCATAGAGAGGAAGTGGTTTGCCACCTCTCATGGAAGCTTCCTTGATGATAGGGCCAATCCCATGATTATAGGGATCCCAACTCCTCTTCCTCCATCTATAAAAGCTTCCCCATCTCCATAGCAAGCTAGTCTTCAAGTTCCCAAATTTCCAAGAGCCTTATGCTGCAAGAGCCTCCATAATTCCCTTAAGGCCAATTTCAAGCAAGGAGACTGTCGTCAAGGTCCGAAGAGAGAATTTTGTCCCATCCTTGACAGGCTTTTCGAGACATGTTCTGCTGGCGACCCCTCCGAAGGAGAATTCAACGTCATAACTATGGTTGTAATTTTCCTTTGATTGATTATTAATGAATGACTATTGGTTATGGTTCCACTCTTGTTATTGTTTATAATGATGAGTTATGTCCTTTCTGACTGACATATAGTTGCATCTACTGGATTTTACGCTTGCGTTTGTTTTGTTTCTCGCATGTGCAGGTGTCCCATCACGGAGATTGTGATCTGCCAGGGCTGAGGAATGGGCGCACCACCTCTTCTACAACGACTGCGTTGGATTCCAGGTAAGCCTTCGTCGCTAGTTGGTTTATTTGCAATTAGGAACCTGCGCTATAGTGTGATTGATTGTTGCTAGACCTGGTTTGGGCTAGTAGGGATCGCCTCTGTTCGCAGAGGGGATTTACCTCCACAACAAATTGGAAACTCCACTGGGGATCGTTAGCTTGTTGTCGTTCGTTTTATGAGCTATAGATGGAGCCTGAAGTTGGCCAGATAGCCTTCGAAACGCTTTTGCTCTGCAATTGCGAAGTAGATCAACGCTGCTTCAGTCAATCTCCTGTTTAGTTTGTAAACTGAACGTTTGAAGCATTGTCTTTCCTTTTTGGTTGATTCTTGATTCTCCTTGCTTGATCAACTCTTTTGGGCTGGTTATTTTTGTGGATTTGGGTCTTTGATAGCTTGATAATTCACTGGTCTGCTTGTTGGATTGCTTCTTTTTATTTTTGACTGAGAAACTCAACTGGCGCGCTTTTTATCTTGACAGTCGCGCCCATTGGCACAGGTTGCTTGTGTATCACCCGCGCCAATTCCTTTATGACGCTAGTTACAGCCTCACAGTCGCACCAATCATGTGAGCTGCTAGGGTTTGCTCAGTTTGGAGCTTCCTAAGCCTGATCTGTGTGTTTGGTCTTGATTTTTCCATTATTTGAGTGTTTTGGAGCCTGGATTGACTCACTGTTACCTTCGTCCTTTGGCTATTTTCCCATTTCCATCGATTTTTCATTTTAGCCCTATGTTATCTAGGTGTTGTTGTGTATCGAGCCTTCCTTAGGAGTTTTTGGTATCTTTTGGTTCAGTCAACCTTCTGATTGCTTCTTCGCATTTATTTGGTGGTTTTCTATTGTCTCATTGCGTTGTTTGAGTGATTGTTCCCTTTTCCATTCAAATTTCGCCTTGTTTCGTCTTAGGCCTAGATTACACGGCTCATTTCGAGTCTTTGGGATTCTTTCACTTTGAGGGAATTTTGGTTGATTTGAGGTCTGATTGTACGTTTTCATTGAGTGAAATTTGCTTGGTTTTTCTCTCTTGTCATCATTTCTCGAATTGCCTTTGCATTAGTTTTCATTTTTTTAGATGCATTTTGCTCTGAAATATTGAAAATAAAAAAAATCTCTTTTTCTTTGAATTAGTTAATGTAAATTAGATCTTTTCGGTGTTATTAGTGATTAGTGAATTTGAACGAAAAGATTTTAGTTTTCATTAGCTGCATTAGAGGTATCATTGGTTGTTTTCTGTTCATTTCGTTGTTGTGTGAAAAGCTCTCAAATCTCTCATAAGTAGCTTTCATCGAATGAAATGATATACTGTGGCATATAGATTACATTTAGGAGATTTTGAGACATTACATTCGCTAGGGCCTGAAAACTGAAACGTAATTGAAGATAAACTTTAAAATTTACTCAATTTACACTAAGGCAGCATTGAAATCTAACGAAACACATTTAGAGGTCTAAGCTAGAGACATGTTCCAGCGTCTTTAAACCTAGTAGCTGTCGTTCGCCTTTTGGCTTTAGACAGTGCTAGTACGAACTTGTGCTCCCCGTACCGTCGCGTATATAAAGGGAGACCCCAGTAGGTTTCAATCCTTTATCCATAGGAATCTGAGTCTGCTGCCCTATACCCGTGATACACCAGACACAGCATTCGGGGAGATTGCCTGCACGTACGGAAATTCCTTGGTTGATTTCTCTTTCATTTTGAAACCAAAGTGTATATTGCAGTTCACGGCTATTTGGTACACCCTTTGCCTAGTATTCTTGAGTAGTCATTTTGATCCTATCTAACTCCCTAAATTTGAAAGAATCACCAAGTGCTTGTCCTTTCACGCTTGTGTCAAATCTGAAAGAGATAGAGTCACCTTTTCAACCGTTTCTCGACTCTTAAAACATGAAACGGTGAAGTTTCTAAAGTTTCAATGTGGTTAAAAATTAATCACCCGCAATCACACGCCCTGTTAGAGTTTGCTTGTTGGCCATTTGATTGTGTGCCTTGGTTTTTAGCCCGTGTGCGATTTTGAGTGGTTGATGGCAAATTTTCCGGAGTTCACCAACCAAGGAATCCCCTCCGATGGGAATCCTGGTCATTTTCCTCCTTTTGGGAATGTTGGCGCTCCTTACATGGCAACGTTGTCCCTTCCTGGGCTAACTGTTGGATTGCCTATTTGGTTGTTCTCAACCTCTGTAGTCCTGAATATCTCAGCTACTGTTCAATCAGTTCCTCCCCCTGAACAACATCATGTTGATTCTAAGGTGGACCTCTCCCCTTCTTCGCCTGTTTCTCCGTCCTCCTATTCTACTTCGCCTGGTGAAAGTTTGGATTCGAGTAACCAGGTGGCTAAGAAGAAGAAGAAGAAGTATGATAAGCGAGAGGCTAAGAGTGCAGCGATTGCTTCTGGAACATCTCTTCTTGACAAACCTCCCAACCCTCTGTGGAAAGTCAAGTTCCCTTGCATGTTGTGCACGGGAGACCATCTTCTTCGAGACTGCCCTGGCATCCCCAAGGTACTTGAAGTACGGTCCAACGGTCGTCCGTTGTTGCCTTTGGCTTCCAGGAGTCAGGTTGGGGGCACATCTCCCACTGGTGCTGGTAAGGCTCCTAAGAAGCAGGGTAAGATTACCAATCCCTGTAAGTTGTGTGAAGGGCACCATGCCATTCACCTTTTTCCGTATATGGATGAAGCCAAGTGAGTTTTGGACAACTCGACTGTTTCTACACCATGCCTTCCGGCTAGTTATAAACAGCGTTCTTTGAGTCCTCCACCAGCTGATCCTACGATTGGTCAAGAGTCATCCTTGGTCGATCCTGCTCCCTTGGAAATTCAAATTCAGGAATCCATCCCCGACCAACCATTAGTCGTGGGATCGGTTGAACTGGCCCCACCTATGGTGCACTAGGTCTTTTCCGTGGAGAGTGGATCTCATACCCCTTAGGTTCTTCTTGTTTCTCCAGATTCTTCAGACTTGGAGAAAGATTCTCCTATCCCTATACCTCAAGAAGCTACTCCTCCGCCTCCCGTGATGGAGGTTCCGGAGGATACCCCTCCCACCTTCGAGATGGAGGTCGTGGAGGATGCTCCTTCTTCTTCCGTAACACCAGGGGAAGACCATCTCGGTTTGATGGTAGCCCCTCCAAGTAGTTTGGTCGCTTCCTTCGATTGGAGTCGATTTGCAGGATACCGCCTTCTGTCTTATGTGCCTTTCGAGATCACAATACAGGCTTTTGGTTTGGTCGTACCCAGCACCATTATAGACGAGGGCTCCTCTGTTAGTGTTCTATCCTCGACTACTTGGCAAGCTTTTGGCTTGCTGCCGCTTGCGCCTGTTACGCAGAATCTGTTGGCATTTAATAGAATAACGAGTCAACCGTTAGGGATCCTTCCAAGGTTACCTGTTACTTTGGGAGGTAAAACCGTCCATATGGATGTGATGGTTGTTCCAGGCCCCTTAGATTTCAATCTGCTTCTGGGGCGCGATTACACCTATGCCATGGGAGCACTTGTCTCCTCCCTTTTTCGTGTGGTCTATTTTCCACATGAAGGATGGATCGTGATCATTGATCAGCTTTCGTTCTTTGGTACTGATGTGGCAACTGGCCCACCATCATCCCTTCCTGGTTTTTATCCACTCGTTGTATCTGCCCCACCGCAGGTCAACTATTTGGCTACCTACCCCGTGCCTGTGCTCAGTGATGATGCCGTCGTGCATCAGGTACTGGGGGCATTGGGTCCTGACTTCCAGGATGTTTTCCTTCCATCGGGAGTGGAAGTCTTGGAAGCGATGACTTCTTGTTCATTATGATGAGGTCTGTCGGAGCAGAGTTCATTTCCTTGTGTCAAGCTCCTTAAAAAATGAAACAAGGTTTTCGGAGCAGAGTTCCTTGTCTTGTGTCAAGCTCCTTAAAAAATGAAATAAGGTCTGTCGGAGCAGAGTTCCTTATCTTGTGTCAAGCTCCTTAAAAAAATGAAACACGGTTTTCGGAGCAACGTTCCTTGTCTTGTGTCAAGCTCCCTAAAAAATGAAACAAGGTGGTCGGAGCACAGTTCCTTATCTTGTGTCAAGCTCCTTAAAAAATGAAACAAGGTCGTTGGAGCAGAGTTTGTTTTTCTTGTGTCAAGCTCCTTAAAAAATGAAACAAGCTCTTCGGAGCAACGTTCCTTGTCTTGTGTCAAGCTCCTTAAAAAATGAAACAAGGTTGTTGGAGCACAGTTCCTTGTCTTGTGTCAAGCTCCTTAAAAAATGAAACAAGGTTGTCGGAGCAGGGTTCCTTGTCTTGTGTCGAGCTCCTTAAAAAATGAAACAAGGTTGTCTGAGGATAGTTCTTTTAATGTTTCAACCTCGTTAAAACAATGAAACACGTTCCTGTTCAATTCGAGTCTTTGATAATTTCTCGTAAAATCCGAGTCGAGTCTATCTCTTGGTCTCGTAATTTGAACCTTCACTCCATCTGCCTTTCATATGGACTGAAGCTTGGGGGGCATGTACCTCGAATTGAGTCACCATACTGGGGGCATGCTTACTTTTTTTCAAGCATAGTTTGTTTCCATTTCAAGCTTGTGTAAAAATGAAACCGGTTTCAAGCATAGTTTATCCGTTTCAAGCTTGTGTAAAAATGAAACCAACTTCAAGCAGAGTTTTCTGATTTCAAGCTTGTGTAAAAATGAAACCTTTCCCATTTTACCCCTTGTGATTGCCATTTTATTAGCCTTTTTTTGCTAGATGAGCCTTGGTTTTCTCATTCCATCATCCCCATCTTCTTGGCCAATCATATGCCTTCACTTGGTTGTTTTACCCGTTCCTGAGGAACCGCTGCGACGAGTGGTCTTGTTAGCCAGCCTCTTGACCTTTACTTGTTTTGAGCAGTTCCACCATTACCGGAACCAGTTGCTACCCTTTATACCACTCGTTCCTTCAGGAGGAGTCAACTTTCAGCTCTTTTCTGACTCTTAAACATGAAAAGATTGTCGAGGCCCTTGCCGTTTTGATCTCGTTAAAGTGGACATGAAAAGACATCTACCCAATATATGTTTACCCCTTTTTTGGGCTGGGATAGATTATTTACGAAAAAGGAATACCCTAGCCTATCGCGACTAGGAGGTTCTCTCAGATATTGTTTTCTAACTTTTCCGGTCTGAGGAACTATTTACGAAAAGGGACCATTGGAGTTTAATTTTCAGCTGTCTTTTCCAACTCTCTAAACATGAAAAGACGCCAAGTTCTTCCTTTGTCAGATTCGTTAAACCCTGATGACATCGGATTCAGTCATAATGACGCTATTCGAGTCGCTCCTTCCTAGGGCTTGTTAAATGTACTAGGATGGATTCGTCCGAAGGACGGACTTATATTACAAGCATATGCTATCCCCTTCAAGCTTGTCATCAAAATAATTGGGGTACTCACCAGAAATGGCAGGGAAAAAATGGAACCAGCATCATTGTCGTGTCAGCAGTATGTCGCTCTTGAACATGGCACTTTTCTGCATTCGTGTCGGGTTGGGGACATCTCATCTCGCTTTTCACTTTCCTCCGTGGGTTTGGATAATCCATTTTGACCTCTCATCTGTTCTTTGCCTCATAGCCATGACCTCTGATTCGTTGATGTCAAATACTGCCAAGTCCACTGTCGTGCCGTTTATATGTTCAAGAGAAGTTGACCTCTGCAAAGATTCAAACTTCCTCTGATTCCCATATGATCATGATTCACAAAACATTATGCTCCTCTGTCTCGCGTCGATGATGTGGGAAACATTATGGCCCACCTTCGATCAAGGTCACTTCCTGTCGACTTCAGCTCATTATCCGGGAAGATGATCTAGAGACTCCCTTTTGGTGCCTTGGATCCTGCATGCCTCAATGGCAGGTTCTTTGTGTTCGACGTGAGTTTTTCATCATTGGCCTCCGATCGAGTGATTCTACAGGTGTTCGACACCAGCTCATTGATTCACATGCTGTAGATTGTACCTGTAGTACCTTGAGGACCATTGGCATTAATGGTGGTACCTCTCGCTTCTGTTAACAGCTTTCATCATTGGCTGGTAATCAGACAATGTTCTTGCATGTTCGACTTCAGCTCACATATTCACATGCTTGAACTTGTACTTTTTTCGGGTCGAGATGGAGTGCAAGACCCTGGATTGTGTCTGTTGTAATCCAGGCTGCGATTTTGTGGATTATTACGATTATTTACATGACTCACTGACTGGATGGCTGCGACCATACCTGAGTCTATTTATCGATCCTCACTGGATGGATGCGTCCATGCCTTGGATCTGGATTATTGTATACTCTGTGATGGATGGTTGCACCCATACCGCATATATATCATGTATCTGAGACATCAATTGTATTTCTTCACGCAGGTTTTCCGACGGTGGAGTTTTCAGTCGGACACGTTCTCGTAAAGCATTTCACCCCTCTCTCTCTCTCGGGCCTCATGCTTTAGGGGGCATCTGTTACACAGTAATTAGTCACCGTCACTACAATCCCCATCCTGCACATTGGAGGGCTCATTTTGTGACCTGTGAGCAGTGACATGGCTTGAAACCACTTTCATGACATCCCTATGAACAAGAGCTTTCATTGCCCTGAAGACATCTCCTTGTGAAAAACCCTGAAAATGGCCCTTTTAGCATTGGCGCGAGCAGACAGTTCAGAACCTGCACCAATGGGGAAAATACTTCAAAGAGGCCGCGCCAATTGGTGCTGTGTCCCAGAGTCGCACTCGCGACAGCCAATTAGAGAGGTGTTTTAAAAAAATAAATGGCGGAAGTTTCGTCCTAACTGATCCAGGAACTGATATCTATCTTGAGTTGGGAAGTTTGGCTACGGATTTCCATAGAGAGGAAGTGGTTTTCCACCTCTCATGGAAGCTTCATTGATGATAGGGCCAATCCCATGATTATAGGGATCCCAACTCCTCTTCCTCCATCTATAAAATCTTTCCCATCTCGATAGCAAGCTAGTCTTCAAGTTCCCAAATTTCCAAGAGCCTTATGCTGCAAGAGCCTCCATAATTCCCTTAAGCCCAATTTCAAGCAAGGAGATTGTCGTCAAGGTCCGAAGAGAGAATTTTGTCCCATCCTTGATAGGCTTTTCGAGACGTGTTCTGCTGGCGACCCCTCCGAAGGAGAATTCAGCATCAGAACTATGGTTGTAATTTTCCTTTGATTGATTATTAATGAACGACTTTTGGTTATGCTTCCACTCTTGTTATTGTTTATAATGATGAGTTATTTCCTTTCTGACTGACATATAGTTGCATCTACTGGATTTTACACTTGCGATTTTTTTGTTTCTCGCATGTGCAGGTGTCCCATCACGGAGATCGTGGGGATCGTGATCTGCCAGGGCTGAGGAACGGGCGCACCACCTCTTCTACAACGACTGCGTTGGATTCCAGGTAAGCCTTCATCGCTAGTTGGTTTATTTTCAATTAGGAACCTATGCTATAGCGTGACTGATTGTTGCTAGACCTGGTCTGGGCTAGTAGGGATCGCCTCTGTCCGCAGAGGGGGTTTACCTCCACAACAAATTACCTCTTGTTCATGACATCCCTCTGAACAAGAGCTTTCATTTCCCTGAAGAAATATCCTTGTGAAAAACCCTGAAAATGGCCCTTTTAGCATTGGCGCGAGCAGGAAGTTCAGAACCCGCGCCAATGGTATCGTCAAGGTCCGAAGAGAGAATTTTGTCCCATCCTTGACAGGATTTTCGAGACATGTTCTACTGGCGACCCCTCCAAAGGAGAATTCAACGTCATAACTATGGTTATAATTTTCCTTTGATTGATTATTAATGAATGAATATTGGTTATGGTTCCATTCTTGTTATTGTTTATAATGATGAGTTATGTCCTTTCTGACTGACATATAGTTGCATCTATTGGATTTTACGCTTGCATTTGTTTTGTTTCTCGTATGTGCAGGTGTCCCATCACGGAGATCGTGGGGATCGTGATCTGCCGGGGCTGAGAAACGGGAGTGCCACCTCTTCTACAACGACTGCGTTGGATTCCAGGTAAGCCTTCGTCGCTAGTTGGTTTATTTTCAATTAGGAACCTACGCTATAGCGTGATTGATTGTTGCTAGACCCGGTCTGGGCTAGTAGGGATCACCTCTGTCCGCGGAGGGGATTTACCTCCACAACAACAAGCATGCTAGCTTGGATATAAAGGAAGTTGGAAAAAATTGTAACAAGAAGCTTAATAGGTAGCAACAACTCATATAATCCCTTGAGTCAATGTCACCAATTTTATGAATAGTGTCTAAGAAAAATACAATTCCATTAAATGATGAATATGGATTTGTGGAAATACTTTTGAAACTAAGTTATATGACTAAAAGTAGTGGCGACTTTTATTTCAATCGTGACAGTCTCCACAAATTCAGTATGTTTTTTTATTGAAATTCAGTCTCATCTTCCAGAAATATACTCTTTTTCATATGTTATTGAATTTGCAATAGTGATCTATGCAGAGAGATCACGGGTCTTCCTATTTTTTATCTACGTTAGTCTCTTATAATGTGCAAGTTGGGATATACAGTTATTGCCCGTATTACCCATCTCACATAGCCTGTGACATTTTTCTGCTAGCAATCTTGGATCTATATATCCCTTTAGTTGTATCTAATGATGTTGGTTTCCATGTCATAGAGACTTATTTTTGTGCTCCTTACTCTAGAACCTATGTTGTATGATTTACCTTTGATTCATGCTAACTCAATTATTGATCTATTTATCTGGAAATTGTATCTAGGTGGTATTCCTTGACGTATATTTGCACCTCTAAGAGGCAAAGCTCCGTTTTAAAAGGAATCTCCACTTATTAAATTAAAATTAATATTAATGAAGAAATAATGAAAAATTTATGCAGTGAGAACAAATAATTAAAATGAATATTAAGGATGAAATAATGAAAAATGTGAATGCAAGGATGAAATAAGAAAGACGATCCTCAACCGGAAAAGACTCATCCTAGGTATTTAGCTTTTTAAGATGTTGTGAATTCCACCATTGATATGTCTTTGGCTTTAATGGAAAATATTTCTTCGTTCATGAAGACAAAGTTTATCATCACTAATTGTGGCTATAATTACTAGGCAGAAAAGACTTCACAAGTCTGATCATTCAGATAGTAATATGATGTCCAGTTCTCTGAGAAAGCGAGAATGGTGGAGCTTTCTTTGAAGGACAAGAATATAACATATTCCTCAAATGTAACTGGTAAATCTGTAGGATGGGTTGATGTTTGTAGGAGAAATGGGAACAAAGAAAAACCCTTAAACATCTTTGGTGTTTTATATCCTAGTATGTCATAGCTGGTAGGAGGCATGACCTCTCAGGTCAGTTTCTCTGAATCAGTTGGTAAATATATGTACTCAATGTAATATTTTTTTCTATTAATAGAATATTTTGATTCAGCTTTAAAAAAAATGAAAATGCTATGCTTTCTTCGTTTTTTTTTCTTAAGAAAATGAGAATAATATTAATTTTTTTAATGTTACTTTTACATTTGCATATTTTTTTTCCTTTCCTTTAAATTAAAACAAAAATTGTATAGGTTTATGGGAATATATATATATATATATATATATATATATATATTTTTTTTTTTTTTACGATTTTTCTTTTATATATATATAATTGTTTATTTTGTTTTAGTTTTACAATTCAAAAATAGGCTTTTAAGTTCTCATCTTTCTCTTATGATGTTGAAATTGAAGCTTTAAATTAGGAAACAAAATTTACAAAAATAGAGTCTTCCCAAATATTGACATATTGAGGTCTTGATATCTACATCAAACTAGTAACATAGTAATATTTTTTAAAAACAAGTGCTAGAACAAGAGATTGGTCTCCATAGAATTAATCTCAGCATATTCAACAAATTCATATAAGGCTACAAATCCAACAGGGAGAGCAAGTTCTTCCTTTAACAGAGCATCTGCTTCCACCTTTAGTTCACAAACAATATGGAAAAACGAGATAAGGGTATCAAACCCAACTTTGGACACCTTTTCCTTTCAAGTAGCCCATTCTTCTAGCTTTGAGTCCCCCATCACCTGTAGTCTTGACGAGCCTTTTTTCCTTGCCAGCTCCAGTAAAAACCATAGAGCTTCAAACTTGGATTTATTATTGGCCCCCCTATCGAGAGCATACTTGCAATACATGGAATGTGTGTGGCTAAAATAAAGCACCACACCCACACCACAATGAGGAGGATGACCTTGGTTAGATCCATTGAAGTAGCCCCATGGAGTATTGAAATCCAAATGAAGCATGATAGAGTTCCTCTACTTAAATTAATAGGCCAAGGTAGTTACTTTTGTTGTAGAAAACTCAAAGCGAAGATAATTGTCTTAAAACACATAGAGGTTTCAAGAACTCCAAATATAGGCAGTTAATAAGCAATGAAGACAACTAAAGTAGTTAACCTATTTATCCACCAACCAAGCCTTGAAAGCATTGCTCAAACACACAACTAGCCACCTAGATTTTGGCTTGAATTCTTTCCATGATATATCACAAGCCCAAGATACATAACTATAGTTAACAAATAGATGAAAATGAGATTCCTCCTGCAATTTACACAAGGGAAAATGATTTTCCTCACCCATCCATGCTTGATAAGTGAGTCCCAAATGAGAAGTTTTCCACTAAGTGTCAGCGATGATATAAGTTTGGCCTTCAACTGGGCACTAAATTTCTAAATGGATTTCCACCAACAAATATTTTGTACATTAAAAAAATCCTCAACCAAAGCTTTATAACCAAACTTAACACTTAAACTGCTAGAGTGGATATTTTTAGACCAACAAAGCATCTCAGTGACATTTTCTCTAATGTGCACATGGTTGGAAATCAACAAACCAACATACTATCCCACTCTTTTTTAAAATCTCCAAAAATCCCCAGAGCCAAAGTGAACTTCCAACCATTTTGACCTCTACTTTTTGGATATTGTTCCTTTTCTTCAACTGAAAAGGAGATGTTTTTTTGTCCAAGGGCTTGTTATAATGGGACTGAAAGGTTTTAATAGATACTTTCTCGACACCAAGGATTAAGGTCGATCTTGATTTGTCTACCATCTCCCATATGCCAGGAAATTCATCTTCTTACCAAGGGAGATGTCTTAACTAACGCTTTATAAACATTCGAGCCTTTGGAGGATTTATTAGGAAGCCAAAACCACTTAGCCAAAAAATTCATAAGAAAATACTTTCATTGAAACACTTTAAACCACATATATGTTTTCTAAGTAAGCCTTCATATATTTTTACCAAGTAATTCCTTAGAAAATAGATGGATTTCCTTGACACCCCACCCACCCAATTCCTTTGGAGTAGCAAAACAGGGAAATTTTACAAGTGCAATACTATTTTGACTCTTATCCCCCACCCATAGAAAAAATGGAAACTAGACTTCCTTATTTGAGAGAGAACCCATTTTGAAACAACAACAACAGAGTTTCAATAGACTAGGATTCTCTTTGAAATGGACTTCAAAAGCACAAGTCATCCTCCATGGGAAAGAAAATGATTGGCCCATTTGGAGATACAAGCCTCCATTTTTTTGACCAATAACATCCAATTAGTAATCTGATACTTGTTGGGATTAATATAGAACCGCAGATATCTCATACCCTCATCCAAGGTCTTGAGAGGGAAAGGAAATTATCATCTTAAATATGTAATAGAATCCTTAAAGACTTCGTTGAAAATCAAACAAGATTTTTGGTATTTGATCTCCATTTTTGTAGCCTGCCAAAAATATCCAAGGAGCTCTTGAGGGAAGAGAAGTTTCAACTATCCCCCATGATACAACAGAGAACATCATCAACAAATAACAAGTGGGAGATGAAAACTAGATTAGACAATTTGATGCCTTGGAGAAAAACCCTAGATCTAAAATAAACAATCAACCTAATAAAATGCTTAGCTAGAATAAGAAATGGGAGAGAGGACAAGGGAAAACCTTATCGAAGCCCATAGAATCTTGAAAAAATATTGAAGGATTCCCAATTATCAACACAACAAAAGATGCAAACTGGATGCATCCCATAATTCAGTTGACCACTTGTAATGCAAAACCCATATCAATTTAAAGAATCAAGCAAATAAAGTTCCAATCCACACTATCATAAGCCTTGGATAGGTCCAATTTGAGGATAGTAACTTTCATATTTAAAACGTTAACTCAATGAAACACCTCTTAAGAAATCACCATAACATCATGGATATTTATATTTTAGAGGAAACCAAATTTGTCCTCAGAAGGAACTAAGAATCAACTTCTTTCTTCTAGAAATAACCTTAGATATCAACTTGTAGATTAACTTGCAACAAGAAATCAGCCTATATTTGCCAAAGGAGGATCCTTCCTATGTTCTAGGAATGAGGCACAAGAAAGTGGAATTGAAGGATACCAATACTTTACCTAAGATTTGTGATTCTTGAACAGTGAAGAGTAGGTCATCCTTGTTCAGATCATAAAAACCCAAATAAAACTCCATCGAGAATCCATCAAGACCTAGAATTTGTTAATTCACATAGAATTTAATGCATCCAACACTTCTTAATCAGAGACTTCATCCAAAAGAAATTTATTCATTTCTTCAAAAACAACATTAGGAAATTTTAAAACTACTTGAAGAATTAATTGAATAGGGCACCCTTAATGAGCTTTGAAAAGTGAATGAAAATAGCATACCAATTCTGCAACCTTGTCAATAAAAGAGTGGAAAGAGGAGCCATTTGAATCCACTATGTTGGACCTGATTTTGTTTTACTACTTCCTCGAATTGGTGAAATGATGGAAAATTTTGTAGTTGTTATCTCCTATAGAGAGCTATATGGCCCTACTTTTCAAGTGCCATTTCTCCTACTCATCCAAGAGGATACAATGCCTTTCTAATTCCATGGAATTAAGAAGAACCAATCGACCAAAAGAGAGAGGGGTTGAATCCATATGAGAATATACTTTAGAAATACTATCTTGCACTTCAACAAACCTTGCTTACTTGTTAGCATATAAATTTTTAACCCACATCTTGGAATGATCCAAGCTTATGCATGAATTCAATCAAATATAGATATAAACATAAACATAGAGATGCAGTAGAAATAAAAATTCATTTCATTAATATCAAAGAACTGAAATATGCTTATATACAGAATGGAAATAAAGTAGCTTAGGCAATGATAGCTTATCTCTGAGAATAGATGTGGTAGATACATGCCCCTAAACTGTGTTACAATGAGGGTCAAAGGCATATTATTATTGAGAAACAATGGAAAACCCTAAACATACAAAAACCTAACCCTATGAGATGAATCACCAAAATTTTGGGCCCCGTTGGGGTAAATTGGTACATCAACTTCCCAGGGTCTTAACTTTGGCATACAATCTCTGGTTAACGTGAAAAATACCTCATTATAAATATATATCCAAGGACTACAAATTTAAATTGAAAACATAGTTACAAACTATGGTTTCTCATTTTCCAAAAAAAACGTCTTTTAGGGCCTCAAAATATCTCTAAATGTTTAGGACCCGAAAAACTGCCAAAAATATTAAACTATGCTAAAATTAAGGAAACTGAAAAACTGAAAGAAACAATGGTGGGGATCCAAGTGGAATAGGTGGTTGGCCACCAATATCCACTTGGATCAGTCCCCCCCCCCTTAGGAATCAATGGTCCCCATTGCGGTTAGTGCCTCCATGAGATGAACAAATTTCTACTGAACTTGGTCCCTGGTGAGCCAGTTGCCTTGGTGCAGGAGTTGGTAAGATTTTACAACTCAATACAGTTGGATCTTTTGTTAGTGAGTTTTCTTGATCTATGTGTCCATGATCCAATCAATTGTGGCATGTTCTATGTATTCTGGGTTTAGCTATGTTGATGTGAGTTGTTTTGCAATGTATGTTGTGTCAAGTAATGGTGGAATGTATGAGTGAAGGAAGTCCACATTGAATACTGGGTGTAGACAAAGGAATGGTGGAATTTTTAGCTTGAAGGAAATGTCCCCTACAGCCTTAGTGCTAGTGTACAAACCATAATGGAGCGGGAAAACCTTGTAGTGGGGCCCCATGAGGTGCTCCTTCTGCAAATGTAGCCAAACTTTGTCACCCACATGGAACTTGTATGGCACCCGATGTTGATCATGTCACTACTTGTACTTAGCATTGGCTCTTTCCAATATGTAATGGACCTGCTGGTGGAAGTTTTGAAAGTGCTTAATGAAGTTATTTTCCCTTTCAGCTTTAGACTAGACATGACATGAATCTTCCTCAGTAGCTACAAATAGTATGGCCACATCAATGGGACATAGTGGTTGGAAAGCCAACCCCACCTGAAAGGGGATGTGGCTAGTTGAGCTATGGAGAGCTCGGTTGTAGTTGTGTTAGACATGGGGGAGGATTTCATCCCATGTGTGTGGATGCTTCGAGTTGTACATGCGAATAATATGTACAATCATCCTATTGACAACCTCTGTTTGGCCACCAGTTTGGGGGTGGAAATCCATGGACTTAGCGAGCTTGGTATCTAGCATCCACTAGAGACTTGACCAAAATGTACTTAGGAACCCATCGTCCCGATCTAAGATAATGGACTATGGGATCCCAAAGTGTACCCACACTCATTCAAAGAGGAGCTTAACAATGGCTTTCACTATGATACCCTTCTTACAGACCGTTAGAATGGCCATCTTAGAGAATTTGTTGACGACCAAGAAATCGCAGTCATTGCCATGCTTTGTAGAAGGAAGGCCTGAAATGTAATCCATGAAGATGGATTACCAAGGTTGACTAGGAGTAGGAAATGGAGTATATAAGCCTTGCTTCTTGATGTTCAGTTTGGAAATGGCGCAGATAGTGCAGGATCTGATGTATTTCCAAACATCTTGTAGAAGGTTCAACCATTAGAAATAATTCTGCAGCACTGCCACTATTTTATCTACCCCACCTGACTGTAGTGTGCTTCCCAAATCATCTTGGCATTCTCACTTGAAGGAACAAAAATGTGCACCAGGTGGCATAACAGTGCATCCTAGAGGTGAAATTTTAGAACTTTATTGCCTTCCAGGAGTGTACGGTATCTGTTGTCGAATTCTCGATCGCTCTTGTAAAGATGTGTCCACACCGACATCTCATGCCCACAAGAGTCGAGCACAATGGTCAATGCCATGATCGCTAGTCGATTGAGGCATTATTCAACATTATTGGTGCTTCCCTTCTTGTACTTAATGTTAAAATGGAACGGTTGTAGGTATGTGGACCATTTCTAATGTCGATCATTTTGCAACTTCCCTTGTGTCTATATGAACTGCAGGGGTCGGTGATTTGTGTGGATGATTGTTTCCTTCCCCAAAATGTAGTGTTTCTATTGTCGGCAGGTCTACACAATGGAATACTTTTGAACTGTGTCTGAAATTGTCTCACTTTGATATGCCACTGGATGCCCCTACTGACTAAGAACTACACCAATATCATAGTCTGAGGCATCTGTCTCAATCTCAAACCGTTGTTGTAGGTCTGGTAATGTGAGCACTGGTGTAGATCAGAGGTGATTCTTCAACTCTGTGTATGCCTTCTGTTTGGATTCAGACCAAAGAAATTTTCTTTTGCTACTCCCTTGGTGACTTGACTCAAAGGCCAAGAGATATGAGATAACCCCAACATGAACCTGTGGTATAAGTTGGCAAGACCCAGAAAGTTGGGGAGCTCTGTTAGAGTGGTTGGGGCTAGCCAATCCCAAATGACCTGTACTTTTTTTGGGTCCACATGCACACCCTTATCATCAATGATGTACCCCAGATATTGAACCTGGGTCATGCCAAAAGTGCATTTATCCAAATTGGTACACAACTTGTGTTGTCGCAGTGTTTCGAGGACCTGTCGAATGTGGTGGAGGTTCTCTTCCAGACTATGGATGAAGTTTGGGATGTCATCCAGATACACCACCATGAATGAGTTGGTGAAGGGTTGCAAGATGTCGTCAATCAGCCTCATGAAGGTTGTGGGGGCATTCGTTAACCCGAAAGGCATTATCATCCATTCAAAAAGGTCCTCCTTGGATTTGAAGGTAGTCTTCCACATATCGGAGGGTTCGATTGGTACCTGGTGATAACCTGCCATAAATTCAATATTGCTGAAATAGTTGGCACACTTGAGATATTCTCGAAGGTCATTAATCTGTGGGATCAAATACCTATTTCAAATAATTATCTTTCTCAACACCCAATAGTCAATACACATTCTCCACGTACTGTCCTTCTTCTGCACCAAAATTATCAGGTTCCCACAGGGTGATGAACTTGGATTGATGTTTTCTTTCTGCAACGATTCCTGAATCTTCCACTTTATTTCATCATTCTCCATAATAGAGTGTCGATAGATCTTTCCATTTGGTAATGGTGCACCCAGGGTCAGATCGATCGAGTGATTGACCTGACAGTGTAGAGGTACCCTTGTGGGTGCGGCGAAGACATTCCTATACTCCTCTACGACCTTGTACATTTGTTGTTGTCATGTGGTGGAGCATTGTTTGGAGTTCATGGCCACAATATTATTCTTGACCTAAGGGAAAATCATAAGGAAAACAAATTTCCCAGTTTGGAAAATTATCTTACTGCATTTCTTCGTAGTGATCAAAGAGATGGCGGTAGGCAATGCTACCTCTTGTATCCTGTACAAATTATTCCCCAACTTAATAAAACAGTGTGAGGCCTAGATTCATACACAACATTTCACTTCCACAAATATGTTTGGCCTAATAATACACCACAAAATTCAATAGGAGCAACATCACACAAAACCTTATCTGTGAAGGGCTTGATGTTGTAGGGGAGGCAGCACTTCTGGCTGATGCAAAGATCTCATCCTTGGTGAAGCCACCTAATGGTGTACGGTTGTGGGAGTGTTATGGTCAGCATGCCCAACCTCTTTAGGACCTATATTGAAATGATGTTATTTTGGCTCCCATAGTCGACAATGAACTACAATGGTGAACCCTTCACACACATTTGTGAGTGGAATAGGTCATCCGCCTCCTTTGGATCTTCGGGCTCGTCCTTCTAGATCTAGATGGTGGAAATAGTGGCAATAGGCTCCACATCAATAATCTGCTTCCCTCTACCATTCCCCTTATCTGGTCCTGACTCAGAGTTGGAACATGCATATTATTCCGAAGCCTTCAACTTAGCCACCAGTGATTTCTTATCTCGACATTCACTCGTGTTGTGAGTGGGGCTCTTATGGAAATCACACCAATTTATCGTGTCCTTCTTTGCCTTCGTGGTGTTGTTATTTGTTTGTGGCTTTGTTGATTTGTCTTGTGTCACCCTGCCTTGGCTTTTTCCTTTTTTATGTGGTTTGGGGGCACCTTCCCCTGCTTCGGATTCCTAGATCCAAAGTCTCTCTTATTCTATTTAAACTTTTTCTCGATCTTGACAGTATATCGATAGGCAACATCGAGCAAGGAGATGTCCAAGTGTTGGGGTCTTGTGATTTAGTAGATTGGCATACTAAATGACAAGGTAGCATATAAACCATTCTTTAGAGCTCTAGGATCTAGCCCTCCTAGTCTCAGAGAGGGATCTTTCAATATGTTTGTAAAGATATAGCTTTATGCTTGTAAAAGGTTGATTTTAGGCTAGTTATTAAGTGCAAGTTTGTTTGTTTGTTTGGTTTGGTTGGTTGAACATGAATGATCTAGGAAGCATAGATAAAAAGGGGAAATATCAGAGCCATTGGGAAATGGAGTCAAGAAGAAGTTATAACAAGCTCAATCAATGGATATGGGATATTAAAGGGAAAATCTAACTTGGCCAGTGGATCTTGGGTTTGGTGGATAAAATGAAATGGACATTAAGGATTTGGAAGGAGAAGTAGAACTAAGGGAAATTAAGAATCCTTAATCATATGTACCTCTCAACAAAGGGACTTAAAACATTATCAGAACATGAAGAGGAATTCCATAGAAAGGGCTAACCATAAATTCTAGAAACCACACTTCAGCAAATAATAATTCAAATAAATCTAAGAGTCGAGGAACACTCTATTTCATCCAAAGATTTCACCTTCAAGGATAAGAAAACATTCAAGATTCAAAAATAACTACATTCATAGAAGAGGGAACCCCTAGACATCTAAGACTGTAATTATAAATACCTTCAAAACAATTATCTCAGCTAGAACAAAGGGTATGTTGAAAACATACCTCTTTGGTAGACTGTAAACAATGGTAATTTAAAGGGAGACTTTAGAAACAGTTTTCAAGTGGCAGCAAGTAAGCAAGGAAAACCATAAATCATTCTTGGGACCAATTGTTTGAACTATTTCTGAAATAAACAAGCTTAAGGGGTTAAAAGCAGTCAAACTACTCAACAAAACCTTCAGCAGATGAAAACATAAAGACAGTGAAGAGAAAACAGGTCTAAGGTGCTTCTAGGAGACATTTCTTAGCCTAAACTTTTTACTCTACTGTAAGTATAGAATGATGGAACAAAATGGAAAACAGGAAATAACATTAACATATCAGAATACATCACCAACAACCATGTTCAGGGATCCAATGATAGAGCCTTCTCATTAACAAAACATGTCAAAACATCATCAATCTTCCAAAACTTCAATTTATTCTTAATCTTCAGCCAGACTATGTACAACTGCAAAGAGTTCAAATGCCAACAACCAACCCTTAAAAATGAGTTCCACAGTAGTATTTATATTGTAATTGAGGAGGTGGAGCTATCTAGGGTTCAAAATGTTATTAATGACATAATAAATGCACTCCTAGCCTTAAAAACCATGCAAGGCATAAGGTAGGAATATATCTCAACTACTTCTCTATGTAATAAATATGTCTTTATTTCCTGAGGATGAAATAGTTGAAAAGATTGACTTTAGGCCTTTTTATGTCTTTATATTAACTGTTATGACAGTTTAAAATATCTTATTTTGTGTAATAAATGTCAATTTTCCCCTTGGGACAAAAAGTAGGCTACAGGTTTCAATTTGATATTTTAAGGGAATAACTGCTCCTTTTGATGTATTCGAGGCTATCTTTAAGCCTAATTTTCATTTATTTCATCATTAAACTTAGTAATCAAGCCTTTAACTTTGATTAGGCCTTTGATTTTGCATTTGGCCTTTAGTTAAAATGCCTTACTGTCTTCCTCTTGTTTTTGGTTTAAACAACTGCTCTTATCCTTTTAACTTTAATTTTTGGTTTGAAAGGCTAATCTCTGCTTTATCAAATTTAATATTTGATCAAACCCTTTGGTCTTCTACCTTCATTTCTTGATTATTTCTTCTGGCTGACTGTGTTTGATTTATCCGAGGCCTTCTTAAGCTTATATTTCATTTATTTTATCATTAAATTGTTTTAAGGCCTGATGATGCTTTTTGGCCTTCATAATGCATCATTGATGTCTTTTCCCTTTATATACTGCTTTAAACCTTTGTTTATTTGTCTTTTTCTAATGACCGTATTAACCTTTAATCATATTTCCACTTGATTTACTATGTTTTTATCCTTTAAACTATAGGATTAAATCTTCTAATCTCCAGGCTTTATCCTTTAATCTTCTTCTATTTTCTTTTAAGTGTACAGGTGGCTTTTAGTGCGCTGGGGGTTTGATTGTATAACCAATGCCTGTGAAACATTGATTAAAATCCAGAATTTACACCCCCAAAATCTACTTTTCTGCATCAATTAGGCTTTGAGGATTGTGATCCTTGGCCTAGTGCCATTGTTCCCTTAGCTGTGGGACGATTTTTATGAATAATCTTCCTTTTAAAACCTGCAACCAAACACACAATTGTTATGTAAAACCTGTGAATTTTGGGGCTAAACTCCTAACAGAGGTTTAAAGGAGGCAAAAGGATCAATGAGGTGGAAGGAGAAATGCATGGAGGGAGGTGAAAATATGAATAAAATGGGTTAAAAATAGAATTATGGCACAGAAATAAAACAGTGGTTTTGCGAAACCATGAATGGTTTTTGCGCAAGAGTTAGGCAGTAAGTGGTTTTGCGCGTTTTGAACGCGATACCACACAGGGTGTGACACTTGTGCACCCCGAAACCACCTATTTCACATAGATTCAGGTTGTTAAACCCTGACACGAAAATCCGCGTGAAATAGAACGTGCGCCGTTGGATCTAGGGGTGTAGATCCAATGGTCACAGGGGAGTGCAACAGGTGGAAGATGCTTGGGTGAGGATGGTAGTGGAGGCCAGGTGTCAAGAGGGGATTGGGGGATGTCTTGCATGGTGGAACGTGGGTCCGGAGTATGACGTCAACTCTTTTGTTTAGTAGTGGGATGTTATATGCGATGGATTGGATTTCGGGTTAAACGGGAACCATTAGATCAATAAGATCTACGGTGTAGATTGATTGCAAGGGTGAAAGGATAAGGGGTAGCCCAAAGGATGAGGGGGAAGGTGTGATGACCGTCAGATTGATGAGATCGGCAGTAATGATCTCCCAAGGGAAAATTATACTACGGAGGAAAAAGGCGAGAAGAGGGCTGGAGGGAAGGCAAGGAAAGGTAGGGTGATTTAGCGCCATTGGATTGGACATATCTACGGCCAAGATTGATGCGGGATTTGCCAAGTAGGGTGGGGGAAATACAAAGGGAAATTCACTTTACAAGGGTTGCAAGGTAAATAAAGGGTAAGGGAAGGGGGCTTAACGGAAGGCTCTGGGAAGTGGTCCTGTGGGGAGATAAGGTGACCGGGAGAAGAGGAAAAGGGGCTAGCGGCTAAGGATCTAGCACCAGGTTATGGACGATGGGTCATATGGAGGAAGGGCGGAGAATCTAAGCCCTCGGGGGATTGCATCGGTGGGAAAAAGAAAACGGGAATGAGGAAGTGTTGATGTCGATGGGGGCTAAGGGAGTAGCGGGGATGCGGTCCAGTGGGTGGAGAAAAGGACCAGGAGCCAAGGAAATAAGGGGCTAGGAATTGACGCAAAGAGCTGAGTGCTTGGTCGTTCGATCAAACCTGATCGACGGTTGCGATTGCATCGGGGTATTGGCCCATCGGCATAAAAAAGATAAGGGGAAGAAGAAATTAGAAACGTCGATGCGCGATGCGCGATGGGGGCTAGCGCCTGGTCGTGGGCTCAAGGTTCTATGGGGGAAAATGGAAGGGGGCTTAAGCCAAGGGGGCTTAAAGCCCAATGTTTGAAAAAGGTCGGAATAGGCCCAAAAATGGGTTTTTTGGGGGTTTTTTAGTGTTCCGATAGGTAAAAGAGTGTTTAAACCAATATGAAGGGGGTTTTTTTATGGTTTAAAAGGTTTTGTTTTATGAAATGAAGGGTAAAGAAGGGAAAATGGGGTTTTTTTAAACCACAGAAAAGGTGTTCTTATAAGGTTTAGAGGCTTTTATGGAAAATGAAGGGTAAATAACAAAGTAAGAAAACATTTTTTGCAGGGGGAAAATGACTATCTAGATGAGTGAAAATGAGTGAAAATGGGCAGATATGATGGAGGTAAAAAATGGGAAATATAGCCTGAAAACAATTTTCCCTTTGAAACAGAAGGTGATTTTTTAGAAGGCATAAATGAAGATATTCAATGAATTGATAGACTTAGGATAATTAAGGCTGTGAGATTTCTAGAACTCGTAATGCTTCTTTGAAATATTATTTCTATAAATCTAGGATTGGTAATTTAGTCATGTTTGGACAAAGTCAAAATTATGGATGACTAACAGTGGCTCCACTTGGGGAGGACAACTTGCTTTTTAAGGTGTCCAGAACCTCAGTTATCAATCTTCTGGCTTTCAGCAGACCAGTGCCTTATCCACTGGGCATAATTTCTTTATTTTCTTGCTGATTTTCTTTACATTTGAACAATTCTTCAATGACCTACAACATGAAAAACTCTATAAGACAACACCTCTACCTACCCACAACTATTTGTCTTAGCATTTTTTCTTCTTTTGAGTGCATTTGAACTAGAAAACTCTTTTACATATTATTCTTTTATCTGAAAACAGGAAACTACTCTAAATATACTCTTATTTCTTCAATGAGTTCAGATTAAACAGTTGAACTCATTGTTTCTCTACCTAAGCCACTATCTGTCAGGATTAAGTTGTTTGACATATTTTATTCTCTATTTCTAAGACAGGAAATTTAAACACAATCAAATCAAGATTAGACTGTCTGATTTGCTATGGTGTCTATGGTTCTATGTACAAGCTACACATAGACTTTATTTGCAGAAAATTTAAAACAAAATTGTGAAGGCTTAAGATCTGAAAATAAAAGACATCCTTATTTCTTCTTGGCTCAAGTTTTAATCTATTCAGAGCCATCTTTTTCTTTCTTTTCTTTGGTTCAGATTTAGAGCATGTTTGAACCATTTCTTTTTCTTCCTTGGCTCAGGTTTTGATCTAATTTGAGCCATATTTTTCCTTTTCTTGGTTCATATTTTGAGCACATTTGAACCATTTTTCTTCTATCCTAATCTATTCTACTGATAAGCCAAGTTTAAACAGTTTGGCAAATCTTCTTCACTAACCTATTAGCAGTAAATTAAAATCTATCTAGTCATGATTAGGCTGTATGACTAACTAGTAGTGTTTTCTTTCAGTAGTGGCATTTGAACTTGCACACTTTCAGATTCTCTTTCTTTTGGGGTATGGGGTTGTACCTTTCTTCTTTTATATCTGCCCTCTTTTTCTTTTTCTATTGCTTTTGTATTTTTTCAATTTTTCTTTTTCAAAGAAAAAACAAAAACTAACTAAATGCTCAAACGCTGAGCTTTATTGCATTCCTATCTAACCTAATCTAAATATGAAATATTTATATGTTTAGCTGACCAATTCTCTTTTCCAATACATCCAGTCAGTCAGATGGTTCCATGACTAGTCTTTACTCATCTCTTTGAGCATGCTGGATAAAAAAAAGGGCCACTCCCATCTCACTTGTTTTTTAGCAATAGGGCTAGAAAATCTTCTTGCTTTTGGTAATACACTGTTCCTAACAACCCTTATCCCTTCTTCAAATATCTTTAAGAAATGAGCATAGGGGTCTTGAAAAAATGTCTGGTTATGAATATTTGGAAGATAGGTTTCAACCAAGCTTATTTTTTGCTCCACTGGATCAAGTGTTACACTAAAAATTGTCACCTTGACATTCTGCTAACTGTATGAGCTCATTAACACTCATAAATGCCTCCTCTGCAAGTCTTACAACCTTTAATCCTCATGTCAAGCCCTAAAACAGGAGGAAAAACCCTAAAAATCTCTGAAACTTTGGGTACGTAGGTAACATGAAGCCTGCCTGTGTTCCTAGCTTGGGTACACAGGTAATACACTTCTTACCTACATTTTAGAATGCATTTTTCCTTTGCAATACCTACGTACCCTCCTCAAAGTCAAAAAGGCGAGAAAGTAAAGTCAAAAAGGTGGTTTGAGGTCAATTCTAGAAGGTTCTAGATGAGAATTTTTGGGGATGAGTATGCTTTGATAAGGTGCATGTATCGCTCACCTTAAGGAACTAATCCCTTGATGTGAGGAGTCTATACCTTTGAAGGAGGATTCTATCCCTACAAAGGTGGAATCCTAACCTCCTCATCTGCTCTATATAAGGAGGCATTGGGTAGCCTCAAAGGGTTAAGTTTTTAGGGAGGTTGGATTTTGGAGATAGAGAATTGGAGTTCAGCTTTATGTGTGATTGAGTTGAAGTGCTGTTGAGATTTAGACTTCTTTCTGCTGAGCTTTTGAGAGGAAAGATCACATACCTCTTTATGCTCCTGGAGGAAGAGTGCAAGACTTATCAAAGTAGAGGAGACTCCTGCTTCGGACCCCGAGAAGGCCTTTCGAACATCAAGGCTAAGGTTGTAAGGTTATTCCATTATTTTTAATATTAATACAATCAAGTTTTGTTTTTCTCAATAAATTGTCGTTCAATTGTTTATTTCAATAAGCTGTCGTTTGATCATTTATTTCATAGATTGCTTGATCACTATGATAAGTATGTTTTATAATTATTTGTTATATAGGTGCTATTTAATATTTTCTTGTTTGTGATTGCAGTTCAATGAAATACGACACTTTCTTGCGACGAAATAACTCTTGTTGCGACGAAGGATTATTGTTGCGACGAAAGAACTCTTGTTGCGACAAAGGATTATTGATGCGACGAAAGCACTACGACCACAAATAAGCATTTGGATCTAAGGTAGGATCGACACCTTCATAGCATTTAATTGAAAAACAAATAGATTTATAGAAAGACAAACTTAGTTGTTTTTTTGTTGCTAGATTGTCTTCTGACACTAGGGAGATTGGTCTTGTCCGCAAGAACGATTTATCCGGCCAACAAATTGGCAACTCCACTGGGGAAAGAAACTTGTTGTTTTTGGTTCTCTTTTATTTTGATTTGAGGAAAAGTTTTTCCTGGTTTCTTATTGATGGATATCTGCCTGGGTAGCTTAGGTTTTATCTTTTTTTGAAAATTTTGAAATCGTTTACGTTTTTCTTGAACTTTTTTGGGGACCGCACTTTGTTCTTTTGCATAGTGCGGGCAGTTTCGCACTTTCCTTGAGTTAACAGTGCGGGACCGCACCTGTTACTTCTAGGAGCCTGCAGACCCTATTAAAATCTTGAAAAACTTAGATTTCTTCTTTCAGTTTAGTTTAGATTTAATTTAGGATTCTTAGCATCTACCCAGATCTGTATTTTTCTATCAAAAATCTCTAGTTTCTGAATTTCTTTCAGCAATTTTTCATCTCATCAATCTCCATTAAGTTAATTGGGTGTTTTGAGTCTCTTTTTTGAGAAATTCTTAATTTTATTTCCTTTGTTCATTACTTGGAGGTTTGTCTCAGTCTTTTCACAATTTTGCATCTTTTTGCATTTGGGGGCTAAATTGTGTATGAGTGTTAATCGCCTTTGAGTCTTTTTTGATCTTTGGAACTCTCACCTGATTTTCTTGACTTGCACTTGATTGGTTCTTAGATCACATTAGAATCATCTTGTGTTTGAGAATTCTCTTGCATAGATCACATTTTCATAATTAGAATTCTCATTTTCAGAATATGAGTGAATTGTGCATAGATTACAACTGCATAGTTTACATTCTGAAAAATCAATCGTAGATTTAGATCAGTTTCTCTGATTTGAATTTAGATGTTTTTATGCTTGTTTTAAAAAACACAAAAATAAAAAATTGTTTTGGGATTGATTTGCATTAGTTTTTCTTAATGAAATTAGTGCATTAGAGAATTTGTTATATTTTCTCTTGGTGATCAATGTTTTGCATTGTTGGAAGTGAATGGAAACTCTCTCCTTACTTTAGTTAGGATTCATCGAATTGAAAAGATTACATTATCATATTCGATTGCATTCAGTTTTGGGTCGGGTCATAACACCGTTGGTTTCATATCCATTTACCCTTTTGAGTAATAACAGCCTTAATAACACAGCGCTTAATAAAATTCATCTAGTAATTTTTACATTTTTAGGGCTCTTTCCACCAATCTAGCTCAGGATTAGTGCTTTGGAACAGGTTGTAGTTAACTTTCCAAAGCAACAAAAACAAACAAGTAGATAAATCTTGCGGTAGGAAATAAATCCAATTGTAATTTGTACAATCTGGGAAGCTTCTCTTAAAGGAGTTAATCACGAGATCATGTCCGAACCTTTGAGACAATCAATTTTGTTTCATTGGGAAGGATAGAAGATCTACGCGCATTACAAACAGTAAACCTCGGATTAACCATTGTCGAGGAGCCTGGGGTCACTTGTCGGTAAACCTTGGATTAACCATGTCGAGGAGCCTTCAAGGGGATTGAGCTTTGTTACTCTACCCTTGCGCGTGGAATCGGATCGTAGACTGTTCCCCCAGTTGTATTTGTTACTGTTGGTAACCTTAGTGTCCATAAGCTTAAGATTATTTCCTAAGGTGATGGTGAAGGAAAGATCTCACTGTACTTGGAGCAGATGTCGACTAGACTCACTTGGACTCTCTGGGGGGTTCTCTTCACTCGAGATGGTTTTGTGAAGAAACTTGTGCCAGTCTGTTTCATTAAGCAGGTTGTCGGGGTAACTGTTCCAACCGCCCTTTTCGTGTTAAACTTCTGCTAAGTTGGATTTCATCACCAACTAGTGTTTTTAATACGGAAAGTTACCTGTTTGTGTGTGGTTTGAACTCTTAGATTTTTAAGCGAATGATTCAATTGTTTGTTTTTACTTTTAGAGACCATAGGTGTGAATTGTGAATTTTAATTGTTAGGTGTGAATTGTTAATGGCATTTATTAATTTGTTAAAATAAAATCTGGTTGAATATAATGGCAAATGTTCCAGAATTTACCAACCAAGGAACCCCTCTTAATGGGAATCCTAGTAATTTTCCTTGCTTTGGAAATGTTGGTCCTCCCTATATGGCTACATTGTCATTACCTGGATTTACAGTAGGTTTACCGATATGGTTATTTTCAACTTCGTTGGCTCTTAAATATCTTAATTTGTTCCAGACTCAACCTGATGCTTCACTTCAAAGTTCAACAGTTCACCATCTCATTATCTGTTGACCATCTGATCTTTCTGTGCTCCATTTTCCTCTTCGCTTTGGTAAATCTGAATTCTAGTAACTGCATGGCTAAGAAGAAGAAGAAAGGGGGAAGAAGAAGAAGAAGAGGTCAATAAATAAGTTCACCAACCATGGCTGTAAATGTTAGTAGTGTTGAGGAAACCTCAAACATGCATCGTAAACCCAAATACCCTTGTAGGATTTGTAAGGGTGACCACTTCCTTATCAATTGTCCCGGTATTCCAAAGGTCTTCGAAGTATAATCAGAAAAATCTCATCAACTTTCCATTGATCCATCAACCAGTGATAGTCAGGTTCCTGGGAAAAAGGGTAAAGTTAGGTTTACTTGTAAGTTATGCAAAGGGAGTAATCAAACTCACATTTACCCTCACATGGATGAGGCCTCAAAATTATTGGAAAACCTTACTGTTCCACAGTAAGGATTTCCAATTGGTTACCGTAAACTTTCTCCCAACCTACCGTCAACTGACGGAGTGATTGATATAATTTCAAGTATAGTCGATCCCACTCTACCATTGGAGAGTGAAACTCATATCACTCAGGTTGATGATCCATTAGTTGATCAAGTAGTCGATTCGATTTCACATTCAGTCGATCCCATTCTCCCTGTAGAGAGTGAACTTCATACTGCTCAGGTTCTTCTTGTTACATCAGATTCTTCTACGCCGGGGGGCATTTCACCTGTTTCTATAGAACCCCCTCCAAGTACTGAGGTCTTTTCCTTTGATTGGAATAGAATGACAGAACCTCGTCTTCCTTCCTCCATCCCTTTCTAAATCATTGTGAAGTTTTGTGGTAGGGACATACACCGCACACAGGTAGATGAAGGTGCTTCTGTTAGCATTTTATCCTCAACTGTTTGGAAAGCTTTAGGTTTCCCTCAGCTTGTGCCTATTACGCAGAATCTGAAAGCTTTTAACAGAACCATTAGTGAACCTTTAGGGATCCTTCCTAAGTTTTCTATTACCTTGGAAGGTAAAACTGTCTGTATTTATCTTATGGTAGTTCGAGGTCCCTTGGATTTCAATTTACTCCTTGGGTGAGACTATGTTTATGTAATGAAAGCTGTCATATCGACACTCTTTCGCATGATCTCTTTCCCTCACAATGGTAATATTGTGATTGTAGACCAACTTTCGTTACCTAGTCTTGTTTCGACTACCAATAATATGACATCCCTGAATGTTCCTGATTCTAAAGTGGTATCTACCCCGCCACAAGTTAATTATGTGGCAACTGGTCCCATGTTTTCAGTTACCGATGTAAGTGAGCCTCTCACTGTTTGCTCGTCTTCCTTTGACTTAGATCCGATAATTGACATGAAAAACTCTATAGGATTATTGGAACGTGATGTTCTTATCCCTTTTGAGTCCCTTGACATGTGTTCCTTCCAGAGAACTATTTTTCCTTCTGATGAAGACCTCTTGGAAGCCATGGCCAAGGTGTGTCCATTGACATGTGTTTCTTCTAGTTGGAAGCCATGATCAAGAGTCTGAGGATAGTTCCTTTTACTGTGTCAACCTCGTTAAAAAATGAATCAGTGAGTCTGAGGAAAGTTCCTGTTACAGAGTCAACCTCCTTAAAAAATGAATCAGTGAGTCTGAGGATAGTTCCTTTTACTGTGTTAACCTTGTTAAAAAAATGAATCAGTGGCTAGTGAGGAGAGTTCCTTTCACTGTGTCAACCTCGTTACAAAAATGAATCAGTTGGCGATGAGGACAGTCCTTTTCCTGTGCCAACCTCAATAAAAAATGAAACAGGTGTCGCCGAGGATAGTTCCTTTTACTGTGTCAACCTCGTTAAAAAATGAATCAGTGGTGTGAGGATAGTTCCTTTTACTGTGTCAACCTCATTAAAAAATGAATCAGTGGTTTGAGGAGAGTTCCTTTTACTATGTCAACCTCATTAAAAAATGAATCAGTCAGTCCAAGGAAAGTTCCTTTTACTGTGTCAACCTCGTTAAAAAATGAATCAGTGAGTTCGAGGATAGTTCCTTTTACTATGTCAACCTCGTTAAAAAATGAATCAGTGAGTCTGAGGATAGTTCCTTTTACTGTGTCAACCTCGTTAAAAAATGAATCAGTAAGTCTGAGGAGAGCTCCTTTTACTGTGTCAACCTCATTAAAAAATGAATCGGTCGGCGATGAGGACAGTTCTTTTCTTGTGTCAACCTCATTAAAAAATGAATCAGTAGGTAGATTGTATAGAGTAGATTAATAGATTAGAAATAAGTATTTTATGAGGATGGTTCCTGTTACTGAGTCAACCTCGTTAAAAAATGAATCAGATATGAGGATAGTTCTTTTCCTGTGTGAACCTCATTAAAAAATGAATCAGTTGGTTAGAGGATAGTTCCTGTTACTAAGTCAACCTTGTTAAAACATGAATCAGGTATGAGGACAGTTCTTTTCCTGTGTCAACCTCATTAAAAAATGAATCGGTAGGTTATGTAGGTAGATTGTAGAAGGTAGATACGAGGATAGTTTCTTTTACGGTGTCAACCTTGTTAAAAAAATGAAACATGTAGAAGAGGAAAGTTCCTTTTACTGTGTCGACCTCATTAAAAAATGAAACATGTTGCCATGAGCATAGTTATTTTCCTATGTCAAGCTGGTTAAAAAATGAAACAAATCCTCCCCTAATTGAGTCGAGTCTTTGACTAGATCTCGTAAATTTTAAGTCATATATTTAGGTTAGTTTTGCATAATTTTCTTACAGTTTTAGGTCGGGTCTTTCATATAATCTCGTAAATGAACCTTCATTCCATCCAGCTATTAATTACCAGCAATGTACTTAGTTGAATGAAATGAAGCTAGGGGGGCATGCACTCTAGCAGTTATGCTTAGGGGGCATCAAGCACAGTTTTCTCTCTGTTTCAATCTTGTGTAAAAATGAAACCACTCTGAAGCATAGTTTTTTCTGTTTCAAGATTTTGTAAAAATGAAACCTATCTTGATTCAATTTCGGTTATTTTCAAGACTCGTTAAACTCATGAAAATCTTGAGATTATTTTGCTATATTTCATTCTCGTAAAACACATGAAAATGCCGAGTTCTTTCCGTCTTTTCCTGCTCGTAAATTAAATTGAAAGTCGGCCACATGAGTACATTTTTATCCCTTTTTCGAACTCATTAAAATTTACAGAAAAAGCGAAACTACTGAGTATACTTTTATCACTTTTTCGGACTCTTGAAAATTACGAAGAAGTGAAAACTTGGAGTCCTCTTTTAAGCCCTTTTCAGACTCTCTAAACATGAAAAGATTGTCGAGTACTTGATTATTCGAACTCGTTAAAGTAAATGAATGATCATCCCTTCAGTATAAGTTTACCCCTTTTACGGACTGAAATGGACTATTTACGAAAAAAGTATATGTTGATTAATTGCGGTCAATAGAGTTCTCTCCCGCATTATTTTATCATGGATTTTTCTTAAGTTTTTTCTTCTGACTCCCTAAAATTGAAAAACATCAAGTTTCTCCTATACTGGACTCATTAAAATTTAACAGTAAAGGACCTGTTCAATTTTAAACAGGAACGAACCACTCCTTCTTAGGGTTCGAATCTTAAACTAAGTTGGACTCATCCGAAGGATGAGCTTATAAACAAGAAAATGTTATCCTCCTCAAGCTTGTCAAAAATAAAGAGGTACTTGCTAGAAATGGTGGGGGAAAAGAGAGAAAAACAAACCTATTTGTTACATTTTGATTATTTGGAAAACCGTTAACCACTCTTGAACACGACACTTTTGTTCACCTAGGTTGGGAAAATCCTTTTCCTAATAGTTAATCAAACCACATTGAAAGTTTTCAGCCGGTTTTTGGGTATTAGCTTTGGGTCAATTGTCACCAAGCCTTCCGTTGTGTCGTTATGTGTTCAATAGGACAGTTCAAACAAACCATTCATCTGCAAAATATTTGTCTTCCATTTTGACCATCCCTAAGTCAGTCCTTGCCAATGTATTTCTTCAAAACTTGATCTATGATTTCGTGTTATGGGCTTGCTTACGACGGATCACTTTCTATCGAAAACAGCTCATTATCTAGGAAGTTGATCTAGAAATCGTCAGTACCTTGAAATATGCATGCCTCAATGGCAGGTTTCTCGCCTTTGACGAAAGGTTGCATCATTGACCTTCGATCGAATGATTCCGTGATATGTTTGACTTCGGCTCATTCATTCACATTTCATGGATTGTAATGAGTACTTTGAGGGCCATTGACATTACTAGTGGTTTCTCTCACACTTTTTAACAATTTACATCATTGACTGGTAATCAAGTGGTTTCTACCATGTTCGACTTCAACACGTTTAAATCGCATGGATAGAATCGTACTAGTTTGGGAAGCAGAAATCAAGACCATGGATCTAGTTTCCACCATCCAGGCTACGAGGAGTTTTATTATTATACAGTGGAATATTCATAAACAGATGGTTGCATCCATGCTGTGTCTACATATTTCTACACTATTGATGTAATATTAAAATCATTTCTGTATCAGAACAAGTTTAGTTAGTTTTGATCTGAGTATGAGAATGCCTACCTCAGTGATGATATGTTTACATATATATATTTTGCATTGAATTTTTTTACAGGTTCCGACTGGGGTGTCCACAGGATGATCCTTGAAATGATAAAGTACTTCACTCTTCATATATGACAGACTTCATCTTCATCTATTTCAGACTTCGCACTTTAGGGGGAAATATGTTACACTAAAAATTGCCCCCTTGACATTCTGCTGACTGTATGAGCCCATTAACAGTCATACATGCCTCCTGTGCAAGTCTTACAACCTTTACTCCTCATGTCAAGCCCTAAAACAGGAGGAAAAACCCTAAAAATCTCTGAAACTTTGGGTACGCAGGTAACATGAAGCCTGTGTGCGTTCCTAGCTTGGGTACACAGGTAATACACCGCTTACCTGCATTTTAGAACGCATTTTTCCTTTGCAATGCCTGCGTACCCTCCTCAAAGTCAAAAAGGCAAGAAAGTAAAGTCAAAAAAGTGGTTTGAGGTCAATTCTAGAAGGTTCTAGATGAGAATTTTTGGGGATGAGTACGCTTTGATAAGGTGCATGTATCCCTCACCTTAAGGAACTAATCCCTTGATGTGAGGAGTCTATCCCTTTGAAGGAGGATTCTATCCCTACAAAGGTGGAATCCTAACCTCCTCATCTTCTCTGTAAAAGGAGGCATTGGGTAGCCTCAAAGGGTTAAGTTTTTAGGGAGGTTAGATTTTGGAGATTGAGAATTGGAGTTCAACTTTATGTGTGATTGAGTTGAAGTGTTGTTGAGATTTAGACTTCTTTCTGCTGAGCTTTTGAGAGGAAATATCACATAACTCTTTATGCTCATGGAGGAAGAGTGCAAGACTTATCAAAGTAGAGGAGATTCCTGCTTCGGACCCCGGGAAGGCCTTTCAAACATCAAGGCTAAGGTTGTAAGGTTATTCCATTATTTTTAAGATTAATACAATCAAGTTTTGTTTTTCTCAATAAATTTTCGTTCGATTGTTTATTTCAATAAGCTGTCATTTGGTCGTTTATTTCATAGATTCCTTGATCACTATGATAGGTATGTTTTATTATTATTTTGTATACAAGTGCTATTTAATAATTTCTTGTTTGTGATTGCAGGTTGACGAAAGACGACACTTTCTTGCGACGAAATAACTCTTGTTACGACGAAGGATTATTGTTGCGACGAAAGAACTCTTGTTGCGACAAAGGATTATTGATGCAACGGAAGCGCTACGACCGCAAATAAGCATTTGGATCTAAGGTAGGATCGACACCTTCATAGCATTTAATTGCAAAACAAATATATTTAGAGAAAGACAAACTTAGTTGTTCGTTTGTTGCTAGATTGTCTTCTGACACTAGGGAGATCAGTCTTGTCCGCAAGAAAGATTTATCCAGCCAACATCAAGCTTAAGACTCTTTTGAGAAAGAACTTCTTCCTTGTCTTCATTATTATCTGAATTGTCAAAATCATCATATGTTTCCATGTTGTCCTCTAGCAAACCTAATTGAAAAGAGCTATAACTGTTCTATTTCTCTTGTGAAGGTTGGATATAGGGTTGAATGTGTTCTTTTTTAAAATCAATACCAAAGATTGCTGACTTCTGATTACATTAAGGTTGTCTTTGATGAACTGAAAGGAAGCGCAAGAAAGAGGTAAATATCCTTGCCTTTCTCCCAAAATTTCTACACTTTCTTCTTCACTGTCATGGCTGAGTGGTATTTGCTGATCACTATACTTGAGTTGTGGAGAATGACTGTCTTTGTCCCAAAAACTAATCACTTATTGTTTGGTAGTGTTGGCTTGAGTTTGGAGAACATAATCATCATCAAATTGATCATATTTGGGCAGTTTATTCATAGGAGGAAAGTCATCTATTATGCACACTTGATCAGCAAATTGTTCCACCATATGAAAGGGAGAATTTTCATAAGCAAGAGCTTCTTCTTTAGCAATATGAAATGACTCAAATAACAAGGTTAGGGATTCAAGAGATGTTGGCTCATCTTTCATTTCTGTTTTTGTAATCCAAATAGCCATACCAAGATGATTTGAGGGGAGAACCTATGGATTTGAAAAAGGGTTTGTATTATCCGTTTTCTCCCTTACTGGTTCTTCAGAGCATTCTACATTGCTTCTATTTTCAATTTTCTTGTAATACTCTCTAAATAGTGAAGCACAAGATGTAGGAAGACATATAGTATTTTCTTGACAACTTTCCACATCTTCTTCTTTGCAACCTTGGTTAGCCAGTATGTTTTGATAGCTATCTTTACATTCAAATGACTAATTTGGTTCCTTCCAAGAAAATGGTACCAGCTGCTCTGAATAATTATCACCAATCTCAACCTTGTCTTCTTCCTCTTTCCTACCAATTATATGCATAATTTTATTGATTGTATCTGTCAACATCTCTGGCTTTAACTCTGAAGAATTTATTTTCTCTTGAGTTGCTTTGTCCTTCCTTATTTCTTCTAACCTTTCCTCTCTTTCTATTATGTTGAATTCCACGGTAATTTCCATATTCTGCATTTCTTCCAGGTTTGAAGGGTCCTTTTCTCTTATCTGGAATTCTATCTCTGGGTCAAAATTACTTGGGTAGTGTAAGAGAGCCCACTCCAAAGGTGGATTTATCTTAGCAGGTATTGCATTGTATACCTTATTGAACCTAGTTTAAAATTCTTGTACTGTCTCCCCTGGTTGTATTTTTAAATTCTTGTATTCCTCTATGATGAGAAATTCATTTCCCATGATCACCCACCTATCTAAGAAGACTTGAGTAAATTGAGAAAAATGATAATGCTTGCAGCTAGAAGGTCCTTAAACCAATTCCTAAGTTTTCCTTGTAATGATAAGGTAAAAATTATAATACACACATCATCTTCTTCTATTTCATAGAGGTCAAGTAAATTCTCTATATTTTGAATGTGTTCTTCAGTGGTAACTTTTGAGCTTTCTCCATCAAATCTAGGTAGTTTATCTGCCAGATTTGCAGGGAGGGCTTGGAAGATAGGAGGAAAAATCAAAGGCTTGTATCTTTCTAGGACCTTTGTGGGTATAGGTAGTGTAGAAAGAGATTTATGGTTGTTTGAGGTTTCAGCAAGAGGAGGGAAGGTAGCATGAGGCTCATGTTTCACTAGATCTTTCACAGGTGAATCTGGGGTAAGCACAAGTGTATAAGACTGATCATGGTCTAAAATTTGAGGCTTAGCTTTTCGAGGCTTGAGATCCTTCCAATGATAAATGTAGATCTCATCAGTGTATTCTGGATCAAGCTTCAAGTAGGATAGAACATATTTATAGATAAAAACAATAATTTCTTAAATCCAACCTAGGCCTGAATGCTCTTTCTTTCTAGGATGAATGGTCATGTTTCAGGTTCTTCCTCTAGTGGAGTCTTTAGGTCTATTAAGAGTTGTGGAGTTTCTAGGTGGAAGATTTGAATGTTTCTGTCCACCAATAGCATGATTGGGTTTGATCAATGCATTCCCAGGGGAGTCTACAAGGACTAGTGACGTAGTAGGCCTACTAGAGGCCAGTGGAGTCGCCAGGTGGAAATTTTTAGCTCTTTGAAGGTAAAATGTTTATGTTCCACCACCAATGTTTATTATGAAACCAATCTGAAATGTTTTTGGGTTTTTCTGAATTTCTATGGTTATTGAAGGACTAATGAACCTATAAGAGCTTACTAGGAAACTATGAACTCAGAGGTCCCACCATGATCGCCAAAATGTTGGGGTCCTGTGATTTAGCAGATTGGCATACTAAATGACAAGGAAACATATAAGCCAGTCTTTAGAGCTCTAGGATCTAGCCCTCCTAGTCTTAGAGAGGGATCTCTCAATATGTTTTTAAAGATATAGCTTTATGCTTGTAAAAGGTTGATTTTAGGCTAGTTATTAAGTGCAAGTTTGTTTGTTTGTTTGGTTTGGTTGGTTGAACATGAATGATCTAGGAAGCATAGATAGAAAGGGGAAATATCAGAGCCATTGGGAAATGGAGTCAAGAAGAAGTTATAACAAGCTCAATCAATGGATATGGGATATCAAAGGGAAAATATAACTTGGCCAGTGGATTTTGGGTTTGGTGGATAAGATGGAATGGACATTAAGGATTTAGAAGGAGAATTAGAACTAAGGGCAATTAAGAATCCTTAATCATATGTACCTCTCAACAAAGGGACTTAAAACATTATCAGAACATGAAGAGGCATTCCATAAACAGGGCTAACCATAAATTCTAGAAACCACACTTCAACAAATAATAATTCAAAGAAAAACTTTTCAAATGAAATCTAGGAGTCAAGGAACGCTCTATTTCATCCAAAAAATTCACCTTCAAGGATAAGAAAACATTCAAGATTCACAAATAACTGCATTCATAGAAGAGGGAACTCCTAGACATCTAAGACTACAATTATAAAGAACTTCAAAACAATTATCTCAGCTAGAACAAAGGGTATGATCAAAACAGACCTCTTTGGCAAACTATAAACAATGTAATTTAAAGGGAGACTTCAGAAACAGTTTTCAAGTGGCAGAAAGTAAGCAGGGAAAACCATAAATCATTATTGGGACCAAATGTTTGAACTATTTCTAAAATAAACAAGCTTAAGGGGTTAAAAGCAGTCAAACTACTCAACAAAACCTTCAGCAGATGAAAACATAAAGACAGTGAAGAGAAAACAAGTCTAAGGTGCTTCTAGGAGACATTTCTGAGCCTAAAATTTTTACTCCACTGTAAGTATAGAATGATGGAACAAAATGGAAAATAGGAAATAACATTAATATATCAGAATACATCACCAACAACCATGTTCAGGGATCCAATGATAGAGCCTTCTCATTAACAAAACATGTCAAAACATCATCAATCTTCCAAAACTTCAATTTCTTCTTAATCTTCAGCCAGACTATGTACAACTGCAAAGAGTTCAAATGCCAGCAACCAACCTTACAAATGAGTTCCATAGTAGTATTTATACCGTAATTGATGAGGTGGAGCTATCGAGGGTTCAAAATGTTATTAATGACATAATAAATGCACTCCTAGCCTTAAAAACCATGCAAGGCATAAGGTAGGAATATCTCTCAACTACTTCTCTATGTGATAAATCTGTCTTTACTTCCTGAGGATGAAATAGTTGAAAAGATTGACTTTGAGGCCTTTTTATGTCTTTATATTAACTGTTCTAACAGTTTAAAATATCTTCTTTTGTGTAATAATTGTCAATTTTCCCCTTGGGACAGAAAGTAGGCCACAGGTTTCAATTTGATATTTTAAGGGAATAACTGCTCTTTTTGATGTATTCGAGGCTATCTTTAAGCCTAATTTGCCTTTATTTCATCATTAAACTCAGTAATCAGGCCTTTAACTCTGATTAGGCCTCTAATTTTGCATTTGGCCTTTAGTTAAAATGCCTTATTGTCTTCCTCTTGTTTCTGCTTTAAACAACTTCTCTTATCCTCTTAACTTTAATTTTTGGTTTGAAAGGCTAATCTCTGCTTTATCAAATTTAATATTTGATCAAACCCTTTGATATTCTGCCTTCATTTCTTCATTATTTCTTCTGGTTGACTGTGTTTGATTTATCCGAGGCCTTCTTAACCTTATCTTTCATTTATTTTATCATTAAATTTTTTTAAGGCCTGATGATGCTTTTTGGCCTTCATAATGCATCATTGTTGTCTTTTCTCTTTATATACTGCTTTAAACCTTGGTTTATTTGTCTTTTTCTAATGATCGTATTAACCTTTAATCATCTTTCCGCTTGATTTACTGTGTCTTTATCCTTTAAACTATAGGATTAAATCTTCTAATCTCCAGGCTTTATGCTTTAATCTTCTTATGTTTTCTTTTCAGTCTAAAGGTGGCTTTTAGTGCACTGGGGGTTTGATTATATAACCAATGCCTACGAAACATTGATTAAAATCTAGAATTTACACCCCCAAAATCTTCTTTTCTGCATCGATTAGGCTTTGATGATTGTGATCCTCAGCCCAGTGCCACTGTTCCCTTAGCTGTGGAACGATTTTTATGAATAATTCACCTTTTAAAACCTGTAACTAAACACATAATTGTTATGTAAAACCTGCAAATTTTGGAGCTAAACTGCTAACAGAGGTTTAAAGGAGGCAGAATGAGCAATGAGGCAGAAGGAGAAACGTGTGGAGGGAGGAAAAAATATGAAGAAAATGGGTTTAAAATCGAATTATGGCACAGAAATAGAACAGTGGTTTTGCGAAACCACGAATGGTTTTCACGCAAGAGTTAGGTGGTAAGTGGTTTTGCATGTTTTTAACGCGATACCACATAGGGTGCGACACCTGTCCACCTCGAAACCACCTATTTCGCGTAGATTTAGGTTGTTAAACCCTGACACGAAAATTCACACGAAATAGAACGTGGGCCGTTGGATCTAGGGGTGTAGATCCAATGGTCACAAGGGAGCGCGACAGGTGGAAGATGCTCGGGTGAGGACGGTAGTGGAGGCCAGGTGTCGATAGGGGATTAGGGGATGTCTTGCATGGTGGAAGGTGGGTCCGGAGTATGACATCAACTCTTTTGTTTGGTAGCGGGATGTTATATGCGATGGATTGGATGTCGAGTTAAACGAGAACCATTAGATCAATAAGATCTACGGTGTAGATTGATTGCGAGGGTGAAAGGATAATGGGTAGCCCAAAGGATGAGGGGGGAGGTGTGATGACTGTCATATTGATGAGATCGGTGGTCATGATCGCCCAAGGGAAAAGTATAGTGCGGAGGAAAAAGGCGAGAAGAGGGCTGGAGGGAAGGCAAGGAAAGGTAGGGTGATTTAGCGTCGTTGGATCGGACAGATCTACAGCCAGGATTTATGCGAGATTTTCCAAGTAGGGTGGGGAAAATACAAAGGGAAATTCACTTTACAAGGGGTGCGAGGTAAATAAAGGGTAAGGGAAGGGGGCTTAAGGGAAGGCGCTGGGAAGTGGTCCCATGGGGAGATAAGGTGACCGAGAGCGGAGGAAAAGGGGCTAGCGGCTAAGGATATAGCGCCAGGTTATAGACGATGGTTCATATGGAGGAAGGGCAGAGAATCTAAGCCCTTGGGGATTGCATCGGCGGGGAAAAGAAGATGGGAATGAGGAAGTGCTGATGTCGATGGGGGCTAAGGGAGTAGCAGGGATGCGGTCCTATGGGTGGAGCAAAGAACCGGGAGCCAAGGAAAGAAGGGGCTAGGAATTGGCGCGGAGAGCTGAGTGCTTGGCCATCCGATCAAACATGATCGATGGTTGTGAATTGCATCAGGAGATTGGCCCATCGGCATAAAAAAGATAAGGGGAAGAAAAAATTTGAAACGTCGATGCGCGATGGGGGCTAGTGCCTGGTCGCGAGCTCAAAGTTCTATGGCGGAAAAATGGAAGTGAGCTTAAGCCAAGGGGGCTTAAAGCCCAATTTTTGAAAAAGGTCAGAATAGGCCCAAAAATGGGTTTTTTGGGGATTTTTTAGTGTTCCGATAGGTAAAAGAGTGTTTAAACCAATATGAAGGGGGCTTTTTATGGTTTAAAAGGTTTTCTTTTATGAAATTAAGGGTAAAGAAGGGAAAATGGGGGTTTTTTAAACCACAGAAAAGGTGTTCTTATAAGGTTTAGAGGCTTTTATGGAAAATGAAGGGTAAATAACAAAGGAAGAAAACCTTTCTTGCAAGGGGAAAATTGTTGTCTAGATGAGTGAAAATGAGTGAAAATGGGCAGATATGATGGAGGTCAAAAATGGGAAATATAGCCTGAAATTTTTTTTCCCTTTGAAACAAAAGGTGATTTTTTAGAAGGCATAGATGAAGATATTCAGTGAACTGATAGACTTAGGATAATTAAGGTTGTGAAATTTCTAGAATTCATAATGCTTCTTTGAAATATTATTTCTAGAAATCTAGGATTGGTAATTTAGTCATCTTTGGACAAAGTCAAAATTATGGATGACTAACACCAAGAACTCCATTTCATCCGTAATGTATTTATGTAAACATATGCGGTTCTTGAGTATCAATTTTCACTCGAAATCCTTGATACCCATCTTCGTGTGAAGGGAATTAAACCCATTTTTGAACTCTGGCACATATTCGTCGCTTCCTTGCCAAAACATTGTCTACTTTATGTATTTATCTTCATAGCTCCCGACAGGGTAATATTGTTCCTTGATGGCGCCTCGAAAATAATTCCAAGTGGGTGCGACTGAAAATAATGAGGACTCCCTCTCATCCTTTTGCTCACAATAGGTTTCCTACTAGTCCTTGACATGGGGGGTGACTTTGAGGAGTGAAAAAGTAATATTTTCCTAATTGGAGAAGTCATGAACTAAAAAATATCCTTCCAACAAATTTAACTATCTATCTACGGTGCCTACTTCTATTTGGCCTTCAAATATGGGAATTTCAAAATTAACTTGTACCTTAAAAGGGGTGGCACCTCCAGAGTGGTTGTTGGATGTAGATGTGTCACTTGTGGGTAGTTTTCAAAGGATCTGGGCAAATTTATCCATCATCATGTTCCTCTATTTCTCCAGGGCCTCCTCGAGCAATATTTTGAAAGGATATCCTACTCCCTTGTTTTTATTTTCTTCTACCATGGGAGGTCGTCGGGGTTTGTGAGGTTGATCTTGCAAAGGTTCAACCAGATCAAGCCCTAACTTCTTATACCCTGATCTCATTGGGGACATGCAAAGAAAAATAGAGAAAGAGTAAACCGCTTTGATACCACTAATTCGGACTTATGCATGAATGCAATCAAATACAGATATAAACACAAACACAGAGATGTATTAGAAATAACAATTCATTTCATTAATATCAAAGAACTAAAATATGCTTATGTACATAATTAAAATAAGCTAGCTCGGGCGATGGTAGCTTATCTTTGAGAAGCAATGTGGTGGTTACATGCCTATGAAATGTGTTACAATGAGGTTCAAAGGCCTATTTATTATTGAGAAACAATGGAAAACCCTAAACATCCAAAAACCTAACCCTAGGAGATGAATCCCCAAAATTTTGGGCCCCGTTAGAGTAAAATGTTACATCAAATTATCGGGGTTGTAACTTTGGCATATGATTTCCGTTTGACGTGCACAATACCTCGTTAAAAAATTTATATGAGGAATAAAGCTTTTGACTGCAGACATGCATCAAAGACTCATGTTTTCTCGTTTTCAAATAAAACTTCATTTAGGGACTCAAAATGGCTCGGGAAGTTCAGGACCTAAAAAACTGCCAAAAATAGTAAACCATGCTATAATTAAGGAAACTAAAAAACTAAAAGAAACAATGGTGGGGGTACAAGTGGAATATGTGGGTGGCCACCAATATCCACCTAGATCATGGAAACATGTTTGATATTGTCCATATTATCAATGAATTATCCCATGATAGAGGAATAATCTAAACAACTTAGATGTATCCAGTGATTGGCTACCAAAGCACGAAAATCCTCCTCTTCCATCAAGAAAGGATTTGAACAAAATGGGATATTATTCTCTCTTCCAAGATAAGTAAAATGAATAATACTAGGCCTATGATCTAAGATCTCACCAACATCTACATCTACCCCAAAACATCCATTCATCCAACTTGGAAATTTTTTTATCAACTCAAGATCTAAAAGACAGTTTTTAATCAGAAATTCTACAAAGAAATAATGCTTAGGGTCTAGATGAGGTTTGGGTCCCTATACTTCCTTGAGGGAAATAATTACATCGAGATCATTGTCGATGATAATATTCTAATCTGCGAGATCCCATCCATTTTGCAAATATTTCAAAAAAGGCTCAGGATGAGTTTAGGGACCATACACATTAAGTATAGATAAGGGGAAAGAATAATATTTAAGGAAAACTTAATCAATATTCAAAAAGGAAAAAGAGAGGAGGATATGGCCTTGCACTCCAAGATCCAACCAGAAATAAAACCCCTAGAAACACTCTCCCAATCCACATGACAAAAAGACAATTTTCTAGCAACCCTTCAAGAAAAATCATAGCTTTCATGCCATGGAACATTGTCTCCTTAATCAAAATGATATCATGATTTTCAGAAACCAGAAGCCTTTTTAGGGCTATTTTTTTGCAGGCTCCCCAATACACCTCAAATTATAAGAGAGAATGATCATGATCCACATTTAGGAAGGGCTAAATTAGTTTTGAGGGCCCTTGAGATGGAAACTTGTATCCCTTTTTAAATATCTAACTTGGCCTTTTTATTAACGTTTTCCAGGGGAAATCCAACTTTAACCGTCCATTGGATGGAGGAATGTCCTAAATTTTCAATATAGGGTGTGGGGCATATCTTTTTTCCTTTCCTGGACATAGGGATGGGAGTAGGAAGGAAAGGAATTTTAATATCAGGGATTCGTGAACAAAAGGAGCAGGGGGATCATAGAGTGGGGAAGCATGAATGAATGGGAAACCAGAGGGGGGGGGGCTTCCAACCAAGGGATGAAATAAGGGAAGGGAAACTGATTTTAGGGGGGGTGAAATAGAGAAATCTAAGGAAGAAAGAGGGGAAATACAAATATAAACCATGTTGGATGTGGAGAAGTTTACCAAACACACGTCGAAGGGAGAGTTATATGAATCTGAAGCAATAGAAGGACCCTAAAAACCAAAGGAAATAAGGGCTCAAAACCAAAGGAAATAAGGGCACTAGAAGGAGGATCCTACAAAATCTGTAAAAATATTAAGCCAACATGGAGGGGCCTTGATATGGTAAATTCCTTTGGACATGCCCCACATCATAGAATTTGTGGCATCTGAATAGGAACTTCCAATAATATACCTTTTTACACCAACTAAACTTGTCCATGCAAAGCTCCAAATCCCCCTAACTAAAATTTTCCATGAAAAGCTCCAAATCTACCAAAAAACCGCTTCTTAAGATGACATCAATTTGAATCCAAGCCATTCTTTTTTCCTCTTTCATCTCTTAACCATGTTCAACTCCAACAAAAGAGCTCAATTTTTTCTCGATAGCTTTTAATATCTCCAAACTCTAGTAATGAATAGGAAGATCAGGCATAATGGCCCAAGCCCTCAACTCATTGACAACCTCCCTCATTGGATCAAAGTCTACAAACCATGATTTTAGAAATAAAGCATCCTGACCCCAATTCCAAAATTGACCTTGTATTTGTGATAAATCTACCTCTAAATGAAAAACAAAAGTGATACATCCCCTTACCATGAGATAAATGGCAAGAACATGCTTGATAATAGACTCCCACAAGCAAAGCGAAAAATATTTATAATATTTCACGTCAAACCTTCCCACAAGAGTTTTTATTGCATAGTCCATGAAGTGTGCTAAATCACTATCCTTTCCTACTACCATACAGATAGAATACTTTCATTTGTGAATGCACTTATCCCTTTGTCTCAGCAATTCTAATATAACTAGGATAGAGGGGTTCACCTTTGCACTTACAGGAACAAAAGTGGAAAGAGGAAGACTAGATGAATGAGGGAGTGATGATGGAAGAGTGGGAAAAGTGGGGTTAAAACATGAGTAGGACATATGGTAGGGAAAACGCCAAAGGGACATGCATATAGGCACTCATCGATCCCAAAAAAACCTCGAAAGTGTATGGAACACCAACCTCATTAATTTTTGATGACAAGAAAAGGGGAGGGAGATATTCATTCTTCTTGCAAAAGATTGGATGGGGTGGACTAAGTTCGTAGTCCACTTGTTCCTCCTCCCAGCAAGTCATTTAGCATAAAAAACAGAGGGACCCATTTCGTTGATAGTGGGGATACAAGGGGGCGAGATTGCACTAGTTGGAGCATGCAAATATTTTTATTTAATATCTTTGATAATAATTTTTAAGTGTGATTTAATAATATTTTTTGAATATAATTTATTTTATTTTTTTACAATTAAAACATTATAATGATTCACATACTCTAAAATAATTTTAATAATAATAAATAATATAAATAACAATGTTTCATTAAATTAAATTCTTTTTTTCTTAAAAAATTCAATGTATATTTTATTATCTTATAAAAGAAAACACAAAATTATATATGTGTGATGTTCTATAAAGTCTAAAATTTTGATGCCAACTACAATATTTTATGCATTGTATCACTACATAGCCATCATCAAATCTATGAACCATAAATAATAAAAGGTATTGTGCACCCGCCTATAGAGAAACTAGGATCGAAAAGAAATTTTTAGCATCAAAATAATTTTTTCCAGCTTTCCATACAGGAAATCAAGTTAGTGTGTCAATTGAGGTTATCTTAGGTGGTTGGGAATAATGGATGGTATCTTACCCACCAAGGTTCAAATCACCATTAGTGGCATTATGAGCTATAATGATGTGATAAACATTGTTGTAATGGCTTCATGCCTATGAATATTGTTGTACTAGCTTTGAGCCTTATGAACTCTGAAGTGGGTATACCCATGGGCTAGCTTGGTATCAACAACCTCATGTTAGCCCTCAAGTTGAGAGGGAGGTTGATTTCTTTCTTCAGGGAAAAAGGAAAATAGATTGGTCTTACCACTGATAGTAAGGAGTGACTACAATAAGACTAGAGAAGCTAGAGAACCAAATTTAAAATATTAAGAGCTAGAAAAAAGTGGAAAAGCCATCAACTAGGTGGAGGGAGTAATGGAAACCTCTTAGGATTTTCCTTTAAGGTGCTAGCAACAACAAATATCATAAATCCTACATGCCTTTAGGTTAGCCAGGTTCATATGGTTACCAATAGAGAGGACTATTTCTTCGTATGGTTGATCCATTGATGAATATTTAAGTGTTCTAATTTATTGGCTTGGAGGGCTCAAGCCATAAAGGATTGCATGCGCTAGTAGAGCTTGAGGTTTCATTGATACTTTGTACCGTAAGTCCTGCTAGTGCCTAGGTCATTGACCAAATGTTGAACCATATATGTGATTTCCTCATCAAAAATATAACCTCTCTCCTACTTTACCTCATCCCTCAAGATACTAAAATGTTTCTTGATATCAAGTGAGTAGGAGCAACAAAAGGATATATTAGTGTCCCTAGTTGCTAACTCTGCTTTAGTGGAGCATAACGTAGCTTTCCCCTATCTTGTTTCTCAAGAAGCCATTATAGATTGGTGCCAGAGAAATATCAAAGAAAAGGAGATGGATAGAGAATCAAAATAGATTAGGAACCAATTGCAAGAGGAAACACTATATTAGAGACCATCAAACCCACCATGCATAAACATGATTCATTCACAACAAGAGGAGAGCCAAACTTGTCTAGCGTGAAGAGGATTAATGGTGCAATAATTTTCCATGATAGTTGTACATCCCCCAGTTATCATACAACAAGCAATCACCTACACTTGTACCATACCCACAAGGTCTTGTACCTTGGGATATGGTGCACTGCTAGAAGCCACATTCGAAGGGAAGCATGCAAGAAAACATGTGGATATATGTTGCTCACCCATATCATCTCCACATGTATTATTTCACTTAGAAGTGGTGATCACCCTATACATGGGAATTAAATTTTCCATTTTTCTTATAAGCTAAGTCACATGGTTTGGGTTCGAGTTTGTGTTCGACAATGACTAGGTTGGGTTCGAGTTTGAATTTTTTGATGAGTTTCAAATGAGCTTCATCATTAGGTTCATCTATATATATTAACCTTAAAATGAACTATAGGATAAAATAATAAGGCGTAAACATCAATAAACATTAAAAAATGCTATCATGAACATGGAAATTGCAAGCATAGATTACAAGCTTGAGTTTTTACATGAGGTTATGCTTTTTGATCTATGGATTTGATCAATGGCTATGAGGTTTGATGAGGTTCATTGTACCTAAAAAAAAAATTAAGATTCACCACTAAAATTCGAACCTAAAGGTTGAATTTCAACGAACCTTGTGACATAGCCTATAAAAATTGAAATTCAACAAACCTTGTAACATAGCTTATAAGAGAAGAGGTATTATTTATGATGTTAGTCTCAAATAGTCCAAAATATAACAAATAAGTAAAAAATGAATTTCTTAATTTAATGTTATATTTGCGAGCTTTTAAAAATTTCTATCTTTCACTTCTCTCACTTTTTTTTATTAAAAGACTATGTTGCACAAGCTTTTGGGATGAGTGAACATTAGAGATGTGAATAACTATGTCTGAAAAAACTAAAAATTTGAAACAAATTTATAGGGAACAAGTGACAATAATATATATTATAATGATATTATTATATTACAACATTATAGTAATATATATATATATATATATATATATATATATATATATATATATATATATATATATATATATATATGGTATTATATTTTAGGTATAGTGTATACATTTAAAATATTATTTCAAATAAACTAGAATTACTCTATAGTATTCAGCTCATAATATATTAAACATTACTATGTTAACATACTAAATTATATTTCTAGTGCTAATAAATATCAATTTCAAAATGTATTAAAATATATAAAATTAAAATCTTACTAATTTGTGCTCATAATTATATGAATTAATTCAATAAAATATGGAAACTTTAAAATCTATAAAAATTCATTTACAAAATAGAAAACAAAATATTGATGTAATTGTAAAATAAAACTTTATATCTATAAAATTCAATTATGTGATTGGTTTGTATTTTTATGTAGATTTATTAAAATTAATAAACTAGAATGGCTCTATAGTATTCATTTCATGATATATTAAAATTTACTATGTTAACATACTAAATTCTATTTCTAGTATTAATAAATATCAATTTCAAAATGTATTAAAATATTCAAAATTAAAATCTTATTAATTTGTGTATAATTATATGCATTAATCTAATAAAAAACTTTAAAATCTATAAATATTCATTTACAAAATAGAAAACAAAATATTGATGTGATTGTAAAATAAAACTTTATATCTATAGAATTTATTGATGTGATTGGTTTAGATTTTTATGTAGATTTATTAAACTTTCATGTTTAGTCTTCTCACAAAAATAGACACACATGCATTAAAAGTCATTTATATCCACTAGTAAAAAGTGATTATTATTAAGTTTAGTTTGTTCAAACTATAGAAGCCATATAAATTAAATGGTTGGTAACTTTCCATACACATCAATCCATAATAAACATCAAAACACTTACTTCATTATACATCTCAAGTTACTAAAATTTAAAAATCCATAAGAATTGACTAGATGATAACTTTATAAGTAATTATTATTACTAATGATAAAAAGAATTAATATACAAGTTAATTATATATACAAAGTGAAGTTATTATTATTAAATTTAGTTTGTTTAAACTATGGAAGCCATATAAATTAAATAGCTGGTAAGTTTCCATACACATCAAAATACTTACTTTATTATACATCTCAAATTACTAAAATTTAAAAATCCATAAAAATTAATTAAATGATAACTTTATAAGTAATTATTATTATTAATGATAAAAAAAATTAATATACAAATTAATCATATATACAAAATGTGCTAGCATTATAGCAGTATAATAACTCATATAAAATATATACAAAATAATTACTTAACATCAACATTAAAATAATTAACAATGGTAACAAACACAATATTTATGTCATTAAACAGCCTTATAAATAAGTAATTTCTTACACAATCTATTACTCATGAGTTAAAACCTGATGAACTTGGATCAAAGAAATTTATCAGTGTAAATTAATGGGATGTCACAAAGGATGATAATAGATATAGGAATAATGGCTCCAATTAATGAATGGGACACTGACTCCCAGGGTACAAACATATAATGGCCAAGGGATAATTGAGAGTAGTACTTCTCTGTGTTGGATAAACAGATGGAGAAGAAATCCCACGGCCAAGGTGGATGCCAACGCAATCATAAATCTCCTCACATTAATCCTTCTGAATTTTGCATGCTTGCAATCTTCAATTCCCTTCATTATATCTACTTGCAGAATGAATAAACTTGTTTGGGATCTCGAGGTCCTTTCATCGTATGTGAAGATGATCTGCATTAAATTCACAAAAGGATGTGAAGCCTCGAGAAGTTTAGCTCTATATGGTTATAAAATATGGTAGTTCAAGCAAGCCAGAGCCAATTCAACTGTTAAGCTTCTAGTTTACCAGGGCATAAAGGCAGTTTGGATTGCTAATTTAATAAAGGGACAGTCAGATGAATGAAGGTGCAGAGGAAACAATTTTCCAGAGAGTTCAGATGGCAGCGTCCATATAATTTCTTCTTTCCTTGAGGCGGTAGTCTAACTATATTGTTTTTTGTTTTGAAAATTATGGAAATTCTGATAAGATATTAAGAAAATTTGACAGAGATTTTTGTAAATCCACGTTATAATTATCCAATTTTAATATTTTGGGTGTCTTAGAAGTTTTTGATGGTGTTGAATCTATTTCCACCATCAAAATCAGTCATGATTCAAACACTGTTACCATAATATTTCTTAAAAAATATTGACCCATATTCCCAACCAATTTTGACTGTCCGAATAATTCCTCCCTCTTGTTAAAGAGCTCCTTCCTTGAATAATCTCGTGCCCAATATGGCCACTGTCTCAGAACCTCAACCTACTAGAGTTGAAGGTGAAAAGGTTGCAACTATCGGTCAATATGTTGAGGTGCCCAATATGGCCACTGTCTCAGAACCTCAACCTACTAGAGTTGAAGGTGAAAAGGTTGCAACTATCGGTCAATATGTTGAGCTTCAGATTAGAAAACCCAGTTCTGATGGAAGCAGAAGGGCGTATTGCAATCAATGGTGGTGATTCAGGGGATTTTGACGTGCAAAGAGAGGAGTCTTCCAAAAATATAGGAGTCGACTAAGGGTGATAGGGACTCAGGAATGAATGTACAACTCCTCCAAACCAATTTTGGAAATGTTGAGCTAGCTGAGATTAATGCACCAACAATGCTTATATATATCTTTAGCTTTAATGTTTTGTAAAGTGTATTTTTGGAAGCGTATATGAATGATGTTGTAGAAGTTATAGATGATTTTGGATGATTTTATTGTAAGTTTCGATTTTAAAGCAATAAATTTTACTTCAAATCGAAATCGATAGTTGTTTCTTTCTATAGAAAAAAATATTAATTATAACAAAAATAATATCAATTCTATGTTATTTTCACTATAATATATTAAAACAATTATTCAGCAATTAGATAGTTTGCAAATTTGTTTTCTTTTCATCGGCATTTCTCAGTCTTCAGCAGTGTTGTTCCTTATATGGCAACCTTGTGTAATAGGTCAAGCATCTCATAGTTGTTTTTTTTGGGTGACAGTAGTAAAATGTCAATGAAAAACAATTCAAATCAGTTAGTACTGTACTTATTTTACTCAGAGAATAACAAAAATGTTTATATTTTTTTTGAAAAAAAATATTGAAATAATTTAAAAATAAATATTGAACATTTGCAATAACTAGTTTAGTTAGTATGCTTTCTTTTTTCTTGTATTTAAAAAAAATCAATCTATATTATTTTATTTATATTTGATTATGATTGTTATAATAATTAATAATAGATTATGGACATTATTAATGTTATTTCCATTAAATAACTTTATTAGTAAGATAAGTCTCGCACATTAATCTATTATTCTTGAAGTAAGTCTCAATCAACTTATCTTTTAACACAAAAATATAAATAATAAAAATGAATTATATTGCTATTTCAATTCATAATTTATTTGTATCTTGTCAACTATAATATGTTCTAAATTTCTTATAGTAATATATAATGATGATGACCATTATGATGATTATTAACATCCTTTAAGAGTCAGAATAGTATTTTGGAACCTTCTAGGGCATAAACTGATCACTCATAATATTTGTAATTTTATTTATATGTTCTAAAAGTGTTAAGAGAAGCATTCCAAGATCAACATAGTTTTGTTGAGTTAAAAGGTCAAAAGGGTTGGTTGTATCAAAAAATATTTTGAAAATTACTATATCAAATTATAATTAAATTGGTTAGCAATACTAACCTATATAATATTTTTGTCATCAAATAATATTAATCAACTTTTAAAAATACTACCATAAATAATATTGGAAAAATTAAACTAACCGAGCCCAAGAATAAGACGTCAAAGATTTTATCACAAAAAAATAGGAATAGTAATAATTAACAATAACTTATTATTATTCATTAAGACACGATTAATTGAAATATTCATAAAAATAGTGAATATATCCATTCAAAGTAGTGCATTAAGTGATTTTCTAGTTCCTATTTTTGAAAACTTAATCCAGTTAAAGTAAAAAAATTCTAGATCCACCATATAATTCCAATTTTAATGAAATGTGTGTTAATTGGAATTATCATGATATGAAACATATCGGCAAATAATATTTTGAAGACTTTTTTCAAAATAATAGATCCAAGGTAGAGACCAAAATTGACCTTGTGTCATGTAAGTACTAGACCGACCCAATTGCTAATTCCTCTCATTACAAAATAATAATAATTAAAAAATATTTTTTTAAAGAGATTAAAAAATATATTTTTAAATAAATAAAAAAATATATATTACAAAAATAAACAAACAAAACAAAAATACCATAGTAAATATTTTACCCCCACCCCCATATACTATTTACTAAATATTTCTCCCCACCTTGGCCTGACTAGGGTGGGAGGGAATATTCAATCAATTATATATGGGGATGGGGGTATATAATTTAATGAATATTTCACCCCACACCCATCGTAACAGAGGTACGAGGGCAAGGCAGAGCAGGGCAGTGCAGGGCGGGGCATGGTGTGGGGGGGAATGTTATGCAAACTGTATATGGGGGTGAATATATAATTTATTGAATATTTATTTTCATACACCCCCACCCTCATAGAGGTATGGAGTCTATAACTTACCAAATATTTCCCTCCATCCACCTTTTCTCTCATAGAGGTATGAGGGAGAGTATGGGGGAAAATATTTAATAAATCATATATGGTGGTGGGGTATAAAATTTATTAAATATTCCCCCCCACTCTATCCTTCGTAGGGTTAGGGGGCGGGGGTAATAATCGGTAAATTATATATGAGGGTAGAAATATAAAAAAAATTGAATATTCCCCCCATCCCTACCCACACCCCCTTCCCTCATAGGGGATGGGGACGAATATTAGGTAAATTTTATATGGGGTTGGTGGCATACTAATGCAGGGGCATTGGGCTCAAAACAACTTTTGTACATAAATAAACACAAGGGGGGTCTCATGTTTTGTTTCTCCTATGTAATTATTCATAATTGGGTTATTTTTAGTTAATTTTAGAGAAAATGTAACTGCCCGAATGATTAGAGGGCATAGGAAGTGATAGTCTGTTTCAATCCATCAGAGGGTCAAGCTAAAATTAGGATTGAGGAATCAATCCAGTGATTGTAGGAAAATGAATCAATTTATTTCCAATATGTATAAAAATAAACCTCTGTGACAGAGTAGAGAGACCTGCACTTGGCTATATAAAGCGTAGGAGAGATCTGCAAATAGTTTTGCAGAAGGGCCATTTGATCAAGGATCTGGCCAACCTAGAGTATTGTAAGTAACCTTATGCATGTTTTATGGAAAGATTTGATTTTAGTAGGACTGTGTATTTGCTGGATTAATTTCTGTGTGAATATGTCTTAAACCTCCGTGAAATTGGTATGCACAAGACTCTGTAACTTGGTTGAGTCTATATGTATATTAAATGATGAGAACACTTGAGAAAGGGATGATGAGACCCTGTGTTGAAACCCAACCTTAATGTGTTGATGCCTTCAAGGAGTATGACTAGCGTCCAATAGGATTCTCTGTAGAAGGGATTGAGATTGTAGTCCTGTCCATTTGTGATACTGGGGTCATGAATCATGCGCATATTGAAGCTCCATGTTAAAACCCCATAACAAGGGACTGTGTGTCAAATGAAGCCAAGTCTCGGTATAATTAAAATATCCCAACTCTACTTTCGGGTCTATAGGAACCAAGCCCGGTTCCTTTATCGGAAGTAAGAGATTTTTTTCTCTTTCTGAGTTATCACACGGTGGAGGTAGACAGATTTCTCGTCTCTACATGAAGAAGTCTAATTCCCACTTGATGTTGTTATAGCCCAGCCTATCGAAGTGGAGGCACAATTGAGCTAACCTCTGTTTACTAACTGTGTGTTGAACCCTTGTTCTGATGAATTCCGATACCAAATAAAGTTGGAGTCTTATTTGTAACTGAACGTATTAAGTTATAGCGTATAGACCAACCTGATGAGAGGATTATACAGGAGTTAGTGGCAAAGCCCGTTGGAGCTCTCAAAGGTAGTAAAGGCGCAGTCGAATATGATGCGAGAATCATGGGAGAATGGAGATTGAACTGTATTCCGTGGGCAAGATTCAGTCGTGAAGTTAGGCGGAACTTGGAGTAAGGGGAGTAACCAGAACCATGAAGGAATGAATAGTAATGGTGGGTTTAGGAGGCGAAACCATGGATTTCGTGTTAATCTAAAATGGTAAGCTGTATTCCCAATTCGAACGCGATCTATGCTATAGGTTGACACGTGGCCTTAAGCGGTTTGGAGAAACCACTCTCATCGCGAACTAAAGCCCATGCATCTAGTCTGCACGATATCCATTAATTGTCGTCAGATTGGTTGGTTGGGCACGAAGAGATGGTGACCGTTGGATGAAAACGGCATGTATTATGTGGTCCAACGTTCTATTATTGGCATTATTGGCGTTAGACTGAAGTCGATTCAGGGTTATATATGGTAGCAATTTTCATGTGTTGTGTGAAGACTCATATAACATCGTGTAGTTATATATAAGTGCATAATAATCAAAGCATGGTTTAACAAAACGTGAATGATCATAGTGCCTATGTGTGGGCCGTGTCACAATACCTTGAATCCCGTCGTGATTACAAGGGGAAGATTTTTATAAACATTCGAGTGCTTCATAAAGGAGTGAGGTATAGTCCCGGTGCCTTATTCAAAGGAGTTATATATATATATATAGTTTTGGAACTTTATTCAAGTCACTGAGGGCTTGTTGTATTGGGAGATATAAGGGCTGCCCTTTATGCCTATGAAGATTGTCAATATATTCATTAATCAAATTCTACGAATTTGATGAATGAAATTGAAGGGGGAATAAAGAAGGTCCCCTTAGAGAATGAGTAGACAGAATCCGAGTGTAGAATGCTTAGGTGGTGGATGTAATATTGTGGGTTTTTACCCCATCATAGTGGTATCGGAGCCTGAATTAAAACAGCTCTTTGAAAGTTGATTTTTGAAATGCAAATGTACCGAAACAGGAAGGAAAATTTTGATGTTTAAATCTGTTTAACAGAAAATTGCAGATTTGATTTGACATGCAGTGAAGGTCTCCAGATGAGCAGAATCTGGATTTGAAGACAAGAGTCTTGAAGATTGCAGCAGATAGAGATGTAGTGCAGGTGGGAAAAGAAGCAAGATCATACAGGGATCTTGAGAGGTAAGATGATGAGCCTTATTTGAACTCTGGTTGGAAGGATTTGTTTGTAGAATACAGAGTGCAAGAAAGTGAGGAAAGAATCTCAGCAAGAAGTAGATCAAAAGCTTTGAGAGCAGTGATAGAAGATTTTAGCGAGGGATTCTGAGTGCAGAAAGAGTGTGGTAGAACCTAAAATATTCCCAACAGAGGTGTTCTTGATAGAAGTTGCAGAGTGAAGCCTGGAGAGTAGAAGAGAGTGCTCAAAAGGTTCCAGTAGAAGGGGACCAGTACTTGCCAAAAGCCGGATCCGGAGGAAGGGATTGGTGAGGTAAGTTGCAGCAAGAGAGCTTGTTGTTGCAGAGGCTTAGTGCAGCTTGTGAGTGAAGAAATCCTAGAGTAGTAGATGGCTACTGATATCCACAGCAGAGATTGCATAGGTTATGAGAGAAGCCACATCAAAAGAGTGAGGGAAGATGCCAAAGAAAATCTCATGAGGAAGAAACTCACTGATGAAGAATATTGGAAAGAGATGGCTGAGATTAGTAAGCAGCTTATTGAAATAGAGAGGATGATAGAGGAAAACCAGAGGGGTGGTTGGCTTATGAAGAAGAGGGTAAAGTGGCAGAGGCCACAAAGGAAGAAGGAGAAAATGATGGATGCTCAGAAGAAGGGAGAAATGCTTAGAGTGATTGAGTATTCGGAGAAGAACTTGGAGACTAAAGCTTCAAGTGGGGCCAAGGGGTCCAAGAGCCTTACATCTGACATATTTTGTATGTTTGCAGGAAATCCATATGGAGATAAACAAACTGTTGATGTTGTCACTAAGAAAGAAGGTGGAGCAGCTGCATGTTTTGAGGATGTCCATGCATAGTTGGAGAAAGGTTATGCTTTCCAACATATTGGAAGTAGAGGAGATTTATTTTATGATATTGGCCCAAAGCTGGAAGTTGAACAGCTTGAAGAATTTGGAGAAGAGGAGACCATTGAAGAATCTTTGAAGCATATGAAATACTTGGAACAACAAGAATATTTGATGATCAAATCATCAAATGAGACCATGGGGTCTTATGTTTTTAAAACTAACAAGTCGTGTGTGAATGTAGGTGTTAATGAAGGCAGTTCATATGATGGAACTATGATGAATGAAGCTGACTGTTTCCAAGAAAGATATGATGAGTATCTTTCAGATGAAGATCAGATTGTGTTAGTGCAGCAGAAGGAATTCGTTAATTCCTTATTTTATAGAAGAGATTGTTTCAATGAGGTTGATGATGATGAACTTGTCATTAATGCTGATAATGACAAACTTCTTTTGTTAAATGTCCAAGTAAGGAGTGATGGATAGATAGCTGAAGTTTTTGCAGAGATGAGAAATTGGGATTCTATTTTGATGAAAGCTGAGGAGATAGTGACAACAGAAGATAGTGAAGATGTTTTCTCGGACGAGATGCCAAGATTGTGGCATGAATTAAGTGTTATGGAGTAGAGGATAGAACCACAGAGGGAAGGTGTTCAGATGGTAAGGAAAGAGATGATTGAAGATGAGAGAGTTCATTTTTATGAACTAGAGCAGAAAAACATCCTTGCAGAGGATGGTGCAGAAGAGAGACTAGCTGATAGTCTCAAGAATTGTTTGAAGATTTGGAATCAACATATTGATGGGCTGGTGGAAAATAAAGGAATTGTGGGACAACATACTGAGATGCTAGCAGATCAAAGAAAGGCACTGAGGCCTTGTGAGTTTTATTCTAACAATTGTTTGATGAATGCAGATCATGTTGATGATGGAGATAAGTTGACAGCATGGGGCAGTCAATTGAAAGAGAAGGAGAATTATGTGGAAGATTTTAAACCATGGAATGGAGAAATTGAGCTGCTAGAGAATATGCTGGATCAGCAAGATCCTATGCGAGAGAGGAAACCTCAATTTCAGAATTGGGCATTGCAGAATGAAGATAAGAAACTAAAAAAAGATGAGACAATCATGTCTCATATGCAGAAATTTGTTGCTGTTGATAGCAGAGAAGAATTGGCTTGTTCGAATAGCCAAGAGAAGATTGAAGAGAAGGCCATAAGGCAGACTTTTGGGGATGCTACAGCAATGGAAAATTATAGTTTTACTCTGATAGAAGAGGGAATCTCAGTGGTTGAATGACTTGAGGTGATTAGCAGAATCATTCAAGAAGAGGGAAGGAAATTGTTGAGGATTGCCCAGGAAAAAGGAGAAGGACATGCTGAGTTCAATTTACAGTATGCTAACAATGAGAGACAAGCACAAAACAAGTGGCTGGAATATTTTCTGAAGACATTAAAAAAATAAGGTGAAATGGCAAAGTAGCAGCTGATTGAAGTGTTGCTGGAGAGAATGCTGAAACAACAAGCTGAAGTCTTGCCAGCAGAGGAGCAAAATTTTTACTATTGCAGAGAGGGTATGGATGATTTGGTGGCAAATAGGGCACCAGTAAGAACTAAAGAAATAAGAGTGCATCAAACAGAAGTAAGATTCTGGCAGTCAGAGGAAATATTAGACAGAGAAATTGAATTTATAAGAAAACTGATGCAGAAGATGCCTCAGAAAAGGACAGCAGCAAGGAAGCAGAGAAACAGCAGCAACAAGAAGAAGACAGTCACATACTGTGAGGGCATAACAAGTGCAAATATATAGACCAATATATGGAAGCCTGGAGGAATACAAAGGAAGAACGCTGCAACAGATGACTGGTTGCAGAATAAGGTGTGGGATCCAGGAAGACGAAGATGAAAGCACATGATCAGGAGATCATGAACTATTTTAACCTGGGGAATCTGACGCAGGGGAATTAGGCTCAAAACAACTTTTGTACATAAATAAACACAAGGGGGGTCTCATGTTTTGTTTCTCCTATGTAATTATTCATAATTGGGTTATTTTTAGTTAATTTTAGATAAAATGTAACTGCCCGAATGATTAGAGGGCATAGGAAGTGATAGTCCATTTCAGTCCATCAGAGGGTCAGGCTAAAATTAGGATTGAGAAATCTGTCCAGTGATTGTAGGAAAATGAATCAATTTATTTCCAATATGTATAAAAATAAACCTCTATTACAGAGTACAGAGACCTGCACTTGGTTGCATAAAGCGTAGGATAGATCTGCAAATAGTTTTGTAGAAGGGCCATTTGATCGAGGATCTAGCCAACCTAGAGTATTGTAAGTAACCTTATGCATGTGTTATGGAAAGATTTGATTTCAGTAGGACTGTGTATTTGCCGAATTAATTTCTGTGTGAATATGTCTTAAACCTCCATGAACTTGGTATGCACAAGTCTTTGTAACTTGGTTGAGTCTATATGTATATTAAATGATGAGAACACTTGAGAAAGGGATGATGAGACACTGTGTTGAAACCCAACCTTAATGTGTTGATGCCTTCAAGGAGTATGACCAACGTGCGATAGGATTCTCTGTAGAAGGGATTGAGATTGTAGACTTGTCCATTTGTGATACTGGGGTCACGAATCATGCACATATTGAAGCTCCGTGTTAAAACCCCATAACAAGGGACTATGTGTCAAATGAAGCCAAGTCTCGGTATAATTAAAATATCCCAACTCTACTTTCGGGTCTATAGGAACCAAGCTCGGTTCCTTTATCGGAAGTAAGAGATTTGTTTCTCTTTCTGAGTTATCACACGGTGGAGGTAGACAGATTTCTCATCTCTGCGTGAAGAAGTCTACTTCCCACTTTATGTTGTTATACCCAGCCTATCGAAGTGGAGGCGCAATTGAGCTAACCTCTGGTTACTAACTGTGTGTTGAACCCTTGTTCTGATGAAGTTCGATACCAAATAAAGTTGGAGTCTTATTTGTAACTGAACGTATTAAGTTATAGCATATAGACCAACTCAATGAGAGGATTATACAGGAATTAGTGCATATGCAGAAAGCCTAGACGAGCCTCTAGAAGGTAGTAAAGGTGCAGTCGAATATGAAGCAAGAATCGTGGGAGAATGGATATTAAACTATATTCCATGGGCAAGATTCATTCATGAAGTTAGGCGGAACCTGGAGTAAGGGGAGTAACTGGAACCATGAAGGAATGAACAGTAATGGCGGGTTCAGGAGCCGAAACCATGGATTTCACATTAATCTAAAATAGTAAGTTGTATTCCCAATTCAAACTCGATCTATGCTATAGGCTGACACGTGGCCTTAAGCGGTTTGGAGAAACCACTCTCATCGTGAACTAAAGCCCATGCATCTAGTCTGCGTGATATCCATTGATTTTCGTCGGATCGGTTGGTTGGGCACGAAGAGATGGTGACCGTTGGATGAAAACGACATTTATGATGTTGTCCAACGTTCTATTGTTGGCGTTATTGGCATTAGACTGAAGTCGAGTCGGGGTTATATATGGTAGCAATGTTCGTGTGCTGTGTGAAGACTCATATAATGTCGTGGAGTTATATATAATTGCATATTAATCAAAGCATGGTTTAACAGAACGTGAATGATCATAGTGCCTATGTGTGGGCCGTTTCACAATACCTTGAATCCTATCGTGATTACAAGGGGAAGTTTTTTATAAACATTCGAGTGCTTCATAAAGGAGTGAGGTATAGTCTCGGTGCCTTATTCAAAGGAGTTATATATATATATATATATATATATATATATATATATAGTTTGGGCACTTTATTCAAGTCACTGAGGGCTTGTTGTATTGGGAGATATAAGGGCTACCCTTTATGCCTATGAAGATTGTCAATGTATTCATTAATCAAATTCTAGGAATTTGATGAATGAAATTGAAGGGGGAATAAAGAAGGTCCCCTTAGAGAATGAATAGATAGAATCCGAGTGTAGAGTGCTCAGGTGGTGGATGTGAGATTGTGGGTTTTTACCCCATCATATACAATTTACTGAATGTTCCCCCCCTGAGTAATACCCACCCTCATAGGGTTGGGGGTAAATATTCAATAAATTATATATGAGAGTGGGGTTATATATGTTACTGAATATTTCCTCTTACCTCTGCATTTCCCTCGACCTCTACCCTCATAATATATGGGGGGGAATCTTGGGTAAATTATATAGGGGTGGGGCTATATCATTTAACAAATATTCAACACGCATCCCAACCCCACCCACCCTCCGGTTGGTGTAGAGAAATATTGGGTAAACTTATATTGAAGGGGGTGTATACAATTTACCAAATATTGGTAAATTATATATGCGGGTGGGGCTATATGATTTATTGAATACTTCACCTTGGGATATATAATTTATCGAATACTTCATCCCCACCCTTACTTCCTGCCATCATAGGGGTTGGGGGGGGATATTGGGTGAATTTAATATGGGGACAGGGATATTCAATTTACCCTCCACCCCACCCTCATATAGGCAGGGTGGTGGGGCAATATTTGGTAAAACGTATAACCCCACCCCATATATAATTTACCCAATATTTCCCCCAATCCCTATGAAGGCGAGAGTGGGAAAGTTTACCCAAAATTTCCCCTCACCCCCATATATAATTTACCCAATACCCCTTCCCTCGTATTTCACCCTCATTTATGCAAAGGCGAGGCGGGTGGGGGGGGATATTTGGTAAATTTCATATCCCCACCCCCATATATAATTTACCCAATATTTCTTCATACCCATCATCATATAAGTGGGGTCATATGGGCAAGGGAGGTGTGGAAATATTTGAAAATTTATATACCCCATATTTTCACCCCACCTATGTCCTCCTATATGTGGGGTTCATATGGGCGGCAGTGGACTAGGGAAAAAATTGGGGAAATTATATATAGGGGTGAGTGTATATGATTTACTAAGGGCATATGAGGGACGGGTGGAGGGGAATATTTGGTAAATTATATATCAGATTGGGGTATATCTTATACTAAATATTTACTCCACACACTCCCCACCACACCCACCCCCATATGAAGGAAGGTTGGGGTGGAATATTTGGTAAATTGTAGATGGGTCGAGCACATGAGGGGGGGATATTTGGTAAATTATATATGGAGTTGGGTTATATAATTTTTTGAATATCCTCCCCCCCACATCTGCCTCCATATGAAGGTAGGGTGGGCCGAGATATTTGGTAAATTATATGCTCCCACTCCCAATATAATTTACCCAAAAATTATCCACAACCCCACCTTGATATATGTGGGAGTGCAACTAAATATTTAGTAAATTATATACCCCACCCACCCTTATATATAATTTTTCCAATATTACCCTCACCGATATGAGAGTTGGATGGATGGAAATATTAGGTAAATTATTATGGTTAGAGTAGGGGGGAATATTGGGAAAATTATTATGGTTGTAGTGGGAGGGAATATTGGGAATATAATTTACTTCATATATAGAAGTGTGAAATATTTACTTGGTGGTGGGGGATAATATTGGGTAACTTATAATTCACTCAATATTCCTTCTCACTCACATCTAATTATAATAATTAACCAATATTTCACCCCATACCCACCACCCGACAATGAGGGTGCCCTTGGGGGGAATATTTACCTAGTAGTGGGAAAAATATTGGAAATTATAATTTTCCAAATATTTTCCTTCACTATGACCCTCTTATATTATTTTACCCAATATTTCCCCACCCACACCCTCTTATCATTTATCCAATATTTTTTTCCTACTCTCTCATATATAATAATTTACCCATTATTTACCCACACCCTCACTCTCAGTCTCACCATTTGAACCTCAATGGGGGCGGAGGAAAAGGGTGTGGCTAAATATCGAGTAAATTGAAAAAAATATTTAATTATGTCATTTTATTTTATTTTATATTTCCCATTATTTTCTTAGGAAAGTGTGAGAAAAATAATGGCCAATAGGGCTAGAGGGTAATAATGGAAAAAATATAATATTACATAATATTTTTCTCATTATTCCCCCTCTCCTATGCCAACTATCTCCCCCCATCATATGGAATTGTGGGAAAATAATGGGCATAGAGCGGAAATAAATAACAGAAAAAATAAAATTAATATTTTTTCTTATAATTCTCACCCCTAGCTTCATTATATTATATTTTTTTTTCTAAATAAGACTATTTTCTATTAGTGTAACATAATGTACATGGAGGCACAAGCCTCTATAGTTCTAGCCTGATTCAAAGGCATAATTCTCAAAAGATAGCAAAAATGGGGCTGCCCACGAAGGGGAAACCAGTCCAATAAGAGTTTGTTTTGCTGCTTTGAGAAAGAAACCAGCGTTAAACAAGAAAATTGATAATTTTTTGCATCTTATGCCATACATTGATACCAGAAATTAACAAAACCTTGTGACCAAGGACCTTGAGACCAAAGATGATGAAACAAAAATAACCTGAGAGCCTAGGTGTCATGAGGAGTGGGAGGAGTCTCTTCTACAATTAGACACCTATATTCGTCGGTGTCGTTAGCCTGCATGCCCTCGGTGGCGTTGGCTACATGCTTGGGCTCCTTGGTCTCGTGAACTCTGCCCGGAGCTTATTTTCCGTGCTTCCCATCATCTATGCCGTGAACAGAGCTACTGTTGTTGTCGAAGCGCGTACTGTGGTAGCCAGAACTAGGGTCACCCTTAACGTCTACAGAGGAGGCGTCACAGTGGGAGAGTTTCTGCATTTTGGTCGGGCAGGAGCCAACAACCTCGGTGGATTCCTCGAAGGAAATCGTGATAGTGGCTATGACTCGGGGGCAGTCCATGGAGCAGTGGAAGTGGAATTGAGCTGAGTGGGTGGACTGCGAAGAGGCTAAGGAATCCAAATGGGGCAGAGGCGGAGGAGTGGTCGCAACATAGGAGGGAAGAGAATAAGGACAGGACTGACCAGAAAAGCGTCCATGCCCACTGTGGGTGGTAGGATAACGGCCATGGGAGTGCTCCAGGGAGGAAGGCGAGGTGTTGGAATGGGATGAGGGAGACGAGCGAGCGGCACGCCCTCTGCTGCTGCCTCGCCTGCAGCGCATGCGATGCCGGAGCCGAGGCATGGTGGTGTAGTGAGGGTGGTGGGTGCACTGAATCATATAAGAAGCAGGGTGGTGGTGCCACAGGGTCAAAGGCATAGAGGTAGGGGTGAAGCAATTCACAGGGGAGAAATTCAATTGACAGTGGAGGCTCTGTGAAAAGTGGTGGCCAGGGAGAACCTCTATACAACAGATAAGGCTACAATGTCTCCCTGTTGGCATGCAGGAGCTCGGCTCCGCGACTCCAGGGGGACAGTAGCATCCCATAGGTTGAGGCAAGGGAGGCAAGCAACCAGACAGGTGAGGAGAATAACGAGACAGAGGAGGAAGATGGTTCTGGGCCTTCATTTTGAAGGGATGGCGGCAACCTCGACCTCTGCACTGCATTGAATGATAAGTGTGAGAACGGCTAGATCAATTTAATGCTCGTCGTTGGGGCTTGTGGGTGGCCATGTGGCTATGCCACATGCCAACCCAAAAGACCACCTCCATGGTAGCAGCCTTAAAAACCCGCATCCGGGATTGTTGTGTCTTTGGACACTAGGTTGGTGCATTCCTAAATGAGAGTTATATCATTAAGAATAGTGAGGGGTCCGACAATTAATATTTGAGGACCGTCCAATCCAGTATTAGCTAAGAGATCCACTACCTTGTTGCCAGATCTTTTGGCATGTTTGAAGGAGATGGCTCTATGGTTCTTTAGCCATTTTTCTATGAGGTCCAATCTCGCTGCAAGCTTCCAACTATCAGCTACTTTGGAGGCAGGCGCTCCCATGAGAATTTGATTGGCCGCATTGATGAGAATTTTGGAATCCCCTTCTATCTCAATGGGGAAGTAGTTGTGTTGTTGAGCCAAACACAAACCTTGCCAGAGACCTTCTAGTTCTACAGAGTTGTTGGAATCCCATCCTATGGATCCGAAGAAGATTAGCAGGGGAGTGCCTTTGTAGTCCCTGAAGATTCCTCCAAACCCTGCTTCTCCTAGATTTCCCTTCGAGGCACCGTCAAAGTTCAGCTTTAGGAGGCCAAAAAAAGGGGGAGTCCAATTACTTGGAGAGTCTGAATATGTTGTGGGTGAGCGTTCATTAAGAGGACTTGGAGGTAGAGAAAGTTTCCAGTTCTCCCAAATAGACCTTTCCAAATTTTGAGTGGGAAGATCTTCCTTCTGCCATTGATGGAGAGCCAGAGTTTCTTGGATATTGCTACAAAAGTTGTTCCATATAATGTCCAAAGGAGTGCATTGGTTCTTGAATATTCATTTGTTCCTTTCTTTCCAAATTTTCCACGGTATGAGTCCCGAAAGTAGCTTCCACAGAGATTTTAAAAAATTACTATTGTAAGGAGTTGGTGGCCAGTTGTGAATGGTGTTGATTATATCCCCTGGTATTCTGCCTTTTTTTTTGCATCTGAAGCTGATTTTTTCCCATAGGATATTTGCTAATGAGCAGGTGTCCATAATATGCTGAATTGTCTCATTGTGGTTCATGCAATTGGGGCATCTTGAAGGCCCTATGAAGCCTCTTTTGATGAGGTTATCCCAAGTGAGGATTATTTTGTGACAGAGGAGCCAGACGAACGTGGAGACTTTGGGCCAGATGATTGGAGACCATAGAATTTCCTAGATTGGTTCTTTTTTTTCTTGGCCTTGTGTCAAGAGTGAGTAGGCTTCTTTGGTGGTGAAATTTCCCCAAGGCGTGTAGCCCCATTGGAGCAGATGTTTTTCCTCTAAGTATTTGATCTTCCTGCTAGTGAGATTTGTGTCTATGTCCCTGTGAGTGTTCTCCTGTCCGTGGCCTAAGAAATAAGCAGCTTGTTTCCACTACCGATACGCCTGAGTTGGTGTTGTGGTCCAATAGTGCTTGACATTTTCGGCCAGACTATCAATCATGTCCGGTTGTAGCTGTGGTTTGATGATGTTGAATATTTTGGGTTATTGTTGCCATGAGTCAACCCAGAAGTGGGTCGTGCTCCCATCTCGGATTTCCTAGAAGCTGTGCTCTTGTATCATGAATCTATGTTGTTTAGCTGCATTCCAGATCAGGGAGCCAGCTTCCACCATTGTCAGTCGAATGAGATCTTCGGGTGGTCTATTATTAGCATATTTGGCCATCCAAAGTGTCGCCCATGGTGTATGTGGTGCTGACATCCATTGCCACCAGATTCTGGCACCCATAAATGCATTACTGTGGTAAGGATCACGAAGACCAAGGCCGTCATCCTTCTTCAGCTTGCAGACCGTCGTCCATTTGACCAATGCTCATTTTCTATTCTGCCTCAAGGATCCCCAAATAAATTTGCGTTTCAAGGCTTTGATCTACTTGAGAACCCATTTTGGGGCTGCAAGAACAAAGAATAAATAGAGGGGCATTGACTGCAGAATGGCTTTGATTAGAGTGAGGTGACTGGCCAGATTTAGGGAGCAGAAATTCCAAGTGGAAAGTCAACCTTCAAGCTTTTCAAGAAGAGAATGCCAGGAAGAGTTTTTCATGGCAGAGTCAATCAGAGGAGCCCCAAGGTACTTGGCAGGTATATGTGCTATGGCGAATCCAAGGATTCTGGCGATATTGTGTTGGGTATTGATCGGGGTATTGAAAAATAAGATCTAAGATTTGGCAGCTTTGACAGAGGTGCCTGAGGCGTCCAAGAAGGTATCGAGAATTGATTTGAAGGTGTGATTTTCTTGGACTGAAGGGTGCCCAAAGAGCATGTTATCATTGACAAATTGTTGGTGGGTGGTGGTAGGAGTGCCATGTACAGAGATACCTTGGATTTTTTGGGTATGACGAGCATTCTGGATAAGGCAGCCAAGCCCTTCTGCCATGAGAACAAAGAGAAACAGAGAGAGGGGGTCTCCTTGACGGATGCCTCAAGAGGGGGAGAAGGGGTGAGAGGGAATGCCATTGACCAGAATGGAGAAGAATGAAGAGGAAATAAGATTCATAACCCATCTGATCCACGTCTGGCTAAATCCAAAGGCTAAAATCATTTGCTAAATGTAATTCCAACTTAACTTATCAAATGCTTTGGATAAATAAATTTTAAGAAGCATGCATGCATTTTTATTGTGTTTCATGGAGTGTATGATTTCATGTGTGAGGATGATTCCATCGAGGATCTGACAGCCTTCCACATAACCTGTTTTTTTAGGGGAAATGAGCAGGGGCAGCAAGGGCTTGAGCCTATTGGCTATCACCTTTGAGATGAATTTTTAGATGACATTACAGAGAGCGATGGGCCTGAATTTATCTGGTGTACTGGAGTGGTCTTCTTTGGGGATGAGAGCTATGAAAGTAGCATTGAGGGATGGGAGAAGCCAGTGCATGGAGCGATATTCCTCTACTAATTTCCAGACATCGGTTTTTATGAGGTCTTAGAAGTGATGGAAAAAGTTGGAAGTGAAGCCATCCAGACCTGGAGCCTTGCCATCCATGCATTGAGCCATCGCTTTTTTGACTTCCTGGAGAGATACTGGATGGAGTAACATCTAATTGTGTTCTTCGTTGATAATTTTGGGTATATGTTGGAGGACTTTAGTTATTTCTGGTTCCCTGTTGTCTTGGTTCTCCTGAAGCACAGATTTAAAGTGAGCTAGTAGCTCTTTCTCTATGTCCCCATGGTCTTCCAACTTCTCTCCATTTTGGTTTTGCAGGTGAGTGATCTTATTGTGCATTCTTCTTTGAATTGTTGATCGGTGAAAGAATTTTGTGTTTCTCTCCCCTTCCTTTAACCACCTTATTTGGGATTTTTGCTTCCAAAGGATCTCCTCTTTCTTTCTCCATTTGTCCAGTTGTTTGAGGAGGGCTTGTTCCTGAGTTATGAGCATTTCAGTTCTGCCATCTTGGATTATGTGCTATTGAAGCTCTGCCATGTTGCTTTCTAGAATCTTTTGTTGTTGAATTATATGTTCCCAAAATTAGAGTGATTCCATTTTTTGATGTGAGTTTTGAGATCTCTGAGATGTTGCTGAAATTGAAACATCCTGGACCTATCCGGTGGAATGAATGCCTGCCATGCTTTGGTGACCATAGCCTTGAAGTTCGGATGAGTTAGCCAGAAGGCTTCGAATCGGAAGGGTCTTTTGGTGGAATCTCCAGGTCGCATCCATTGGAGAGAGATGGGCCAATGGTTAGAGCCTGAAAGAGGCAGGATGGATGCATGAATATCTCCTCTGATGTGGATGGCGTTGTCCGAAATGAGAAAATGATCCAGTTTAGAGGCAATTTGTTGAGTACCAGAGTGTTTTTTATTCCAGGTTTGCATACCATTGGAGAAAGGAAGATCTGTTAACCAGTTCCGTTGAATAAAGTTCTTGAAGTGGGTGCTATCCATATTTAGCTTGGCCCGTCCTCCTCTCTTCTCTTCTAGTTTAGTAATCATGTTGAAGTCCCCACCTGTAATCCAGAGTGGGTGGGTTCGATTTAAATTGAGGGCTTCCATTGTGTTGAGAAATGCTATTTTTTTCATAGAGTCTTGAGAGAAGTAAACATTGGTGAGGTGCCCATGGATATTGGTCCCAATGAGATGGAAAGTAGCTTGAATAAGATTGTGCATTACGTGAGCATCAGTGATTGAGATCGCTTGCGGATCCCAAGCTATGGCTAGGCCTCCTGAGGCTCCTAAGGCATCTACTGCAACTAAGTGACTTCCTAGCCAGGCTCTGGAGAGGATGGAGCCGAGAGTAGTACTGTTACATTTGGTTTCTTGTATGAAGAAAACCTGAGGTCTTTCTTGTTGGATCATGTTTTTAATCATTCTGTACTTTGTGGGGCCATTTAGTCCCCTTATATTTCAAGAGGTGAGCTTTATTGAGAACTATTTTCAGGTGGCTGATAGAACTTGGTAAGCTTGGGGTATCTTCCAGATTCCATCAACATTTCCCCAATTATGATGGTTCTTTGCAGATCTGTTTTCCTTCCTCTTTTCTTGGATTCCTTGAGGATTTTTTTCCCATCCCATTGACTGCCTATTTGTATTCCCAGTGATCTTTGTTGTTGTGCCCAAAAGAGGACCACCTCTATACTGTCTATCTATCAGGCTGTTATTTTGTCATATTCCTTATTTTTGCAGGCTTGCTCAAGTCCAAAGATGTCTAGTTCGCCCATATCAATACTTTCTGGTTCCTCTTCCATGTGACTAGGATGATTACCTTCAGCAGCAGAGCCATCAATGTCAATATTGTTGGGTTTTCAGATGACTATATCCGTTTCATAGTTGGGATTGGTGGGGATGAGAAGAGATTCAAGCTGAGGTTTCAGAGGCACGTGAGGTTTGTGAGAGTCAAAATGGGGAGCAGAGGCGGATGGAGCAGAGGAAGGATCAGTCTGATTGGGAGTATCAATATGAAGCTGAGTTTGCTTTGCTAGGATGTCAAAACTATTACTGGTAGAGGGGATATCGGAAGCCTGGTTGGGGGTTTTGATGGTGGAGGGGGGTTTCTTGTGGTGTCTTTTGCGGGTCAGAAATTTGGTGAACCCCTCTGCATCAGAGGTTTCAGTTGTAACATTTTGTTTGGAGGAGGGATTTAGAGGGAAATCTCGGAATAAGTGACCATGAGCATGGCATTTTTGAAAACGAAAGGGAACATGTTCATAATCTATAGGTTGTAACCATTCAAAGTCATCATGATAGAGGCTTACCGAGTCCAGGAGGGCCTTTTCCAAGTGCATGTAGACACATATTCTGGCGTATGAGGTGTATCGCCTGAGCTTGGTCTCCTCTGCTATCTTGATAAACTCCCCAAGTCCATTGCCTATGTCCTTTAGCGATTCTTAATCCCAGTATTCTAGGGGAAAGGAGTACATCCTGATCCAGACAGGAGCCCAGCTAAAGTCCTCTTTGTAGGGGTTGAACCTTTCAACCCAATCTTTGAGATAAAGGCCCGCTGAGTTGAAGAAGTAGGGGCCTCCATATAAGATTCGATTTTTTTCTTCGATGCAGTTGAATATGGCATTGAAGAAACATTTTGGCCCTAACTGAAGGGTAACATGTCCTTTTGGTTTCCATTTGGAATTTATCCAGCCATGTAGAGCTTTCTCAGTGGGCCAGAAGCCGAAAAATTTGCCGATGAGTGCATGATCCTTCATGTACTGTATTTGTGCGTTGATGCGGTGGCTTGGCAGATCTATCTTTGGGTGCTCTGCTACTATAGGGTGACAGGTAGTGGAGGTCACCTTGGGCGGAGCTGTTTTGTCTACGGGCTCAATGGGCTTGTCTTGTTGCGCATCATATGAGTTGCTCTAATTCTGTGCTGTGGCAGAGGATGGCTTCTGTGTTGCGTCAGGAGTGACAGTGGTCTGATCACCTATGGGGGGGGCGTATTAACCCCCCTTCGCCGGAGGATCCATCAGTAGAACCGAAGGTCGTCTGACAAAACCGTAAGAAAGATGAGAGGTCATGGGTGGATCCGCCTGCACCAGAGCCACGCCATTGTGGAGGCTGTCGGAAACCTTAGCTCAGTCTTCCATGGAGAGCTTAATCCCGTTTTTTTCCCGATGGAGTGACATTGTTATATAGTAGAGTGATGTGCTCTTTGATAGCTTCATTATATTATATTAAGGAGAGCATGGAGAGGAAATAATGGGAAAAATATAATATTATATTATCTTATATTTTACTTATTATTTCCTCACACCTCCACTATCATTAAATGGGAAAAACCGAGCCTTCTCTCATTATATTATGTTTTTCTTTATAGTGAGAGTTGAAGACTTGATTTTTGAATATATATATATATATATCATGTTTTTCCTACAGGAAATAATGAGTAAACTATAATATTACATTATATTTTTCCCATTATTTCCTTCCATCTAAGTGAAGGGAAATAATAGAAAAAATATTGTATTATATATATTTTTCTATTTGATTTTTCCCATTATTTCCCACAATTTTTCCCTCTTGGTGGGAGTATATTATATTATACCCATTATTTCCTAACACCCCCTCCCATTATATTTTTTCTATTATTTCCCCTCACCCTACCCTCATAAGTAGATGAAAGAAAGAAAAAGATCTAGAATGATATTGTGTTGAAGAAAATATGTATAATGGGTTATTCTTTACTATTTGGATTGGAAAATGAATAAGAATAGGAATATGCATAATGGGTTATGATATGTAATGGATATTGTTCAAACTTTCATTCAAGATGATTGCACAATCCTACAAAGATATTAATTCAAATTTAATGATTGATGAGGCTCTGTGGTTGATCGGATGGTGACGCAGAAAAATCTAAGGTTTTTAGCCTAAAAATTGTGGGAAGCTAATTCACAAGGAGTAGGCATCAATTTTTTTTTTAATTATACCGCTCTTTGTAACAACCTTCAATGATGGTACATAAATTTCCCTCTTTTCGTTAACTCTGAAACTACCATTTATCCCCATAGTTGGAAGGTGAGTGGGATGCGTCAAAGTCACTATAACTTATATAGTGGTTGATCTGTCAGTCACCAACTTAAGGATTCACATGGATGATGAAGAATAGGTTGGATATGAACCGAAAGAGAGTATTTACTAGAAAATATGGGCATGCATCCTAGACTTTTCCCATGCACAATAATGATACAACTTAGAGGGTCAGATTGAGTTGGTTACTACCCCTACAATCCTATTCGAAGGCTAAGTTTTGAAATTGAACTATTTTTCTTCTCGAGGATCAAAGGCCTTTACCCTAGCCTCAAAATCGCAAGGTATGGGTCTTCTAAGAATGGAAAGTCCAGGCCCAGAGATATGGAGCCAAAGTTTTCTAAAACTTACATGGGGATATCTAGAAGTAACAAAGTCTTTGCAGATGCTTTTTTCCCATCCAACCTGAATATCAAGCTAAACACTCAACACTTTTTGTCGTCTTCAAACTTCTCCTAAGTTATAGAACACAGTGAGGGATTTTTTCTTACAGAGGCCTTACTAGTCATTTTCCCTCCCCATGCACCTTCGGCCTCACCATCCTTGAGAAATTTTTTGCGGGAAATCCTTGCATGGATGGGAGAAGACGAAAGGGGCCAAAAATTCAATCTTTCAACCCTAAAAGCATGGGTGGACAAGGTAATCATTCCAATTGTTAGTATTCCTCTGGAATTGGCTCTTTTAGCTATAGGATCGATCCATCTAAGCTTCAAAGAAGAGACCAATGAAAAAATGGTTTAATAAAAGGTGTGGAAGATTGACTCAACAACAATTCTCTTCAATTTCTAGTCACCACTCTTTGATTCCAAATAGGAGAGAATGGACATGGTCCTGATTTGGGTTTGTTAGCAAGTCTTCCCCTAAATTACTAGGATCCCCTAATTTTCAAATACGTTGGAAATTATTTGGGTACCTATTTATAACATCATTCTCCTTATTTGTCGATGGGTAATATGTCACTATATGGAATTCTGGTTGGCATTGATCTTAGATAATGGTTTCCAGAAGATATGCATATAGGGCTAAGAGAGAAAATAATATAGACTCTAGACAATGAAGGAATCCAATTCAAATACTGGAAATTTCACAGGTATTGTCACATGTTCAAGGATTGTGAGCTCCCACTATATAACAAAGCACATTTTACCTGCAACAAGAAACATGTTTATGCCATCAAAAGTAAGGAATCGACACATAACCTAGAAAAATTAGATGCCTAAGTAAAGTTAGATTGTTAGGATATCGTCAACAAGATAATCCAAGGTCACCGAAGGAGAATACTACTCCAACCTCACAGGTATACACACCTGCCTCCCCCTATCCATTTAACTCCCCTGTTGTAACAACCAAGCTTGTAATTGGCTTCATATTTCCATGTAATTACCTCATGCACTTTAATTTTGAAAATTGATTGGGTTGAGTGAGGGACATGGATTCCAAGAGGTCTGGGGGAGGTAAATTGCTAGGGATATTCAACTTACTTACTGAAGGAAGAAACTTGAAAAAGTGGATAGCCATTGAAGGCTAGCTATTGAAGCTTTAAATTTATTGGAATGGTGTGTTGAATGGTATTGTTGTTGGGAATTTATGGAAAAGAAAATAAGGTACAAAGCTCATGTCGACTTGGTAACCACAACAGACAAAAAAAGGATAGGATTTATTTCATAGTAGCTATGTGGGTGCAGTTTGAAAAGAGAGGGAAGGATACGTGCACATGGGGGAAGAACTATGTGGAGAAGAGGAATAGAGTGTTCCTATCAACTTGCTATTTGAGTTTCAAGTGCACAGGAGAAAACTAGGGAGGAAGGTTGGTGAGCTTTGATATATTTAGGACTATGTATTAGAGGTAGGTGGAAAACACAATGCAGAGAAGTGTTTAGCACCCTACAAGAAATAGCATAAGGTATTTTTTTACGCTTAAGAAGCATAAAATGATATATATATTCATATTGTAATACATTGGCTTCTGTAATTACTCTCATAAGGTTATCATACCTTTAATTGAGAAATAGGAGTACGAGAGTAATTCTCCTCGGGTGAGGGTAAATCTCAAGATACCTCAGGGGGTTGGAGAGTGGAGATGGAATTATTTAGAGTCCCTTGACAACCTGGGGTAAATATTTATCCCTTATATTCCTAGTAAAGGAAATTTTATAATATCATTTTCTTTTCTATCTAATTTGACTATGGGTTATTGATTCCCTTCATTGGGTGGAACCACTATGTTGCATGTTGCCAGGGTGGAGGTGAAGTGTAACCAACCCTCACACATTTACCCACTCTCACCATCATATCGGGGTAAACATGATTTGAAGGATATTATGACATGACTTAACCTCCTAAGTACAGTTAAGGAAATGGAATTGACAAACTAAAATTTTACTGGCCTTCCTCAGGAGCAACAGGACCCCGAGGAGCTGAACAACCATTCTAGCTGCCCAAGCCGTGAGTTGACTTTCCTTTTAGTGATTTAGACTCCTAGTTGCTTGAATAACAAGGAACGATAGTGATTGTAAACCTCTAGTCACATGGATAACCATTCCTCCAGGTGATTTCAGTCTAGAATTCCCAGATCTATGCATGCAACCCAAAAATTTGAGCCACTTTTTCAAGGCTAGTCTCCAGACCTTTTCCCATAACTTGACAAGACTTTCCAGAATTATATGTAACATCAAGAAAAATCCATTCAATAGAACTTAGACAGTAAATTGACCTAATAAGGCCTAATCATGAAAAATAATTCCATCAAACACATAGTGAACATGAAATCTAGACGGGAATACATATCTGAACATAGGGGTCTCATATTTATTTAAAAATAATAAAGAAGGTTTGATTTCCTCTCACAATAGTTAGATTAGCATCTATTAGGTAATGCGTTTAATAATCATTCATTTACCAATAAATACATTTTAAGATCCATAACTAGAATCTGTCAATAAACCATGCTTATAACCAGCATATAACCATAATAATAACAATTATAGAAAATTCATCAATTTTGCATCATACCAAGTGCATTTACTCATAAATACAAAAGGAAAATAGATCTTATTAACATATGAAAAATCCAATTATCAAGGTGGATATTGGTGGCCACCCGCATATTCCACTTGGGGCCCCACCATTGTTTCTTTCAGTTTTTCAATTTCCTTAACTGTGGCATAGTTTACTATTTTTAGCATTTTTTCGATTCCTAGACTTCTGAAGTCGTTTTGAGGCCCTAAACAATGTTTTTTGGGAAAATCGGGAGAAAAATGGAAGTTCCTTATATGTTGATCACATCAAAGGTTGTATTCCTTGGATGGATATTTCTAACGAGGTATTGTGTGTGACAAACGGAGATCGTATGCCAAAGTTATGTCCCCGGGAAGATGATGTACCAATTTACCCAAACGGGGCCCATAGTTTTGGCGCTTCATCTCCTAGGATTATGTTTTTAGATGTTTAGGGTTTTCCATTTTTTCTCAATAATAAATAGGCCCTCAAGCCTCATTGTAACATAGTTCAGAGGCCTATAGCTACCACATCTCTTCTCAAAGATAAGCTACCAGCACCCTAGCTAGTTTATTTCCATTTTGTTTATAAACAAATTTGAGTTCTTTGATATTAATGAAATGAGGTTGTATTTCTGCTGCATCTTTATATTTATAATTATATGTGTATTATGTTGGGTTCCTACATAAATCTGTATCAATGGTATCAGAGGGGTCTTCTCTTTCTCGATCCTTCTTTGCATGTCCCCAACGAGGTCAGGGTATAAGGAGTTAGGGCTCGATCTGGTTGAACCTTTGCAAGATCATCCTCACAAACCTCGATGGCCGCCCATGGGGGATGAAACTAAAAATGAGGGAGCAGAAGATCCTATCAAAATATTGCTCGAGGAGGCCCTTGAAAAACAAAGGAACACAATGATGGATAACTTTGCCCAGATCCTTCAACGACTTCCCACTGGCGGTGCATCTGCATCCAGCAGCCACTCTGGAGGCGCAACTCCTTTTAAGGTACAAGTAAACCTTGACATTCCCATATTTGAGGACCAAGTAGATGCATATGTCATAGATATATGGTTGAATCTATTAGAAAGATATTTCTCAGTTCATGAATTTTCCGACCGGGAGAATATTATTTGTGCACTCATCAAAGCTACCCCCCATGTTAAGGATTGGTGGGAAACCTACTATGAGAAAAAGGATCAGGGGGAACCCTATCTGTTCTGGGTCCTACACACTTGGAATTATTTCCCAGATTCCATCAAGGAACAATATTATCACGTGGGGATTTATGAGGACAAGTACATAAAATGGACTACGTTGCGGCAGCAAAGGGATCAAGATGTGCATGAGCTGACAAATATGTTCCATAACCTACGCACATATTTAGGTATCAAATATTTGAAGAAACATTTTGTGCTGAAGTACTGCAGTTGTCTACACAGATAAATTCAGGAGGAAATGAATTTCCTCTACATCTCCTTGCTTAGTGCAACATATCTGTATGCTGCCAAGATTGAGCAGAAATTCAAATAGAAGAAGTGATACTTTGGATCTGCAAATTGAAAGCAAGCGAAATGTGCCCCCAAACCATAGAACAAAGGACAAATCCAAGGCATGGCAGCCCAAGACAACTTTCCAAAGTTTCAAGTAAAGAAAAACACCACAAAGCTGAAGAAGGACACAGGAAATTGGTGTAAGTTCCATAAGAGCGCCACTCACAACACAAGTGAGTGTCATGCCAAGCATTCACTGGTGACCGAGATGAGGGCTTCTGAATTAGATGCATGCTGTGACTTTGAATCAAAACCTGACAAGGGGAATGAAAAAGGGAAGAATATTATTAATGCGGCGCCCAACACCACCATTTCCACCACAAAGATCCAAAAGAAGGAACCAAAAGATCTCGAGGAGGAGGAGCGTCTCTTCCACTCCTAGATGTGGGTAAAGGGTTCCCTAATATATTTCATTATCAATAGTGGGAGCTAAAAGAACCTCATTTTAGTAGAGGTCGTGAAGTAGTTGGGCTTGTCCACCACAACACACCCACATCCATACACCATCGAGTGGCTTCACCAAGGACGGGATCTCCGCTTCATCCAGCAGTGTCACCTTCCCTATAGCATCAAGCCCTTCACGGATGAGGTATTATGTGACATTGCTCCTCTTGATGTTTGTGATGTATTATTTGGCCAAAAATACTTGTGGAAGAGACATGTTGTGTATGAGTCTCGGCCTCATGCTGTCATTGTTACTTTGGGAAATAAGTTGTACAAGATACCAGAGGTACCACCACTTGCCGCTATCTCTTTTGCTACTGCAAAAAAATGAAATAACCTCATTTCCAAAACCAGAAAAAAAAAAATTTCTTGATGATCCACCCTTAGGGAAAGAAGAAGACTATGTTCATGACCTGCAGACATGGCTCCTTCGCACGACAACAACAAATGGACAATGTTGTGGAGGAGTACGGGGACATCTTCACCTCACCTACAGGGGTACCTCTTCACTGTCAGGTCAGGCACCCCATCAATTTGACCCAGGTGCACCACTACCCAATGGAACGATCTATCGGTGCTCTATTCTAGAGAATGATGAAATCAAAAGGAAAATTCAGGAGCTATTTCAGAAAGTTCACTTATTTATGATTTCATCACCCTATGGGAGCCCGATCGTTTTGGTGCAGAAGAAGGATTGGACTTGGAGACTCTGTATTGACTATCGGGCACTGAAAAAGATCATTGTTCGGAATAGGTACCCGATCCCACAAATTGATGACCTTCTGTACCACCTCAGAGGGGAAAATATTTCTGCGAGATCCACTTGAAGTCTGGAAATCACCAAGTACCAATCCAAACCTCTGATGTGTGGAAGACTGCCTTCAAAGCCAAGGAGGACCTTTTCGAATGGTTTGTCATTCCTTTCGGGTTGACTAATGCTCCATCTCATGATCTTCAAACAGACTCAGGAAGAGCACCTCCACCACATATGACAAGTCCTCCAAACACTGCGGCAACACAAGTTGTGCGCCAATTTGGAGAAGTGCACTTTTGGCATGACCCAGGTTCAGTATCTAGGATACATTATTTGATGAATGGTGGGTGCATGTGGATCCAACGAACATCCAAGTCATTCAGGATTGGCCAGCCCCAACAACTCTAACAGAGCTTCACAACTTTCTAGGTCTTGTTAATTTCTACCGCAGGTTCATGTTGGGATTCTCTCATATCACTTGGCCCTTAAGTCAAGTCATCAAGGGAGGAGCAAAAGAAAAAATATTTTGGTCGGAATCTCAATAGAAGGCATTATGATCTGCTCCATCCTACCCAGTTCTCACATTACCAGACTTGCAAAAACCATTTGAGATCGAGACACATGCCTCTGACTATGCTGTTGGGGAATTTCTTACTCGACAGGGGCATCTAGTGGCATATCACAGTGAGAAAATGTCTGGCACAATCCGTAAGTATCCCGCTTATGACAAAGAAATGTAATCCATTGTGAAAGCTTTCAGAAAATTGAAGCATTACATTTTGGGGAAGGAAACAGTCATCCACACAGACTACCGACACCTACAGTTCATACAGACACAAGGGAAGTTGCAGAGCGATCGCCATCAGAAGTGTTCCACATATCTGCAAAACATTTTCATTTTAAAATCAAGTACAAGAAGGGCAGCACCAATAATTTTGCAGAGTTCCTCAGCAGACCACCGATCATGGCGCTAACCACTGTTTTCAAATCTTGTGGGCACAATACTTCTGATTGGTCTCTTCTCTACAAGAGAAATCTAGAATTAAGCACACATACAAGACACTCTTGGAGGATACGTAGGTTCTTAATTTTCACCTCCATGATGCATTGTTATGTCACTTGGGAGACATTTTTTTTCCTTTAAGCGAGCGTTCCAAGATGATTTTGGAAGTGCACTAAAATCGAGTCATTGGGAATTCCAAGGTCGAGAAAGCAATGGAAGTACTGCAGAATTATTTCTATTGGCCAAACCTTTGACATGATGACGGGAAGTACATCAGATCCTGCACTTCTTGTGCCATTTCCAAATCGACCATTAAAAAGAAAATCCTCTATACTACGCTACCTACCCATAGTCAGCCTTGGGAATACATCTCCATGGATTACATGTCAGGCCTTCCTTCTACTAAGCATGGAAATGACTGTTTTTTCCTAGTCTTCGACAGATTCTCGAAGATGGCCATTATGGCAGCCTGCAAGAAGAATATCACAACAGAAGCCACTGCTAGACTCTTCTTTGAATGAGTGTGGGTTCACTTTGGGATCCCACAGATTATCATCTCAGATCGAGATAGTAGGTTCCTCAGCACATTTTGGTCCAACCTCTTGTCAATTCTGGACACCAAGCTCACTAAGTCTAGAACTTTCCATCCCCAAACTGTTGGTTGGACAAAGGCCATCAACAGGATGATCGTACACATTTTGCACATGTAAATTTCAAAGCATCCACATACATGGGATGAGGGCCTTATATATGTACAAAAAAATTATAACTGATCTCTCCATAGCTCAATCAGCCACAGCCCCTTTCAGGTGGGCTTGGGATTCTAGCCACTATGTCCCATTGACGTAGCCATGCCATTTGCGGCTACTCAGGCCGATTTAGCTCATGTCTAGTCTGAAGCTGACAAAGCGAACAACTTCATTGAGCACATTCAACACATCTACCAATAGGTTCATGACATATTGGACAGATCCAATGCTAATTACAAGCAACGAAATGATCAACATCGGGTGCCACACAACTCTCAGGTGGGCGACAAAGTGTGGCTACATTTGTAGAAGGAGCGCCTTGTTGGACCCCACCGCAAACTTCGCCTACTCCGATATGGACCGTACACCATCATGAAGGATGTAGGGGCCAATGCCTTCAAGCTCATTATTCCACCATTCCTTGGTTTGCACCCAGTATTAAATGTGGACTGCTTCGGCCCTACTTCCAACCTCTACTGGACACCTCTGACATTACAAAACAACTCACACTAAAAGAGTTAAACCCAGACTGCATGGAACAGACCACCATGGATTGTATCATGGAAATGAAAAAAAAAAAACACTTGCCAATGGAAGATCCAACTATATCGGGTTTTCAAAGCTAACCAACTCCAGCACCAAGGCAAGTGGTTCACTAGCACTAGTAAAAAATGTTGAAATTAGTGACTAGGTGTTCACCGGGGAACCATGTTTAGTAGAAGTTTCCTAATCTCATGGAGGAACTCAATGTAATGGGGACCATTGCTTCCTAAGGGGGTAGGAATGATCTAGGTGAATATTGGTGGCCACCCGCCTATTCCACTTGGGGCCCCACCATTGTTTCTTTCAGTTTTTCAGTTTCCTTAATTATAGCATAGTTTACTATTTTTAGCATTTTTTCGGGTCTTGAACTTCCCTAGTAGTTTTGAGACCATAAACAACATTTTTTAGAAAAATTGGGAATAACGTGAAATTTCCTCCTATGATTCTCACACAAAATTTTGTATTCCTTGGATATATATTTCTAACGAGCTATTGTGCGCGTCAAACAGAGATCGTTTGCCAAAGTTACGTCCGCGGGAAGTTGATGTACTAATTTACCCAAACGAGGCTCATATTTTTGGTGCTTCATCTCCTAGGGTTAGGTTTTTGGATGTTTAAGGTTTTCCACTATTTCTCAATAATAAATAGGCCCTCAAGCCTCATTGTAACACATTTTAGAGGCCTATAGCCACCACATCTCTTCCAAGAGATAAGCTACCAGTGCCCTAGCTATTTTATTTCTATTATGTCTATAAACAAATTTCAGTTCTTTGATATTAATGAAATGAAGTGATATTTCTACTACATATTTGTAATTATGGTTATATGTGTATTTTGTTGCATTCCTGCATAAATTTGGATCAGTGGTATAAAAGGTGTATTCTCTTTCTCGATCCTTCTTTTCATGTCCCCAATGATGTCGGGGTATAAGGAGTTAGGGCTCGATCTAGTTGAACCTTTGCAAGATCAGCCTCGCAAACCCTGACGGTCGCCCATGGGGGAAAAAAATAAAGATGAGGGAGTAATATATCCTATCAAAATATTACTCGAGGAGGCCCTCGAAAAACAAAGGAACGCGATGATGTATAACTTTTCCCAAATCCTTCAACGACTGCCCACTAGCAGCGCATCTACATCCAGTAGCAACTTTGGAGGCACAACTCCTTTTAAGGTACAAGTAAACTTTGGAATTCCCATATTTGAGGGCCAAATACATGCAGACGTCGTAGATATATGGTTGAATCTATCAGAAGGATATTTCTTGATTCATGACTTTTTCGACTGGGAGAAGATTTTTTTTACACTCCTTAAAGCTACCCCCCATGTCAAGGACTGGTGGGAAACCTACTGTGAGAAAAAGGACGAGGGGAAACCCTATTTGTTCTCCGTCTTAACCACTTGGAATTATTTTCGAGATTCTATCAAGGAACAATATTATCTCGTGGGGAGCTATGAGGACAAGTACATACAATGGACTACACTGCGGCACCAAAGGGATCAAGATGTGCATGAGCTGACGAATATGTTCCATACCCTGCGCACAAATTTGGGTATCAAATATTTGGAGAAACATTTGGTGTTGAAGTACCGCAGTTTTTTTCACACATACATTTAGGAGGAAATGGATTTCCTCGACATATCCTCGCTTGGTATGGAATATTGGTATTCTGCCAAGATTGAGTATAAATTCAAACAAAATAAGTGAGACTTTGGATCTGCGAATCAAAAGCAAGGGAAAGGTGCCCAAAAACCACAGAACAAAGGATATATCCAAGGCATGCCAGCCCAAGACAACTTGCCAAAGTCGCAAGAAAATAGCAACACCGCGAAGCAATAGAAGGACATGGGAAAGTGGTGTGAGTTCCATAAGAGCTCCACTCACAACACAAGTGAGTGTTGCACCAAGGAGTTACTAGTGGATGAGAAGAAGGATTTTGAATCATATGCATACTCTGACTCTGAATCAGAACCCGACAAGGGGAATGATAAATGGAAGTATATTATTGATGCGGAGCCCAATGCCACTATTTCCACCACGAATATCCAAAAGGAGGAACCGGAAAATCTAGAGGAGAAACGTCTCTTCCACTCCCGGTTGTGGGTAAAGGGTTCCCCGATACATCTCATTGTCGATAGTGGGAGCCAAAAGAACCTCATTTCAGCAGAGGTCATGAAGCAGTTAGGCTTCACCAAGACAGGATCTCCACGTCAACCAGTCATGTCACTTTCCCTACAACATCAAACCCTTTACGGATGAGGTATTATGTGACATTGCTCCTATTGATGTTTGTGATGTATTATTAGGAAAACCATACTTATGGAAACAACATGTTGTGTATGAGTTCTTGCTTCGCACTATTATTGTTACTTTGTGCAATAAGTTGTACAGGATACCAAAGGTACCACCGCCTGTCGCTATCTCTTTGGTTAATAAAAAATAATACAGTAAGCTCATTTCCAAAATCGGGAAATTTGTTTTCCTAATGATCCGCCCTCAGGTCAAGAATAAGGCTATGGCCACGACCTCTAGACAGGGCTCCTCGGCACGACAACAACAAATGGACAAGGTCGTGCAGGAGTACGAGGACATCTTCACCTCACCCACAGCAGTGCCTCTGCACTATCAGGTCAAGCACCCCATCTATTTTACCCTAGGTGCATCGCTACCCAATGGACCGATATATCGGTGCTCTGTTCTAGAGAAAACTGAAATCAAGAGGCACATTCAGGAGATGTCATAGAAAGGTCACATCCAATCAAGTTCATCGCCCTGTGAGAGCCCGATCGTGTTGGTGTAGAAAAAATATGGGATTGGAAACTCTGTATTGACTATCGAACGCTGAAAAATATCATTGTCCAGAATAGGTACCTAATCCCATGGATTGATGACCTTCTGGACCAACTCAAAGGGGGAAAATATTTCAGCAATATCGACTTTAATTCCATGTATCACCAGGAACCAATCAAACCCTTCGATGTGTGGAAGATTTCCTTCAAAGCCAAGGAGGGAATTTTTGAATGGTTGGTCATGCCTTTTGTGTTGACAGATGCTCCCGCAACCTTCATGAGGCTGATGGATGACATCTTGCAACCATTCACCAACTCATTTGTAGTATTGCACTTGGTTGACACCTTGATCTTCACCCATACTTGGGAAGAGCACCTCCACCACATCCGATAGGTCCTCCAAACACTGTGGCAACACAAGTTGTGTGCCAATTTGGAGAAGTGCACTTTTGGAATTACCCAGGTTCAGTGTCTGGGATACATTATTGATGAATAAGGGGTGCATGTGGATCCAACCAATATCCAAGTCATTCAAGATTGGCCAGCCCCAACCACTCTAACAGAGCCTCACAACTTTATGGGTCTTGCTAATTTCTACCGCAGGTTCATGTTGGGATTCTCCCATATCACTTGGCCCTTGATTCAAGTCACCAAGGGAGGAGAAAAAGTAAAAATATTTTGCTCGAAATATCAACAGAGGGCATTCGTAGAATTGAAACATCGCCTTTTCTCTGCCCCAATGCTCACATTACCAGACTTGCAACAACCATTTAATATCGAGATAGATGCCTTTGACTATAATATTGGGGCACTTCTTACTCAACAAGGGCATCCAGTGGCATATCAAAGTGAGACATTTTCTGGCACAATCCGCAAGTATCCCACTTATGAAAAAGAAATGTATTCCATTGTGCAGGCTTTCCGACAATTGAAGCATTACAATTTGGGGAAGGAAACAGTCATCCACATAGGCCACTGACCCCTGTAGTTCATATAGACACAAGGGAAGTTACAAAACGATCCGCATAAAAAGTGTTCCACATATCTGCAAGAGTTTCATTTGAACATCAAGTACAAGAAGGGCAGCACCAATAATGCTGAAGTTTGCCTCAACCGACCACTAATCATGGCGCTAACCACTATTCTCAACTCTTGTGGTAACGAGACTTCTGATTGGCCACTTCTCTACAAGAGCGATCTAGGATTCAGCCACACATACAAAACACTCTTGGAGGGTATGCAAGTTCCAAATTTTCACCTTCAGGATGCACTGTTATGTCACTTGGGACACCTTTATGTTCCTTCAAGCGAGCATTCCAAGATGATTTGGGAAGCGTGCTATAGTCGAGTGGCTGGGAATTTCGAGGTTGAGAAAATACTGGCAATACTATAGAAGTATTTATACTGGCCGAACCTTCGACGGGATGTTGGGAAGTACATTAGATCCTGCACTGCCTCTATACTTCACTAACTAACCCTAGTCGAACTTGGGAATCCATCTCCATGGATTATATTTTGGGCCTTCCTTCTACTAAGCATGGAAATGACTATGTTTTCGTGGTCGTTGACAAATTCTCAAATATTTCCATTATGGAGGCCTGCAAGAAGAATATCATAGCAGAAGCCACTACTAGACTCTTATTTGAATGAGTGTGGGAGCACTTTGGGATCCCATAGTCTATCATCTCAGATCGAGAGAGTATGTTCCTCAAAAAATTTTGGTCAGACCTCTGGTCAATGCTAGACACCAAGCTCACCAAGTCCACATCTTTCCATCCCAAACTGATGGCCAGACAAAAGTCATCAACAGGATGATCGTACACATTCTGCACATGTAAAATTCAAAGCATCCACACACATGGGATGAGAGCCTTCCCTATGTACAACACATTTATAACCAGGCTCTCCACATCTCAACGAACCACATCCCCTTTCAAGTGGGCTTGGGATTCCAGCCACTGTGTCCCATTTACGTAGCCATGCCATTTGTAGTTACTCATGCCAATTTGGCTCATGTCTAGTCTGAAGTTGACAAAGCGAACACTTTCATTGAGCTCATTTATCACATCCGCCAATAGTTTAATGAAATACTGGACATAACCAATGCTAAGTACAAGAAACAACATGATCTACATCAAGTGCCATAAAAATTCCAGGTGGGCGACAAAGTGTGGCTACATTTGTAGAAGGAGCGCCTTGTTGGACCCCATCGGAAGCTTCACCTGCTATGATATGGGCCATGCACCATCACCAAGGCTGTAGGGGCCAATTCATTTGAGCTCAATATTCCACTATTCCTTGGTCTGCACCCAATATTCAATGTGGACTGCCTTTGGCCCTACTTCCCACCTCTACTAGACACCTCTTACATTGCAGAACAACTCACACCAGTAGAGTTAAACCTCGACTACATGGAATAGGCCAGAATATATTGTATCATGGACATGCAAATCAATAACACTAGCCAACAGAAGATCCAACTGTATCGGGTTGTTAAAGTTGGCCAACTTCTGCACCAAGGCAAGTGGTTCACCAGGGACCAAGTTCAATAGAAGTTTCCTCATCTCATGGAGGAACTGAATGAAATGGGGACCTGCCTATTAGGGGCCACCTGCATATTCCACTTGGGGATTTACTATTGTTTCTTTCAATTTTTCAATTTCCTTAACTATATCACAATTTACTATCTTTAGCAGTTTTTTGGGTCCTGAACTTTCGGAGCCGTTTTGAGGCCCTTAACGACGTTTTTTGGGAAACCTGAGAGAAACATCAATATTCCTTTGATGTTTCTCACTTAAAAAGGTCTAGTCCTCATATAGATATTTCTAACGAGGTATTGTGTGCATCAAACATAGATTGTATTCCAAACCTATGTCCCGGGGAAGTTGATGTACCGATTTACCCAAATGGGGCCCATAGTTTTGGCGCTTCATCTCCTAGAATTATGTTTTTAGATATTTAGGGTTTTCCATTGTTTCTCAATAATAAATAGGCCCTTGAGCCTCATTGTAACATAGTTCAGAGGCCTATAGCCACCACATCTCTTCTCAGGGATAAGTTACTAGCACCCTAGCTATTTTATTTCCATTTTGTTTGTAAATAAATTTCAGTTCTTTGATATTAATGAAATGAAGTGTTATTTCTGCTACATCTTTGTATTTATCATTATATTTGTATTATGTTGTGTTCCTGCATAAATCTAGATCAGTGATATCATAGGGTTTTTCTCTTTCTCGATCCTTCCTTGCGTGTCCCCAACGAGGTCAGGGTATAAGGAGTTAGGGCTCGATCTGGTTGAACCTTTGTAAGATTAGCCTCGCAAACCCCAACGGCCGCCCATGGGGGACTAAAAGAAAGATGAGGGAGCAGGAGATCCTATCAAAATATTTCTTGAGGAGGCCCTCGAAAAACAAAGGAATGCGATGATGGATAAATTTTCCCATATCCTTCAACGACTACCCACCGATGGCGCATCTGCATCCAACAGCCACTCTGGAGGCGCAACTCCTTTTAAGGTACAACTAAAATTTTAAATTCCCATATTTTAGGTTTAAATAAATGCATACACTATAGATGGATGGTTGAATCTATTAGAATGATATTTCTCGGTTCATGACTTTTCTGACCAAGAGAAGATTATTTTTTCACTCCTCAAAGTTACCCCCCATGTCAAGGAATAGTGGGAAACCTACTATGAGAAAAAGGATGAGGGGGAACCCTCTCTGTTCTTGGCCATACCTACTTGGAATTATTTCCGAGATGCCAAAAAGGTACAATATTATCCATTTGGGAGCTATGAGGACAAGTACATACAATGGAATCCGCTACGGCAGCAAAGGGATCAAGATGTGCATGAGCTCATGAATTTTTCCCATACCCTCCACACAAATTTGCATATCAAATATTCATAGAAAAATTTGGTGGTGAAGTACCACAGTTTGCTGCACATATACATTTAGGAGGAAATGGATTTCTGCGACATCTCCTCACTTGGTACGGAATATTGGTATGTTGCCAAGATTGAGCAGAAATTCAAACAGAAGAAGCGAGACTTTGGATATATGAATCAAAATCAAGGGAAAGGTGCATCCAAACAGTAGAAGAAAGAAAAAATCTAAGGCATGGCATCCCAGGACAACTTGCCAAAGCTACAATAAAATAACAACACTGCGAAGACGAAGAAGGACACAGGAAAGTGGTGTGAGTTCCATAAGAGCTCCACTCACAACACAAGTGAGTGTCGGGCCAAGCAATCATTGGTGGTCGTGATGAGGGCTTCTTAATCAGATGCATGATCTAACTTTGAATCAAAACCCGAGAAGGGAAATGACAAAGGGAAGCAGATTATTAATACAGATCCCAACGCCACCATTTCCACCACGAAGATACAAAGGAGGAGGAGTGTGTCTTCCACTCCCAGATGTGGGTAAAGGGTTCCTCGCTACAGTTCTTTATTGAAAGTGGTAGCCAAAATAACCTCATTTTAGTAGAGGTCATGAAGCAGTTGGGCTTGCCACCCATAAGACACCCACAGTCGTACACCAAGGACGGGATCTCCACATCAGCCAACAGTTTTTCCTTCCCTACAGCATCAATCCTTTATGTGACATTGTTCCTCTTGATGTTTGTGATGTATTATTAATCCAACCATACTTTTGGAAGTGATATGTTGTGTATGAGTCCCAACCTTGCACTATTATTGTTACTTTGTGCAATAATTTGTACAGGATACTAGAGGTACCACCGCATGTCGCTATCTCTTTGGTTACTGCAAAACAATGCAGTAAGCTCATTTCCAAAAACAGGAAATTTTTTTTCCTAATGATCCACCCTTAGGGAAAGAAGAATATTGTAGCCACAACCTCTAGATAGGGCTCCTGTGCATGACAACAACAAATGGACAAGGTTGTGGAGGAGTACGAGGATATATTCACCTCACCTGTAGGGGTGCCTCTGCACTATCAGGTCAAGCACCCCATCGATTTCACCCCAGGTGTGCCGCTACCCAATGGATTGATATATCGGTGCTATGTTCTGGAGAACGATGAAATCAAGAGGCAAATTTAGGAGCTGCTGCAGAAAGGTCACATTTGGTCGATTTTATTGCCCTGTGGGAGCCTGATCCTGTTGGTACAAACGAAGGATGGGATTTGGAGACTCTGTATTGACTATCGGGAAATGAACAAGATCATTGTCTGGAAAAGGTACCCAATCCCATGGATTTATGAATTTTTGGACCAACTTAAAGGGGAAAAATATTTCAGCAAGATCGACCTGAATTTTGGGTATCACCAGGTACCAATCAAACCCTTTGATGTGTGGAATACTACCTTGAAATCCAAGGAGGCCCTTTTTGAATGGTTGGTCATGCCTTTTGGGTTGATGAATGCTCCTGTAACCTTCATGAGGTTGATGGATGACATCTTGCGGCCATTCAATGATACATTATTGATGAACAAGGGGTGCATGTGGATCCAACCAAGATCCACATCATTCGGGATTAGCTATCTCCAACCACTCTAATAGAGCTTCGCAGCTTTCTGGGTCTTGCTAATTTCTACTCTAGGTTCGTGTTAAGATTCTCTCATATCACTTGGCCGTTGATTCAAGTCACCAAGGGAGGAGTGAAAGTAATACTATTTTGGTCATAATATCAACAGAAGGTGTTCGTAAAATTGAAACATCGGCTCTACTTGGCCCTAGTGCTCACATTACTATATTTGCAACAACCATTTGAGATCGAGAGAGATGCCTCTGACTATGCCATTGGGGCAGTTCTTACTCAACAAGGGCATCTAGTGGAATTTCACATTGAGACATTGTTTGACACAGTCCACAAGTATCCCACTTATGACAAAGAAATGTATTCCATTGTGCAGGCTTGTTGAAAATGGAAGCATTACATTTTGGGGAAGGAAACGGTCGTCCACATAGATCGCAAACCCTTGCAGTTCATATAGATACAAGGGAAGTTGTAGAACGATCACCATCAGAAGTGGTCCAAATATCTGCAATAGTTTCATTTTATCATCAAATACAAGAAGGGCAGCCCCAATAATGTTTCATACTACCTCAGTTGACCATCGATCATGGCGCTAACCACCGTTATCAACTCTTGTGGGCACGAGACTTATGATTGGATGCTTCTCTACAATAGTGATACAGAATTCGACCACACATACAAGACACTCTTGGAGGGTATGCAAGTTCCAAATTTTCACCTCCAAGATGCAGTACTATGTCACTTGGGACACCTTTGTGTTCCTTCAAGTGAGTGTTCCAAGATTATTTTAGAAGTGCACTACATGCAAGTCGCTGGGAATTTCAGGGTTGAGAATGCATTAGAAGTACTGCAGAAGTATTTTTATTGGGAGAACCTACAATAGGATGTCAGGAAGTACATCACATCCTGCATTTATTACATCATTTCCAAACTAACCATCAAGAAGCAAGGCCTCTATACTCCGCTACCTACCCCTAGTCGACCTTGGGAATATGTAATGTTCCCACTTAGCCTTAGCTAAGAGGAACATTCAATTTTGTTTTAATTTCTTCTTCATGAATAAATGAATAAAGGAGGAAATGTAAAACTCCTAAAAAGTCTGAATAAATCAATGCCCATGTGAAAAAAGACAAATCGGGCTATGTAAATAATCACTTGCAAGTGTGAAAGAGGTTTGAGCTAAAGACTGGGTCAACCTTGACCAAATCAACAGCACTGTCTAGGTTCATTGCATCTCCAAAAGGGACATCGCAGTTCTAGAAGGGAGCCTCTAATGTGAAAAGGGCTAAATCATCAAGATGGTTTAGTGTTTGCAAGAGCTTTCTCATCTTATAAAAGGGAAAGGAGGGTAGCAAGAGAAGGTTTTTGATAGATCATATTTCTGAGTTTTTGTCTACTTAGACAAATACCATTCTTTGTTGTTGAGTGGAGGATTGTATCTGGAATTCCTATGCAGGAGTTTCACCTCTTCCTTTGATGATTCAAGGAGGAAAGTTTGCTGAATTGAACCACTATTAGGCTTGAGGCCAAGCTCCTACTTACATTGGCAGCGCTGATCCATTGAGGGTTTTGCTGTCTCTGCAAGCTACAACAAGTGGTGATCTAGATCTGCAGAGATCTAGTGTATTTTGAGAGCCTCTCTCCATGGAGTGGGTCCTTTGACCTCCTGGAAGAGTGTATCATTTCTTTATACTTCAGATCTGTACTTCTACAGTTTTTATCTATGACATTTGAGCCATAGTGCAGTCTATGTTGGAAGACTGTGTTATTTTGTTGTAGATCTCTTTATGGTGTTTTTCTCATAGTTTAGATCAGAGATCCTTAGTGCTGGGGTTTTCCTTCCACTAGGTGATCCATGGATTAGTTTTCTGATCTATTTTCTATTCAGATCTGATCCATTGTAATGAAATTTCACATTCATAAATTTACTGCAGCAGTTTCCAGATCTGCAACTTGTTTCTCAGATCTACGCTTATTCATGCATGCTTTTGTAAAAATTCCAAGTGGATCTAGTAGAGAAAACTATATAGTCTCCAGATTTGGTATAGATATAATATTTTGTCCATATATCTATCCTAGATCTGATTTTTAACTTCCAATTGCTGAACCTCCTGAAAAATAACGTTTTTGAAGCATTTCTACAAATATACATGTGTTCCTGCTCTCTTTTCTGAAGATTTATTGTTGTATTGGCCCATGCTTTCTCCTGTATAATGAGAGGGATTCATCATAATGTTGATTTTATGTTGTATTACTGAAATATGGGTCTTCTTTCTGATCTCCACTGAACATTTGCTAAAACAGCGCAATTCCTGAAGCAGTGCTTGCATTTGATTGCAGCCTTCCTCTTTGGGTGCTTTTTAGCTAGTCTACTTTTTGGGAGATCTGTTTAATGTACTTAAACTGATTTTTTTCTGATTAAATTCCATATATAAGCCACATACAGCATAAATAAGAGGAACCAAGCCCTGATCTACATTATTTTTTCACATTTTTACTTATACAACGTTTTCCTTGAGCACCTTGTTGAAATTTCTGAAAAAGGGATTATTCCAAGTTCTATAGACAGAGTCTGCAGATGGCCAGGTAGCCTCTGGATCTCATCCTTTATTTTTAAAGGTTACATATCCATTAAATTCCCCTGCAGTCAATCTCTGGAATAGAATCTTGATATTCCTGAAAAGGGGATATTACAGAATCCATCTCCATGGATTACATGTCAGGCCTTCCTTCTACTAAGCATGGAAATGATTTTTTTTTCATGGTCGTCGATAGATTCTTGAATATGTCCATTATGGTAGCATGCAAGAAGAATATCGTGTTAGAAGCCACTGCTAGACACTTCTTTGAATGGGTGTGGGTGCACTTTGGGATCCCACAGTATATCATCTCAAACCAGGATAGTAGGTTCCTCAACACATTTTGGTCCAACCTCTAGTCAATGCTAGACACTAAGCTCACCAAGTCTATAACTTTCCATCCCCAAACTAATGGCCAGAAAGAGGTCGTCAACAGGATGATCGTACACATTCTGCACATGTAAAATTCAATGCATCTGTGCACATGGCATGAGAGCCTTCCCTATGTACAACACAGTTATAATCGGGCTCTCCACATCTCAACCAAAAAAAACCCATTTTAGGTGGGCTTGGGATTCTAGCCACTATGTCCCATTGACATAGTCATGCCATTTGCAGCTACTTAGGCTGATTTGGATCATGCCCAGTCCGAATCTGACAAAGTGAACAGCTTCATTGAGCGCGTTCAGCACATACACCAACAATTTCATGACATATTGGATAGAGCCAATGCTCAGTATAAGCAACGACATGATCAACATCAGGTTCCACACAACTTCCAGGTGGGTGATAAAGTGTGGCTACATTTTCAGAAGGAGCACCTCATTGGTCCCCACCACAAGCTTCGCCCGCTTTGATATGGGTCATACACCACCACCAAGTCTATAGGGGCCAATGCCTTCAAGCTCAGTATTTTACCATTCCTTGGTCTGCACCCAATATTCAATGTGGACCGCCTGTGGCCCTACTTCCCACCTCTACTAAACACCTCCGACATTGCAGAACAACTCACACCAATAGAGTTAAACCCAGACTGCATGGAACAAACCACCATAGATTGTATCATGGAAATGCAAATCAATAACACTCTTCAACAAAAGATCCAACAGTATCAGGTTGTTAAAGCTAGCCAAATCCTGCACCAAGGCAGGTGGCTCACGAGGATTCAAGTTAAACTGAAGTTTCATCATCCCATGGAGGAACTCAACGCAATGGGGACCATTGCTTCCTAAGGGGGGAGGAATTATCTAGGTGGATATTGGTGGACTTCTGCCTATTCCACTTGGGGGCCCACAATTTTTTCTTTCAGTTTTTCAGTTTCCTTAATTGTAGCACAGTTTACTATTTTTAGCAATTTTTCGGGTCTTGAACTTCTGGAGCCATTTTGAGGCCCTAAACGACATTTTTTTGGGAAAACCAGGAAAAATGTAGACGTTTTGTTGATTTTTCTCACACAAAAAGTTGTATTCCTCAGATATATCTTTCTAACAAGGTATTGTTTGCGTCAAATGGAGATCACATGCCAAGGTTACGTCCCTGGGAAGTCGATGTACCAATTTACCCAAACGGGGCCCATAGTTTTGGCGCTTCATCTCCTAGAGTTAGGTTTTTGGATGTTTAGGGTTTTCCATTGTTTCTTAATAATAAATAGGCCCTCGAGCCTCATTGTGACATAGTTCATAGGCCTGTAGCCACCACGTCTCTTCTCAGAGATAAGCTACCAGTGCCCTAGTTAGTTTATTTCCATTTTGTTTGTAAACAAATTTCAGTTCTTTGATATTAATGAAATGAAGTGTTATTTCTACTGCATATTTGTATTTATGTTTATATGTGTATTCTGTTGTGTTCCTGCATAAATCTGGATCAGTGGTATCAGAGGGGTCTGCTCTTTCTCGATCCTTCTTTGCATGTCCCCGACGAGGTCGGGGTATAAGGAGTTAGCGCTTGATCTAGTTGAACCTTTTCAATACCAGCCTCACAAACCCCGAAGACCGCCCATGGGGGATGAAAAGAAAGATGAGGTAGCAGGAGATCCTATCAAAATATTCCTTAAGGAGGCCTTCGAAAGGCAAAGGAACGTGATGATGGATAGCTTTTCCTTAATACTTCAACTACTGCCCATCGGCAGCGAATCTGCATCCAACAACCACTCTGGAGGCACAAATCCTCTTAAGGTACAAGTAAACTTTGACATTCCCATATTTTAGGACCAAATAGATGCATATGTCATAGATATATGGTTGAATCTATTAGAAGGATATTTCTCGGTTCATGAATTTTTTGACCGGGAGAAGATTATTTTTGCACTCGTCAAAGCTACCCCCATGTCAAGGACTAGTGGGAAACCTACTGTGAGAAAAATTGTGAGGGGGAACCCTCTTTGTCCTTGACGATACTGACTTGGAATTATTTGCGAGATGCCATCAAGGAACAATATTATCCTGTGGGGAGCTATGAGGACAAGTATATACAATGGACTCTGTTGCGGCATCAAAGGGATCAAGATGTGCATGAGCTGATGAATCTGTTTTATACCCTATGCACAAAGTTGTGTATCACAGATTCAGAGAAACATTCGGTGTTGAAGTACTGCAGTTATCTGCACATATACATTCAGGAATAAATGGAGTTCTGCGACATCTCCTCGCTCGTACAACATACTGGTATGCTGCTAAGATTGAGAAGAAATTCAAACAGAAGAAGCGAGACTTTCGATCTGCGAATCAAAAGCAAGGGAAAGGTTCCCTAAAACCATAGAACAAAGGAAAAATTTAAGGCATGGTGGCCCAAGACAACCTTCCAAATCCTCAAGCAAATAACAACACTGTGAAGCCGAATAAGGACAGGGGAAATTGGTGTGAGTTACATTACAACTCCACTCACAACACAAGTGAGTGTCGGTCGAAGAAGTCATTGGTGGTCGAGATGAGGGCTTCTAAATCATATGCATGCTCCAACTATGAATCAGAACCTGACAAGGGGAATGAAAAAGGGAAGCATATTATTGATGTGGAGCCCAATGCCACCATTTCCACCACGAAGGTCCAGAGGAGGAGGAGCGTCTCTTCCACTACCATATGTGGGTAAAGGGTTCTCTGATAAAGTTCATTTTCGACAGTGGGAACCAAAAGAACCTAATTTCAGCAGAGGTTGTGAAGCAGTTGGGCTTTCCAACAACAGTACAACCATATTTGTGACCCATCGGGTGGTTTCACCAAGGATGGGATCTTCGCGTCATCCAGCAGTGTCGCCTTCCCTACAGCATTAAGCCCTTCACGGATTAGGTATTATGTGAAATTTCTCCTCTTGATGTTTGTGATGTATTATTAAGCCAACCATACTTGTGGAAGCGACATGTTGTGTATGAGTCTTGGCCCCGCGTTGTTATTATTACTTTGGGCAATAAATTGTATAGGATACCAGAGATACCACTACCTATCGCTATCTCTTTGGTTACTACAAAACAATGCAGTAAGCTCATTTCCAAAACCATGAAATTTATTTTCCTGATGATTTTCCCTAAGGTCAAGAAGAATACTTTGGCCATGACCTCCAGACAGGGATCCTCCGTACGAAAACAACAAATGGACAAGTTCGTGGAGGAGTACAGGGACATCTTCACCTCACTCACAGGGGTGCCTCTGCACTATCAAGTCAAGCACCCCATCGATTTTACCCTAAGTTTTTCGATACCCAATTGACCGATATATCGGTGCTCTATTATGCAGAAAGATGAAATCAAGAGGTAGATTCGGGAGCTGTTGCAGAAAGGTCGCATCAGGTTGATTTCATTGCTTTGTGGGAGCCTGATCATTTTGGTGCAGAAGAAGGATGGGACTTGGAGACTCTATATTGACTATCGGGCACTAAACAAGGTCACTATCTAGAATAGGCACCTGATCCCATGGATTGATGACCTTTTATACCAACTCAAAGGGAAATTTTTTTTTAGCAAGATCGACTTGAAGCCCATGTATCACCAAGTACCAATCGAACCCTCTGATGTGTGGAAGACCGCCTTCAAAGCCAAGGAGGGCCTTTTCAAATGGTTGGTCATGCCTTTCAGGTTGATGAATGCTCATGCAACCTTCATGAGGTTGATGGACGACATATTAAGGCCATTCACAAACTCATTTGTAGTAGTGTACTTGGACAACATCCTGAACTTCAACCAGACTTGGGAAGAGCGCCTCCACCACATCCGACAAGTCCTCCAAACACTACAAAAACACAATTTGTGTGCCAATTTGGAGAATTGAACTTTTGGCATGCCCTAGGTTCAGCATCTGAGATACATTATTGTTTAATGGGGGGTGCATTTGGATCCAACCAAGATCCAGTTCATTCAGGATTGGCCAGTCCCAACCACTCTAACAGAGCTTCGCAACTTTCTAGGTCTTGCTAATTTCTACCGTAGGTTTGTGTTGGGATTCTCTCATATCACTTGGCCCTTGAGTCAAATCACCAAGGGAGGAGCGAAAGAAAAATTATTTTGGTCGGAATCTCAACACAAGGTGTTCATAGAATTGAAACACCACCTTTGCTTTGCCCGAGCGCTCACATTACTAGACTTGCAACAACCATTTGATATTGAGACAGATGCCTTTGGCTATGCTATTGGGGCAGTTCTTACTCAACAGGGGCATCCAATGGCATATCATAGTGAGACATTGTCTGACATAGTCTGCAAGTATCCCACTTATGACAAAGAAATGTATTCCATTGTGCAGTCTTGTTGATAATGGAAGCATTACAATTTGGGGAAGGAAACGGTCATCCAAACAAACCACCAACCCTTGCAGTACATACATATACAAGAGAATTTACAGAACAATTGCCATCATAAGTGACCCACATATCTGCAATAGTTTCATTTGAACATCAAGTACAAGAATGGAAACACCAATAATGTTGCAGACTGCCTCAGCTGACCATCGATCGTGGCGCTAACCACTGTTCTCAACTCTTGTGGGAATGAGACTTCTGATTGGCCACTTCTCTAAAAGAGCGATTCGGAATTTAGCCACACATACAAGACACTCTTGGAGGGTACTGAAGTTCCAAATTTTGACCTCCAGGATGCACTTCTATGTCACTTGGGACACCTTTGTGTTATTTCAAGCGAGATTTCCAAGATGATTTGGGAAGTGTACTACAGTCGAGTTGATGGGAATTTTGAGGTCGAGAAAATAGTGGCAATATTGAAGAAGTATTTCTATTTTCCGAACTTTCTACAGGATGTCGGGAAGTACATCAAATCCTACATTGCTTGCGCCATTTCCAAACTGACCATCAAGAATCAAGGCCTCTATACTCTACTACCTACCCCTAGTCGACCTTGGGAATCCATCTCCATGGATTACATGTCCGGCCTTCCTTCTACTAAGCATGGAAGAATATCATACCAGAAGATGGCCATTATGGCGGACCTTCAAGAAGAATATCATACCAGAAGCCACTGCTAGAATCTTATTTGAATGAGTGCAGGTAAACTTTGGGATCCTATAGTCTATGATCTCATATTAGAACAGTAGGTTTCTTGGCACATTTTGGTCTAGCCTTTGGTCAATGCTGGACACCAAGCTCACCAAGTCCATATCTTTCCATCCCCAAACCGATGGCTAGACATAGGTCGTCAACAACATGATCGTACATATTATGTGAATGTAAAATTCAAAGAATCCAAGCACATGGGATGAGAGTCTTCCCTATGTACAATGCAGTCATATATGGGCTCTCCACAGCTCACCCAGCCACAACCCCTTTCAGGTGGGCTTTGGATTCCAGCCACTATATCCCATTGATGTAGCCATGCCATTTGCATCTACTCAGGTCGATTTGGCTCATGTCCAATCTAAAGCTGATAAAGAAAACATATTAATTGAGTTCATTCAGTGCATTCGCCAACAGATTCATGACATATTGAATAGATCAAATGTTAGGTACAAGTAACGACATGATCAACATTGGGTGCCACACAAATCCTAGGTGGGTGACAAAGTGTGGCTACATTTGTAGAATGAGTGCCTCGTTGGACCCCACAGCAAGCTTTCCCTACTTCGATATGGGTCGTACACCATCACCAAGGTTTCTGGGGCTAATGCCTTCGAGCTCAATATTCCACCATTCCTTGGTCTACACCTAGTATGCAATGTGGATGGGCCTTCGGCCCTACTTCCCACCTCTACTGGACACTCTGACATTATAGAAAAACTCACACCAACAGAGTTAAACCCATACTACATGAAATAGACCACCATGGATTGTATCATGGACATGAAAATCAAGAACACTAGCCAAAAAAAATCCAAATGTATCAGGTTTTCAAAGTTGGCCAACTCCTGCACCAAGGCAAGTGGTTCACCAGGGACCAAGTTCAGTAGAAGTTTCCTCATCTCATGGAGGAACTCAATGTAATGGGTATCATTGCTTCCTAAGGGGGGAGGAATGATCCAGGTGGATATTGGTGGCCACCTGCCTATTCCACTTGGGACCCCACCATTGTTTCTTTTAGTTTTTTAGTTTCCTTAATTGTAGCACAATTTACTATTTTTAGCAGTTTTTCAGGTCCTAAACTTTCGGAGCCGTTTTTAGGCCCTAAACGACATTTTTGGAAAAATCGGGAGCAACATGTAATTCCCTTCAGTGTTTCTCACATCAAAATTAATATTCCTTGGATAGATATTTCTAACAAGGTATTGTGCACGTCAAGCGGAGATTGTATGCCAAAATTACATCCCCAGGAAGTTGATGTACCAATTTACCCAAACGGGGCCTATAGTTTTGGCGCTTCATCTCCTAGGGTTAGGTTTTTGGATGTTTAGGGTTTTCCATTGTTTCTTAATAATAAATAGGCCCTCAAGCCTCATTGTAGCATAGTTCAAAGGCATGTAGCCACCACATCTCTTCTCAGAGATAAGCTATGAACGCTTTAGCTAGTTTATTTCCACTATGTCTGTAAACAAATTTCAATTATTTGATATTAATGAAATGAAGTGTTATTTCCACCACATCTTTGTATTTATGGTTATATGTATATTCTGTTGCATTCCTACATAAATCTAGATGAGCTAACCAAGTTAGGGGCTTTCACATACCACCTGACCATAGATTTGACCAAATGTTTCATTCATCTAATCACCCCTGTGCCATATTTCAAGCATGAATGTGGGACTCACAAAAAAACAACCAAGTTTTCCCCAGGTTTTACCGCAATACCTCCAAAATCGTTTAAGGGACTCCTAGTCCCGAAAAAAACACCTACACAACCAAGTTTTACCGCAATCCCATCATTACCGGTCAAAGGATTCCTAAAACTAAACAAGAAAACATACACTACTAAGTTTTACCGCAATCCCACCAAAACCGGTCAAGGGGTCACTAGGCCCTAAACAAACTTGTATTCCTATGAATTTCTTCACCAATACCTTGAGGATTTTTCCTGTCTCTACCATCATACTTTACCATAATCCCACCATTATTGATTAAGGTATTTCTAGGTCCTTGGGAATTTTCTTGAGACCACCTCACCTGGTTCCAAAACCATCCGGAAATATAAATATCAACCAATTAAAAGAACCCCATCACACCATGGTTATCCAGAAATGGAAAGGAAAAGTTGAAACCACTATCATCCCTAGAAAAACCCATGCCAATGATAATAAGAGAACCAAATACACACATGCATGCCAAAATTGGTAAGGAATCATACATGCAATTTGATACCTGTAAGGTAATCCTGTTGTAGTCGTTCTATACAACTCTTCCTTACTTGATCCTTGTTTTCTTGTACTTTCTTTCCCTTCCTTTTCTTTCCTTTCTCCAATGTTAGGTTTCTCCAAGAATGCTCTAAGTGTGAAATAGTATGAGAGAGAGAATAGAGAGATAGATCCACCATATAACTATCAAAATTCTAATGAACAAAAGCCATGAATTGATCCTCATAAGACTTTTAATCATTGAGGCCTTTGTTTCTTTAATTTCCTCTATTTTTCCTTCATTTTTGTCCTCGCTTGCAACCTGTGACCTTTCACCTTCCTTTTCTCCCATTTTCCATTATTTTCATAAATACAATGCTAATTAATGCATCTTTTCCTTTTCAATTCCTTCGCCAATTTCCCCTTAGCCTGGTCTATAGAAACTCTAGGCTGTCTCTAGGAGTTACAACATGTCCCATGACCTTGGTCTTATTTTTCCTTTATTAACTTTACTCCATGAAATTTTAAGCTGGGGTTGTTACAGACCCCTCCCCCTTAGGGGAACATCATCCTTGATTTTCTATGACACCTATGACCAAAAAACCACTGAAAACAAAACATAATTCCTATTGAGCTTTATAAACCAACTCATTGTAGTATTTACAAAGACATTTGCTGAAATCCATGACCAACATACCATTTAATAGAGCTTCATAACACATCTCATTATGGTATTTACAATAAAAACCACATATGCTTATACACATTTTCTTCAACCAACAAATAAAAATATTTTTTATGGAGCTTTATAAATCCAGCTTGATACAATATTCCCAATAATATACACATATGAAAATTTGCTCTATCCATAAAATAAAAAGATATGATGCTCGCATCAGTCAACAATGGAACCTAGAGGCTCGCACCTACCCCCTAAAAGTAATACCATGATTCACCTCCTTCCTAGGAAGTCCGAGATCCATTTCAAAATTAAAACATGCATCTAATGTTCAGTGTCATAATATTTCGCTACTTGTTATCTCAGTGAATAGTTACCAGCTCATTGTTCGAGGGCACACTCCCGATGTACTTTTGATTCCTTATGGAAAAGATAATTACCAAAACAAATCCATTCTCCGACCTTCCCTTATTTATTACACATTACCTCAGGCAATTCAATCACCCCCTTCCATGCAGTCACTCACCTTCCATGTTCCCTGGCATTCCCTTTCCTAGGTGATTCATCCCTTGGCAAGGTCTCCTTGCATCAGAAGGGCTAAAAACCAAGGCATATCCCTGCCTCAAAACCATCATATAGGTCATATCATGCTCATGAAAATCAATGGACACTATTGGGTGTCAGTGTCCCACAATACTCTTAAAGTGCTTTACCAACATACTCCGGCTTATTCCACTTCCCTTTGTTGTTGTTGCTAATTTTTGGAGTCAGTTTCAGCCATCGAAACCAGCATTTTCCAACCATCATTTCCTGTACCAAGCATATAATTTCCCTTAGAATAAAAATAAATTGAAATAATTTCAAATCATACCTCATTGGTAGCTTTTCAATAAGGTACACTTTCAAATCTATTTACTTCCTATCACAACAAGTCAAAATAACTCTTTGATAAAATCATCATGTATAAATATATCACCTCTAGTTAGCTCAAAACTTAACCTTCATAATCAAAATCATGAATTGCATGTAATCATCATAATCCAAAATCATAGATCACTTGTAACCATCATAAATCAAAGTCATATATCACATGCATAATTAAAACTAAAATAAAATATTGATACTTATCATTCAACTAGTTCTTTACTTCTACCTTTTTTATTTTTCCTTTTGTACACACATCGGATCGTTTTCCACACCTCGTTAGCACCCAATTCTTTTCTTCACTACAATAACGTACACATACACATAGTGTACCTCACATGCATACACCCACATCTGATGTACAACATAACACATACACCTACACCTGGCGTACAACATAACACATACACCTACACCTGGCGTACAACACAACACATACACCTACACCTGGTGTACAACACAACACATATACCTACACTCAGTGTACACCACAACACAATACATACACCTACACCCAGTGTAAAACACCACACAATACATATACATACAAGGAATACATCACAATTAATATACTTGTCACAATACAATGATTACATAATGCACATAACACAGTACCCCATGTACGCAACCCAGCATGTACGACATTTGCATGATACCAAATGTACATATCACCACCTGCACAACTTGTACACAACATCACATGTACATAGCACCACCTACACAATTCGTACACAGTGTGGCACATGTACACAAGACCACTTGCACGTGCACACAACATCACATGTGCATAGCACCACCTACATAAAATGTACACATTAGGGGAATTTTTAGGTCTAAAATGGGCCTCCTAAGGAAATTATAAAATAATAGTGGAAATAATAAAAAAATATTTGATTACATCATCAAATTTTAGAGGGAAAAAAAGAAAAAACTACTTTTTCAACTCGTATTTTCAACTTATCTCCCAAATTTTTTACTCAAATTTCAAGCGAGAGTACTTGTTGGATGTAAAATTTAATTCCTCATCCAAGGAGTACCCATGTTGCATAATTTTGATGGATCCTTCTACACGAAAAATGAGAAATACCTGAAAAACATGATTGCAATCACGTTTTTCATCTATTTCCCAATTTTTGTGTAGAAACATCCATTAGAAGTACGAAACATGGGTACTCGTTGGATGAGGAATCAAATTTTGCATCCAACGAGTACTCCCGCTCGAAATTTGAGTAAAAAATTTGGGAGATAAGTTGAAAATACGAGTTGAAAAGGTAGTTTTATTATTTTATTATTTTTTAATTTGTTTACCCTTTTACTTAAAAAATTGTGAATGATCCCCCATGGTTGACATCATCATCTTGAATCCTATTGGTTATAAATTTTATTCTGGTTGTACATTTTTCTTAGGAGGCCCATTTTAGACCTCAAAATTCCCCTAATGCAACATCACATGTACACATCACCACCTGCAAAACGTGTACACAACACCACCTGCACACAACACTACATGTACAAAATTTGCATAGCACCACATGCACACAATACCTCATGTACAACCTGTACTCAACACCACATATACATGACACCAAATGTAAAATGTGTACACTGCACCTCATGTACACAACAGTGCATATACAACATGTATACAACACCATCTATACACAGCACCATATATATCATGCGTACACAACACAATATGTACACAGCACCACATATACCATATGTACACAACACCATCTTTACATAGCACCGCATATAAAACATGCACACAACACCATATGTACATAGTACTGGATATACAACATGTACACAACACTCTATGTACACAGTACCGCATATTCAACATGCACACAACACTATATATGAAACATGTACACAACACCATAGGTATATCATGTACAAAAGATACATAACAGTATTAATGTACATCCAGAGACCACATTATCCCTACTAGGCAACCTTTCCTCTAGTGTCTTTCCACTATCCATGCTTGTCCCAACATGTCACGGATACCATTGCTTTCATTCTGTTGATGTATCCTTTAGGATTATCTGTCCATAACACAAACATAGACATAGTATAGAAAATAATATCAAATCATATCCACATGATACTGACCTCATAGATCTTTCAAGGCTACTTTTCCCACTTGATTCCTCATAAACCATGAACCTCTTCACGTCGTTCACCTGAATAAGCAATTATTTTGTCGCGAGAGTGATCCTTCATAAGAAATCATTCCTTCGCAATAATGATCCCTGATGACCCTGTCAAACAATGACATACATACATATATATACATGCATATAAACACTATCATAAATAAATCATGATCTCTGACGACCTGGTCAGAAAACGACATACATACATACATATATACATATATAGACACCATCATAATCATATTCACAACACAATTACCAGATATCATAAGGTCAAGGTTAAGAGAACTCCATTTATCTATGCAACGCATGCACAACATTGAGAAAAATACTTCCCAGCATAGCCAAGGCATCTGATGCTTCAAATCCATTCGCTTTACCTTTCATGTTACCTTTCTCGTGACTATTTTTCCACCATCCATTTATCCTAATGGACCCAACCAATCCAACTAGTTGTCATATTCTTTTCATCAACCGCCCTTTACTTATGCATTGGGCTTCATCTAGGTCTCATATTACCTGTCATGTTTCATTCAACTCTCCCCAAGCTCCATTAACTTTCCTCTTTCCCCAACCAATTCCCAAGACCCTCAAAACATAAAAGGAAAGAGAAAGAGACAAAAAAGAAGAAAACCATGAAAAATCAATAGAAATACAACACCACAAACAAAGTGGCATGGCCATGCACTAGACATAAACAAAACCACAAATCAAGCACAAAAAATCCAAAAAGACTAAAAGCACAAAACTAGAAAAAACACGATGACTCAACCCAATGGGTTCCCAATACTTCCAAGGGAAATATCAACCTGAGCCTTCTTGAAGGTTTCATGGTAATCTCTTTTTTCATGCAATCCCCTGCATCATACTACCATAAACACACAACTGTTAGTGCACAAATAAACATACAATATACAAGTTACCTTACCTTGTTGTACCCAACATGCTAACCTATAGATGAACACGTACATATATCATCTCTCATGGGACTCCAACTCCTTGAAGATTCCAACCATAACTGAGACCCAGTTACTATACCTATCAAATATATGTTCATGAATCTAGCACATATCCATATGATGTCATACAAAATCAAGGTTAAGAAGACTTTATGTATGCAAAGTACTCATTCATTTTAAATTTTGGTTTCCAAACATAGCCAAAGTAATTATCACCCAATTCCCTTCTTTTACCATTTTCCTTGTTGTAATTGAGTCTTGTTATGTACTTTCACATCACCCATCTATTATTTATATAAAAAAATCAACTATTAACTTTTCAGGCTAATATCAAGCATGTTCCCATGTAAATATTCACACATGTCAATCACATGTTCCAAAGATCAAGACATCATATCTTATTAATTTGAAATAATCCTTTACCTAGACTACCAACCATGTCATAATAAACTCACAGTCATTAGTCATAGTTCTACAACTAGCACCCACTTGCACTCAAGTATATATCATTTACCTCAGCACATAATGTATTAGTACCATCATCTTAAGACAATATCATTCCTCCATGCAATCATATAAACACATACTCATATCATGCAATTAATTAGGAATTTATACAACCTATAAACATACCATGTTAAATAAAATAAATAGATAACATAATCAAACTCATACCTCAATTTTTGTCAGGGGAGGTTATCACATCTGAACAAGTCAGTCTAGATTAGTATGACACAATATCATAAATAAATCGACTCATACCTGAATATCATAACCATAAGCATCTACACGGAAAAATCCATATTAGCATGATACATATAACATCAATATCTTATATGCAATGACCATAATCATCATGTGTATGACCGCAATGCATATAAAAACAAGTTACTATCATGCATGACTATCTAACACATGTGCATATGACCGCACTAATTAGCTAGCATATATCATGCATGTAACCACAATATCAATAGAATAACAGGAATGTAAATAACCCTAATTCTTGTAAAAAACATTAACCAACATACCTGCTTGCCCAACAGACAAACCTGTATGATGATCTTCTCTTACCCTGAGTTTCAGTGTTGCAATTTCACACTAATAATATACTCCTCCTGTTGGGTATGTGTTATATTCTTTCCACGACTAGTCACGCATAGGGCGGTCACAGGGGGGGCGACAACCCCCCCCCCCGTATACGTCGGGCCGGGTGCAGTAGGGGGGTTATAGGGGCGGCGGCAACCCCCCCTGTTCGGGGTCCAGGGAAGCGGCTCGGGAAAAAAAAATTGGTCCTTATTTTCTGGTGGGCAGACCCGCCCATGGTTTTTTGCATGGCTTTGCACATGGTTTTGGGGCATGATGGTTTTCAGCCCCTGGTATTTTGTAGATCCAGTCAAGGGAACTACGGTTATGTTCTAATCCAGGGTTAATGGATTGGGTTTTATGTATGCTTTGGCATGTATATATATGTGTTGTAACACTAAAAGGAATATAATGAAAAATCAAGCTGGTCGTACCGATTTGGGATCCAAGGGAAAATCTCTGTATATATATGTTTTATGTTTTATGCTCTCGCTACTGTTTATTTTCTATTTTTAAGATTCATTTGCAGATAATTTCTGTACATGGTTAAAACCTACATTTAGTATCAGAGCAATTTTGGCTTCAAGGGGACGCCTTTGCTGCTGAGGGTTTTTTTGCTCAGGCCTAAGGTAGACCATGTTCAGTGGGAGATCTATGGGATCGATTCTTGCAGTGAAAGAAGATGGTGAGCGGTAGAAAAATAAAGATCGAGAAATATAATGGTCAGAGCTTTGAGTTGTGGAAGCTCAAGATGGAGGATCTTCTGGTGGATAAAGATCAGTGGATTGTTGTAGATATGAGTACTAAACCAACGGAAATGTCAGATGAAGACTGGAAGAAGCTGGATCAGAAGGCAAAGAGCACAATACGGTTGTGTGTCTCAGATTCAATATTGTTGAATGTATCTGGGGAAGCTATGGCGAAGACCTTATGGGACAAGCTAGGGACTTTGTACCAATCTAAGTCTCTGGTGAATAAATTGTTCCTGTGGAAAAAGCTGTATAACCTAAGGATGAAGGATGGAGACTCAGTGACAGAGCATTTGAACACCTTCAATACTATGGTAAGTCAATTTCCATATGTTGATATTAAAATCTTAGATGAAGATAAGTGCATCAATTTTTTGTGCTCTCTACCAGACTCGTGGGACAGTCTGGTTATTACAATAGGTAGCAATACAACTACCTTGAATTTTGATGACTTTGTCTCAGCCTTGCTGTCGGAGGAAATGAGATAGATAAATATGGAGGGTCAAAATGGAGTTTCCTTATCTGTACGAGGAAGCTCCTAGAACAGAAACAAGAATAAGGTTTCAAGTGGGAGATCTAAATCTAGAGGGAGATTGACGGCAACAAAACTGAAAGTCGGCCTCTAACTAGAGTTGGTCTCTTCTCGTGGCTCTATCAGCACTTCCCTCAATTAACTTAGTTTTCCTCCATGTGGTCTTCTTTCTCTTTCTCGGAATTTTATTTATCAATTTCGAAGAAATTGACAAACAAACAAATACTCTGCAAACCTTGAAATTAATTTATATCTTTGAACTTTATATTCCCTCGCCACCTTACAACAAGGTTGTCACCCATCGGAACTTTATATTAATAGCTTGATACTTTTTGAATAAATGACTTGAAATGGACCTTCGGCTCTGGGCCCACATATATATATCAAAGGCCGATAAAATACATGCACCATACCTTAGATTATCCTTCGCGCTACTTCCGAAAGCGACCACCGTCCGATGGCTTCCTCCAAGATCGACGGCGTTCAACGATATCGCGCGGCCTCCCTGGTCGAACGTTAACATGCGATGGCACGCAATGAGAGCGGTTTCAGGGGTCCTGCCTTTGCCACGTGTCAATCACTCAATGGAATCGCTCCGAATTTAGGAATATCGCTTATTCCGCAAAAGCGGTGCGATATGGGCAGTCTGGTTTTGTAAATCCACTCGTGGTTTCGGAACAGTGATTGACCACGGGTTAACGCCTTTCTTCCCATGTTCTCCCGGTTGCTACTCAGGTCAGGCCTTGGTTTAGGATTCCAAACAATCCATCCATTTATTAAGCGGGATTTTCATTACTACAGGACAGAGCTCAATGACCACAACAATACACAGACCTCATCTGTGGATGGGGTTTTCAATTGTTCAAAAAATTCAAGGGAAACAATGAAAACAGAGATGCGAAGATTGTACAACAAATCAATTCAACAGTTATATACAAGACAATGTTCAATCGCCTCACAATTAAACAAATTCCTCACAAATAATGATTCAAGACAGTTGGATAGTCGACGGGAACTGAAATTCATTTAACTGGAAGCGATTTTTTGATACACAGATTTTTACTGCAGAAATCTCTCTCTCAATACATCCGAGGGATACAAATTGTATACATTACAATGTGTCTCTTCGGTTCCTCTGTGAGGACCGTTTAGAAAATCAAAAGCCTAATTACAATAATTCAACTAACTGAAACATGACAGATGGATCGAATCTAACTATTCGACTTCTACAAATCTAACTAATCTAAATGAAACAGTCAGCTGAGGTATTGACACCTAGCTGTTACAATTCAATTGTTTTCGAACCCTCCTAGCCACAACATGTGGAAAAAACCTCCTACATTGCTGGCTAGTGTCTAATGCCCCTGCATCAGACTCCCGAGGGAAATTTTCTTCATGGGCTCCTGTCCATGAGCTCTTCCACTGATCTGCCTATTTTCTGCAACATTCCTTCAGTCATCCAAGTGGCATCTTCCCCTGGCTTTTCCTTCCATTCGATTAAGTACTGAAAGTACTCTTGTCCTCTGGTCTTCCTGAACACTCTTTTTTCCAATATATTCTCTGGTTGCAATGGTTGTGCTGGAGGTAGCTGCTCCTTCCACTCAATATTTTCCTTGTCTGCTGATCTTTCTTCTTCACCATCATATTCATACTTGTACAAATCTGCAACATTAAAAATGGGAGATATTCCAACATCAGGTGGCAATTCAATCTCATATGCATTTGCAGAAAACTTTCTAAGTATCTTGCATGGCCCAATCTTTTTGAACTTCAGTTTATTATATTGCTTCTTTTGGAATCTCTCCTTTATCAAGTGTGTCGAAACTAGATCTCCTACTTCAAAATGAACTTCTTTTCTGCTCAAGTATACTCTACCTTTGTATTTGATGCTGCTGCCTTGTAGTTTCTGTTTCACTTGTTCATGTATGGCCTGGATCTCTGAAGCAAATTCCTCACCATCTGCGCTCCACCCTTCCCAGATTTCTTAACTCTGATATTCCTCTGGGGTGAATTCCATAGAAAATATGGAATGGGTTCTATCATGTGCTTCTGTTTGGTGAGTCATTATATGCATATTCTGCCTGGCAAAAAATATGGTCCCACTGCTTAGGATGGTCTCCTACAAGACTTCTCAACAAATTTCCCAGACTCCTATTCACTACCTCAGTTTGTCCATCAGTCTGAGGATGATAAGCTGAGCTGAAACTCAGTTTGGTACCAATTTTCTTCCACAGTGTCCTCCAAAAATGACCCACAAATCTGGTGTCTCTATCTAAAACAATACTCTTGGGAAACCTATGCAATCTAACAACTTCTTTGAAAAACAAGTTAGCAACATGGGTGGCATCACTAGTTTTATAACATGGAATAAAATGTGCCATTTTGGAGAATCTGTCCACTACAACAAAGACTACATCATTCCCTCTCTGAGTCTTGGGAAATCCTAGAACAAAATCCATACTCACCATGTCCCAAGGCCTGTCTGGGATAGGCAAGGTTGTGTACAATCCTGCATTCTGGCTCCTTCCTTTGGCATATTGATAGATTTTGCAATTTTTCACAAAATTTTCCACTTCTGCTCTCATCTTGGGCCATTAATAGAAGTGACTCAGCTGCTCATAAGTTTTATCAATACCAAAGTGTCCAGCAAGTCCACCACTATGCTTCTCCTTAATCAAGTTTTCTCTCATGGAACATTTTGGTACACACAATTGGTTCCTTCTGAATAGTAAGTCTTCCTACAGGAAATAATCCAGCCACTGGCCTCTATCTTTTAGAACAGGATTACAACATGCCTCAAATGCTTCCTTAAAATCTGAATCTGTTTTATACAATTCTTTGAGAAAATCAAATCCTACAACTTCAAAATTGGTTTCTTGAACAAGCATGTTCCTCCTGCTCAAAGCATCAGCTACTTTATTTACTTGGCCAATTATATGTTTCAAAAAAAAGTTAAAACCTTGGAGATACTCAACCCATTTGGCATGCTTATGATTCAAATTGGGCTGTTGTACAATATATTGCAAAGCATGATTATCAGAATATAATACAAATTCCCTGAACATCAAATAATGTCTCCACTTTTTCAATGCCTGAACAATATCATAGAATTCCTTCTCATAAGAGCAATACTTTCCTCTGGTGTCATTTATCTTCTCAGTGAAATAGGCTACAGGCCTATCATCCTAACTCAACACAGCTCCAATGGCCTCCCCACTGGCATCACACTTCACTTGAAATGGTTTGGTAAAATCAGGCAGAATCAAAACAGGCTTCTCAGTTATCTTTTGCTTCAAAAGTTTAAAGTTTCTTTCTGCTTCAGCAGTCCACTTAAATGGTTGTTTGATCTTCTTTATTGTCTCAATTATGGGTGCATTGATCTTACTGAGATTTCACAATTCATATAAACTTTACGCATTAAAACCGCAAGTCATGAGGCTTAGTACCTCAAAAACCATTTACGGTGAAAGCCACTCCACAATTACACTTCGCCTTTTCTGAGTCCATCTTCAATCTTCTCGCAGACTCTTAAAACTGACCCAACTCTTCAACCATGAATAGGCATTTCTTTAAGTTTATCAATGAGTTTCTCTTGAGTACTTAGCTTCTTCAAGACATAATTAAGATGCCTTAAATGTTCTTCTTTAGTTTGCTGAAAACTAATATATCAGCTCAATATACTATCCATAGTTACCAATGATTCTTTCAACACTTCATTCATAGAATCTCATAAAAGTGCTAGGTGCATTTGACAACCCAAAAGGCATTACCATCCATTCATACAATCCTTCATTTGTTTTGAAGGCATTTTTCCACTCATCACCCTCTCTTATTCTGATCTGATGCTATCCACTCTTTAAATATATCTTCGAGAAATATTTAGCACCACTCAAACAATCCATTAAATCCTTAATTCTGGGCAAATGGAATTTGTAATTGATTGTGATCTTATTGATTTCTCTAGAATTAGTACACATCCTCCAGCCACCATCTTTCTTTGGGCTCAGTACTACTGGTACTACACACAGACTCAAACTTTCTCTGATTAGTCCCTTGTCCACCAATTCCTATACTTGTCTCCTGATTTCCTCATTTCTGTGGGGAGTGTTCACAGGCACCCCTGTTTGATTTGATCCACGGATAAAATCTATCTGATGGCTGATCTTTCTCATAGGTGGTAGCTCATCAAGTAAATCATCCACAATAATGTCACAATAATTGTCTAACATCTCTTAGATTTCTACTGGCAAATCAGAAACTTTTGTAGAAGTAAGAACTACCTTAGGTTTGCAAACTAAAGAAAAACTTACCTCTTCTTCCTCTATCTGCTGCAGATATTCCTTCCTGCTCAGCAACAAGGTCTTTGGATCAATCACTCTTCTAGATGGCTCTCCTTCTTCCATGGGTATCAATGTATGGTGTACCCCATCTTTGAAGAACTTGTAAGTGTTCTTCTTGCCATCACGCATTGCTGCTCTGTCAAACTGCGAAGGTCTACCCAGTAGTATATGACACACATCCATGGGAATTACATCACACAGGACCTTATCTTTGTATTTGCCCATTTGCAGCTCTATCTCCTGCTGTTCTTTTACAGCAGTGGTGTCCTTTGTACGACGAGGACACCCTGTAGGGAGTTGGATGCTCCCTTGTCTTCAACTTCAACTTTTCTATCACCTCGGTGGAAACCAGATTGTCTGTGCTGCCACTATCAATGACTAGCTGGCAGCATTTCCCTTGGACTTTGCATATGCTCCTAAACAAAGTCTTCCTTTGTGCAGGCTCAGTGACCTCTTTGGTTTGTTCAACGGGACCTTATTAACCATTAAGGACTCTCCCCTCTCTGGTATAATTTCTTCTTCAATTTCTGCCTCTTCTCTAGCCTGGGCAACAACAACATTTCTTGGACCAGCACCCACATTCTCTGGACATTCATAGTGCTTGTGTCCCACTTCCTAACATCTATAGCACCTCAATTCTCTACCTCTGCCTCTGTCTCTGCCTCCTCTTCCTTTTCCTCTGTAAGAACCCCTTCTGCCCCTTTCATCATCCTCTGTAGATGCATTCTGAGGTAAGCTACTATTAGCTCCATCCCTGGGTGTAGTAGGCTTTCCTCTACCACCCTGACTTCCCTTTCCACGGAAAGTACCTCTCTTCTTGGCAGACTGCTTCCTTAGGAGTTTCTCCTTTGCTTTCAAGGCCATCTGGTAGGCCTCTTCCACTGTCTTAGGAGACAAAAGACCAATCTCATCTTGGATCTCCAGCTTGAGACCATTCACATATCTGGTAGTCTTCTCTGGTGTGTCTTGGAATTTCCCAGCTCTTATGCTTACTCTGTAGAATTATTTTGTGTATTCTTTTACTGTCAGCAACCTCTGTCTCAGGTTCTGCATTTGCCTAAACAATGTTAGCTGATAATCACTAGGCAAGAATTTACCTTTTAATTTAGCCATCATTCTAGTCCAGCTTTTGATAGGCTGCTTTCCAACTCTCCTCCTTTTTGCCTACACTCCATCCCACCAAAGTGTAGCATGTCCCTTCAGCTTTGTTACTGCAAACTTGACCTTCTTATCTTCACTTATTTCTTCATCTTCGAAGCACTTGTTCATTTCATTAATCCAATCCACCAGTTCCTCTGGATTCAGCCCTCCTGCAAAACTTGACACTTCAATCCTGGGCTTAACTGCAGACCCCAGAATAGTTCTAAGGAGCCTCATGTCAGGAGGAATCTCAAAATTTTCTTCCGCTTCTTCTAATTCAGGTTCACTGATTTCTTCAGGATCTTTGGGCTGTCTTCGCTCCATGGCATCCATTCTGGCCTCGAACTTCTGCAAAATCCCCAACACCTCTACGTTGGCAACAGGTCTCCTTCTGCCAGCACCTCTACCAACTCAAATTTCCATGTCAGTTCTCTACAAAAACAACTCAAAAACGGCTCTGATACCACAAATGACGGCAACAAAATTGAAATTCGGCCCCAAAGGAGAGCTGGTCTCTTCTCGTGGCTCTGTTAGCATTTCCCTCAATTAAATTAGTTTTCCTCCACATGGTCTTCTTTCTCTTTCTCATAATTTTATTTATCAATTTCAAAGAAATTGACAAACAAACAAATACTCTGCAAACCTTGAAATTAATTTATATCTCTAAACTTTATATTCCCTCGCCACCTTACAATAAGGTTGTCACCCATCGGAACTTTATATTAATAGCCCGATACTTTTTGAATAAATGACTTGAAATGGACCTTCGGCTCCGGGCCCACATATATATATCAATGGTCGATAAAATACACGCACCATACCTTAGATTATCCTTCACGCTACTTCCGAAAGTGACCACCATCCAATGGCTTCCTCCCAGATCGACGGCGTTCAACGATATCGCACAGCCTCCTTGGTCGAACGTTAACGTGCAATGGCGCACAATGAGAGCGGTTTCAGGGGTCTCGCCTTTGCCACGTGTCGAGCACTCAATGGAATCGCTCCGAATTTAGGAATACCACTTATTCCACAAAAGCGGTGCGATATGGGCAGTCTAGTTTCGTAAATCCACTCGCAGTTTCGGAACATTGATTGACCATGGGTTAACGCCTTTCTTCCCGTGTTCTCCCGGTTGCTACTCAGGTCAAACCTCGGTTCAGGATTCCAAACAGTCCATCCATTTATTAAGCGGGATTTTCATTACTACAGCACAGAGCTCAATGACCACAACAATACGCAGACCTCGTCTACGGGTGGGGTTTTCAATTGTTCAAACAATTCAAGGGAAACAATGAACACAGAGATGCGAAGATTGTACAACGATTCAATTCAACAGTTATATACAAGACAGTGTTCAATCGCCTCACAATTAAACAAATTCCTCATAAATAACGATTCAAGACAGTTGGATAGTCAACGGGAACTGAAATTCATTTAACTGGAAGCGATTGTTTGATACACAGATTTTTACTGCAGAAATCTCTCCCTCAATACATCTGAGGGATACAATTTGTATACATTACAATGTGTCTCTTCGGTTCCTCTGTGAGGACCATTTAGAAAATCAAAAGCCTAATTACAATAATTCAACTAACTGAAACATGACAGATGGATTGAATCTAACTGTTCGACTTCTACAAATCTAACTAATCTAAATGAAATATTCAGCTGAGGTATTGACACCTAGTTGTTACAATTCAAATGTTTTCGAACCCTCCTAGCCACAACATGTGGAAAAAACCTCCTACATTGCTGGCTAGTGTCTAATGCCCCTGCATCAGAGATCTAAATCTCCTGGAAATTTTGTGAAGGTGTGCTGGAAATGCGGAAAGTATTGGCACTACAAAAAGGAATGTAGATATAAATCTCCTGAGAAAGGAGAGGGATCTGATGATGCTCCTTCTGCAGAGGAAAAAACCACCTTTGATGAAGTTTGGGATGTGTATTTGGCTTCTTATTCAAATACACATGTAGACCATGAGTCATGGTTGATTGACTTGGGTGCATCCTTTCACTTCACTCCCCATAGGGAGTGGTTCTACGAGTATGAGAAATATGATGGAGATGATGTCTTATTAGGTGATGATAAGAAGGCCAGAATCGTCAGACGTGGAAAAGTCAAGCTGAAGCTGCAAGGTGGAAGGATTAGAACACTTCCTGGTGTTATGCACATTCCTGCATTGTCCAGAAATATGATTTCTATAAGGAAGATGGATGATGCAGGTGTGAAAACAGTGTCCGAGAAAGATACCTGAAAGATGGTTCGGGGAACACTGGTATTAATTCAGGGATTTTGGATTGGAACTCTGTACAAGCTTTAGGATAGCATTGTTATTGGTGGGTGCAACAATTCTTTGGTTCTCGAAAGTGGAGCGGAGAGCCTAGCGGTCTCTGGAGAAGAGACCATGCTATGGCATCAAAGGCTTGGACATATTGGAGAGAAGAGCCTTCAGATACTGCATGGAAATGGTATGGTAGAAGGTATGTCTAATAGCTCTCTAGATTTTGATTTATGTGAACATTGTGTATATGGGAAGTAGAATCAAGTGAGTTTTCCTTCTAGTGTTAAGAGGGCGAACAAGATATTAGAGCTTGTGCACAGTGATGTGTTTGGACCTGTGTCGGTTCCATCACTCGGTAAGTCTGTGTACTATGTTTCATTCATAGATGACTTCTCAAGGAATACATGGATATATTTCTTGAGGAAGAAATCTAAAGTCTTTGACAAATTTAAAGAATTTAATGCTCTGGTGGAAAAATAGATAGAGAAGAAGATAAAGGTGCTGAGGACAGATAATGGTGGGGAGTTCTACAAGAAGGAATTTGAAGAGTTCTGTAAGAAGTGTGGTATAGCATGGCAGAAGAATACTCCATACACACCTCAGAAAAACAAAGTTGCAGAAATAATGAACAGAACGCTGATTGAAAAGGCAAGAATCATGCTCAGTGGTACCGAGTTAGGACAATAATTCTGGGCAGAGGCAGTGGAGACTACATGTTACTTGGTTAATAGATCACCTTCATCAGCGTTGGAGGATAAGACTCCACATGAGGTATGGACTGGTAAGAAACCCTCTCTTTCACATATGAGGGTATTTGGATGTGTTGCATATGTACATTTTCCAAAGGATAAAAGGACCAAGTTGGATAATAAATTTGAAAGGTGCATCTTTATTGGGTATAAGGATGGTTTAAAGGGTTACAAGCTTTGGAACCCGGAAACAAGAAAGGTTGTGTACAACTGAGATGTGGTGTTTAGAGAGGTGAAAGATGTTGTTAAACATGAATTCCTACCAAAGGAACCTAAAAATATATAGTTTGAGCTAAAGGAGGATGAATCATAATCTACAACCGAATAAGACTCAAAAGAGGAAGAGCCACAAACTCCGGCTATGAGAAGATCAGTTTGTGAAAGAAGACAACTAGAAAGGTATAGTCCATCTGCTTTCTATTCAAATTTTTCTTTAACTATAATTGATGATGATCCCAAAACCGTCAGGGAAGCAGTAGATTCAGAGGATGGAAAACTCTAGAAGGAGGCCATGGTTGATGAAATGGCATCCTTGCATAAAAATGAGGCATGGGATCTGGTGGAGTTACTGGCTGGAAGGAAGCCCATCGGGAGCAAATGGGTATTTAAGAAGAAGATGAATGTAGAAGGCAAGGTGGAGAAACACAAATCTAGGTTGGTAGCAAAAGGTTATTCCCAGGTGACGGGAATTGATTTTGGTGATATTTTTTCTCCTGTTTCCAAAGTTACTTCTATTAGATTAATTTTATTTGTCGCTGCTGCATTTGATTTTGAGGTAGAATAGATGGATGTGAAGACAACGTTTCTTCGCGGGGATCTGGAAGAGGAGATCTACATGAAACAACCTGAAGGCTTTATGGTGAAGGGGAAGAAAGAACTGGTATGCAGGTTAAATAAGTATCTGTATGGGTTAAAATAGTCACCAAGGATGTGGTATCAGAAATTTGATACCTATATATGGGGACTTGGCTTCACCAGAAGCAAAGAGGATCACTGTGTTTATTTTAAATTAATTGGTGACCGTGTTATTTTTTTGGTCTTATATGTGGATGATATGTTGTTGATTGGAAATGACAAAGAAATTATCCAAGATTTGAAGACCCAACTATTCTCAAAATTCGACATAAAGGATCTTGGTGCTGCAAACTATATTTTGGGCATGGAAATTAAGAGAGATTGGGAAAAGAGGAAGCTTTGGTTAAACCAGAGAAATATGTCGAGACTATATTGCAGAGGTTCAATATGCAGGATAGTAAACTAGTGAATGTTCCAATTCTTGTAGGTGTAAAGTTGTCTGCTGAATAGTGTCCCAAGACACAAGAAGAAGAGGAGGATATGTCTCCTATTCCATATGCAAGTGCAGTAGGTAGCCTGATGTATGCAATGGTCTATATGAGACCAGATATTGCACATGCAGTGGGAGTATTGAGCAGGTTTATGTCAAACCCACGGAAGGAGCATTGGATAGCACTGAAGCAAGTTTTCATATATTTGTGTGGCACTAGTGATTATGGCTTGTGCTACCAAGGAAGACCAGGATTGGAAAGAGTGTTGGACATTCGTGGTTTTGTTGATGCAGACTAGGCTGGAGATCTGGACCAAAGAAGATCTACAAGTGGGTATGTGTTTAGCCTGTTTGGAGGTGTAGTAATTTGGATGAGTAAAAGATAGTTTGTAGTGGCTCTTTCAACTACAAAAGCAAAATACATGGCAGCCACTCATGCAAGCAAGGAATCAGTTTGGTTGCAAATATTGTGTTCAAGTATGGGGTTGGTGCAGCAAGCTATAAGGATAGACTGTGATAGCCAAAGTGCAATTTTCTTGGCTAAGAACCTTGCTTATCATTCAGACAAAGCACATTGATGTTCAATATCACTCTGTGAGATATATGGTTGAGGCTAAAAGGGTGTTGCTGGTAAAGGTGGACACTTTGAAGAATGTTTCAGATGCATTGACGAAGTATGTGAGCACTCAGTAGTTCTCTTGGTGTAGAGAAACAATGGGTGTTGCAAAGCTAGGCTAATGAATCAACTCTCCTGTGGCCCCTTGCGGAAATAAAACAACAAGTGGGAGAATTTTGGATATGTGTTATATTCTTTCCATGACTAGTCATGCATGGGGGGGTTACAAGGGGGGTGACAGACCCCCCTGTACGTTGCGTCGGGCGCAGCAGGGGGGTCACAGGGGGGCGTCAACCCCCCATGTTCGGGGTCCAGGCCAACGCCCCAGGAAAAAAAATTTGATCCTTATTTTCCATTGGGCGGACCCACTCATGGTTTTGTGCATGGCTTTGCACATGGTTTTGGGGCATGATGGTTTTCGGCCCCTGGTATTTTGTAGATTCGGTCAAGTGAACTACGGTTATGTTCTAATCCAAGGTTAATGGATTGGGGTTTATGTATGCTTCGACATGTATATATATGTGTTGTAACACTAAAAGGAATATAATGAAAAATCAAGTTGGTCGTCCTGATTTGGGATCCAGGGGAAAATATTTGTATATATATGTTTTATGTTTAATGCTCTCGCTATTGTTTATTTTTAAGATTCGTTTGCAGATAATTTCTGTACAGGGTTAAAACCTACACCTCCTGCTTTATCTTGACCAACATATTAACATCATGATGAGACAAAATGCAACAATAACTATCACAATGCATGCATAACAATCACATAGATAACTAACATGCATGCATGACAAACACATTATGCCCATATAGTCCAATTGTTGAACCTGAGAGCTCTGATACCACCCCATGGTATCAATTATCACCCAAAGATAACAGAAATTTGCTTTGATACCAATTTGTAACCACCCCTCCCACGTTTACCCACTCTCATCAACCTGTCAGGGTAAACATTATTTGAGGGATACTATGACATGAAACAACCTCCTAAGTATAGTTAAGGAAGTGGAATCGACAAACTAAATCTTTATTGACCTTCCTCGGGAGTTACATGACCCCCAAGAGTTAAACAACCACTCTAGGTGCCCAATACCTAAGATGACTTTCCTTTTAGTGATCTGGAATCCAATCTCTTGCATAAAAAGGCAAGCTAGAGACTGTAACCTTCCTGTCACATGGATAACCCTGCCTCCCAATGATTGCAGTCTAGAATTCTGAGTTCTATGCATGCAACCCTGAAATTTGAACCACTTTTCAAGGCTAGTCTCTAGACCTCTACCCAGAACTTGACAAGACTTTCCAAAATGATATGTAACATCAAGACAAATCCATTCATATAGAACTTAGACAAGAACTTTACCTAACCAAGCCTAACCATGATAGTCACTATGTCAAACACATAGTGAACATGAAATCTACAGGTCATGAATACATATATGAACATAGGGGTCTCATACTTATCTCAAAATCATCAATAAGGTTTGATGCCCTCTCATAATAGCTCCATTGTCATATATTAGGTCATGAATTCAATAACCATTCATTTACCAATGAAAACATGTTAAGATCCATAACTATAATTTTTCATGAATCCATGCTTATAACCAACATATAACCAGAATAACAACAATGATAGAACAAGCATCAAAGCCACATCATAACAAGTACATTACTTATAAAATACAAGAGGAAAATAGCTATTATTAACATATGCAATATCCGACCAATTTAGGGACTTCCACATACCACCCAACCATAGATTGGGTTGAACCAAATATTTCTTTCATCCAATCACCCCCATTCCATATTCCAAGTATGAATGTGGGACTCACAACAAAACAACCAAGGCTTCCTCAAGATTTACCACAATCTTGACAAAATCGGTCAAGGGAATCCTAGGCTCAAAACAAATACCCACACAATCAGGATTTACCACAATCTTTCCATTACAGATCAATGGATTCCTATGCCCAAACAAGAAAACATACACTACCAAGATTTACAGCAATCCCGAAAAAACTGGTCAAGGGATCACTAGGCCCTAAACAATATTGGATGCCTCTAGATTTCTTCACCAATACCTTCAAGAATTTTCTTGTCTCCACCCTTACTATTTACCGCAATCTCGCCATTAATGGTCATGAGATTCCTAGACCCTTCTAAATTTTCCTGAGACCACCTCACCCAATTCCAAAACAATCTGAAAATCCAAAGCTCAACCAAGTAAAAAAACCCCATCACACCATGGTTATCTGAAAATGACAAGGCAAATCTGAAACCACTTTCACCCCTAGCAAAACCCATGCTAATGATAGCAAGAGAACCAAATACACATATGCATGTACCATGCATTCCACAATTAGAAATGAAATCATACATGCAACTCGATACTTTCAAGGTAATCCCACTGTAGTTTCTTGAGATAACTCTTCCTTTCTTGATCCTTGTTTTCCGTTTCTTTCTTGCCCTTCCTTTCCTTCCTTTCTCCAATGCTAGAGTGCTCCAAGAATGCTCTAAGTGTGCAACAGTATGAGAGTGAGAATAGAGAGAGGGCTCCACCATAGAACTGTCAAAATTATAACCAACAAAAGCCATGAATTGATCCTCATGCGCCTTTTTATCATTGAGGCATCTATTTCTTCAATTTCCTCTATTTTTCCTACATTTTCTTCCTCACATGCAACTTGTGACCTTTCACCTTACTTTTCTCCTATTTTCCATTAATTTCATAACTAAAATGCTAATTACTGCCTCTTTTCCTTTTCAATTCCTTTCCCAATTTCCCCTTAGTCATAATAAACCAAATGAACACCCACTAGGATGTTTTTCCTAACATTAAGCTTGGAATATGTGTCCCATGACCTTGGCCTTATTTTTCCTTTATTAACTTTATTACATGAACTATTAACCCAGGGTTGTTACATGAAGCCTCTTGACTCCCTAGAGTGTGTGTGTTTGTGTGTGATATTGGATAATTTGAGGGTGGAGGAAGTTGGCCTCTATATTCCATGTGCATTGGTTAACTTTTGAGTAGATAGTGGGTGAAGGTAGGAGGACCTATAAAGTCCCTGTTTCAACTGGAAGTTGGTGTTTTGTTCCCTTGAGCAAGACCACCTCATGCCCTTAGATATGGCTCGGGGGCGACAGTTGCAATTATCTGGGTTACAAATTGTCTATGGTTGGGTGGAGAGTTGAAGTCCCAAACTTAATTTCCCATCTTCAATACAAATCCAAGATAAGTTCTTCTTGTGTATAACATTGTATGTATTTCATGTTAAAAATGTGAATGAATTATATGTTGATTGTTTGCATGATAAGTCTTGAATCACTTATGTATATATATTTAATTGCTGGTTATAATCCATGTGAGGATGTATAAATAAACATGAATGTTTCATAATATTAATTCCCTTATGTTAACATTTTTCTACAGAGAATTGTTCACTTGTAATAGTGTTGGGATTGCACCAATTAAATTCTTGCACAGTGAAGTTAATGGACACTGTGGGATGTTGTCATCTTGTGATGAATGAATGTTATGTGGCTGAGATAGTATTATTATAGAAATACTATGTATATATTTTTGATAACTCCATGGTTTTTTCTTTGTTGTTTTAATAGGGAAATATGCAAATTATGTTGCATCCTTGTCCATTTATTATTCAGCCGGTTAGGCTTATAGAGTCAGGAAAGTCAGTTTCTTGTTGTTGAACAGTTGTTTGTATCTTTGTGTTCATAGGAGGAATCTCTCTTGGAAGTGGTCCTATTTTGGTGACTTTTATTAAAGGAATTATCATCAAGTTGTACTTAATATTTTCTTTGGAGTTCAGTTGCCCTAAAGTGCTACTATCGGTGCTTGAAATGCCTGAGAAAACCCAAAAAATTGTGAAGGAAATCTGCCCTTGGAAATTTGTAAAACACTCGAAAATGGCTATAAAATTAAGTTTATGGACCCATATGTCGAGGGTCAGGAGAGGCCAAACCTCGACAAGTTTATACCCAACTTGGGTCAGGTCCACTATGCAATTGTTGAAAGTTAGCATGTAGGCAATTTGGGAGGCCAGATGGTTGGGGGTCAGGGACTTTGATCCTGACCCAAGTTTTATTGCGCCAAGGAAAGGGGTCAACCCTAACTTAGGTGGTCAAACCCGAAAATGAAAATGAAAAGCGCATGTGCTAGCGGTTAGGGTCGTTTTCTGACAGGTTGTTAGCCATCGGCCACATGGCCTGTCCATGGTGGTGGAACCTCCTGTGACTTGCCATGTGGGCCACTAGGTGGTTTCCATGTGGAGGGTAAGGTGATGTGGGAGGGTGAGAAAACCTTATCTTTGAGAAGGAATAACTCTCAATATGTGAGTCTTATTGAGAAAAAAATTATATCTTTGGAATCGTCTCGATGAGGCGGACATGACAATGGTGTCTAATTTTCAGTTCTAAGATTATCAGGAAAATTCAAAATTTTTAGGTTACATTACCATAGTTTTATTTTGGGAGTTGGATCTACATAGTAACTACCTCCTTATAACTCTATATGGGTTATGGGGTTAGGAGGGGGTGTTAAACATGTCTCAAATGTATTCTCTAATTCCCTATCTTGTGATATTAGTCATGGGGTTTTGTTGTAACATGTTTCATTCCCTCACCACTCTGTTTTCCCTACTCCCCATCCTTTCAACATCTTCCCCTCTTCAAATGAATGCTCAAATATTCCTTATCATGTTGACAACATTCATGAGTCTCTCGATAAGATTGTCTCCCATTCCTCCTATCATCCTCTTTTGGGGATCCCCTCTCCATATCTTGCCCTATGCCCATTCCAAACTATGATGAGTGATCACACCTCCCCTATGTCCTCCCCCTCCATAGCTCAATCTGAGGACTCAAGTTCCAAGGTTGTGATGTATCATTGTATAATATTCACTCACGGTCAGTTCTACCCCTTAAGGAGAGCATTACTTGGGTTCTAGGGAAGATTCCCATTTATATTTCTAATTGCAGAGGTAAAGGCTAAAAATCCCACCTAACCAAGGAGAAAGAAAAATCTTGTGAAGACTTAGTTGTAGGGAAGAAAAATCTTGTGAAGACTTAGTTGTAGGGAAACAAATATCTATTCATGGGGCCCTTAGAGCACTATCTACCCCTAGAAGGGTTTATAAATGAAACTCCCCTGCTTTAACTATATGGGTATAGTATGTCCCCATAAAAAATGTGCTCTTGGTAGGTTTTTTGAAGCTAACTGTCGAGATGTGATATTCCTTCAAGAAACCTTGGGAGATGGAAAATCCATATTCAACTATCTAGAAGCTCTTCTAAAGGGTTGGAGATTTGTGGCTTTAGATGCAAGCAGAATATATGGGGGGATAGCAGAGGTATAGAAAGCCAGGAATATCCATGCCTTAAATTACTATAGTATGGATTATGGTTTGGGCATTAAGGCCTTTTCAGAGGAACTCAGTTCCCCTTTCACTTTGTTAAATCTATATGGGCCTTTCGTCAATTTCAAGGAGTTCTAGGAAAGACTCTTCAACAAATATTTAATCAAATATCAAATAATTATTGTCGGTTGTGACTTGAACTTATCCCTCGACCCATCTAAATCCTAAGGTCCTAGAGCTGAACCAGACCCCATTACTGATTACTTCTTGAATAAAAATGAAGGAGATAAATATGGTGGATGTGGAACCTACTAAATTGGCCCCTACTTGGTGAAATCATCATATAGGGATAGACACGGTGGCCAATAGAATTGATTGTTTCTTACTATTGGAGGATCTAGTGGAAATATTATCTTTGATTAAACAATGGATTGGGGTTGGGGTAGAATCGAATTATTCCCTCATATTTTTGGAAATTAAAGGGACCTCCTTGAAACTGGCTATCCCTTTCAAAATGAACTCTACCTAGTTAAAAAAGGATGAGGTTATAACCTTTGTCAAATCTCATTGGAAATCCTTTGATCCTCATCTAGGTTCCTCTATGGCTAGCCACTTCAATAGGCTAATATAAAGCTCATTAAACTAAAAACTAAGGGATGGGATAAAAAGAATAATATGGTGTAATTCCATGAACTAATGGAGATCAAAAAACAACTTCAAGACTTTTTTGAACAAGATGGGGAAGGATTCAACCTCCATAATCTAAACAAGAATTCATGATTGTGGAAAAATGAAAAAAAAAAACTTTTAGAAGAACGAGAGAAGGAGTGGTGATTAAAAATAAGAGCCATTTGGCTGGCCAATGGAGATGATAACACAAAAAATTTCTCGGCCTATGCCAAGGGAAGGAAAATTTTCAACACCATATGGAGTCTTCAAGACCATATGGCAAGGAGGTATTTCATTTCGAAGGCCTGGAACCTCTGGCAAAGAGTCACTTTGAAAACCTATTATGTGCTCCATTAGGAGCCACAATTGTTGAGGTGACTAGAATTACACAACTTTTCCCAAGGATGATCAATGAATAGGAGAACAGGGCCATCATGGACGAAGTTACAAAATATGAACTAAACATTGTTCTATAAACCTTTCAGAAAGAAAAAAGTTTGGGTTCATATAGTTGGGTTATTGAATTATTCTTTGAGTTGTATGGAATTATTGGTAATGATCTCCTAAACGTGATTGAAGAATCTAGAAGGGAAAGGAAAATGTTTCCAACTTTCAAGATAACCTTCATAACTCTTATCGCCGGGGTGGACCATTCAACTTCTATGGATGATTTTCGACCTATCTCTTTGTCCAATTTTATATATAAGGTTGTTGAAAAAATTATTTCTTTAAGAATCAAACCCATCCTTTGAATGTATATTTCCAAAGAGAAATTTGCATTCTTGGAGGAGAGGCATATTCATGAAGCAATCGACAAGTCTGAGGGGTTTTCATCAATATTGAGTTGTCTAAATCTTAAGACAGGGTCAATTGGATTTAGCTAAGGCTTCATATGATGTGGGCTTCAACCCCAACTGCATTACCTGGGTGATGAGGTCTATTTAAACAATATCATTTGCAGTTTTAATCAATGAATTTTCCAATCCTTTCTTTCATGCACAAAGAGGTATGTGTTGGGGGTGTCCCCTCTCCCCTCTCCTATATTTGTTGGTAACAAAAAAACTTATTCCCCCACTGGAAGATGAAAAAAGGCAGGGTGACTTCCAATACAGTCTCGTTACTTAATCCCTAGCTATAATGAATCTTCTCTTTGTCAAAGACATCCTCATTTTCAGAAATGGATCTCCTCGAGAGGTGAGCTTATTTTCGAATATCCTCTCTTTGTATGGGAAATCCACTAGAATTATGACAATAAACAATAGAAAATCCACAATCTCCATGCAAAACTTAGATGATGGGGAAATACGCCATCTAAATCAGTCACTCTCTTTCACATTCAGGTCACTAGAAGAAGACTTTAAGTATATGGGATTCAATCTCAAACCATTTTTTTATAGAAAGGAGGACTAGTTAAGGCTCATTGCTAAGGTTGAGAAAATATTGAAAAGTTTTTCCTTTCGATGGATATCTCAATTGGATTGATCAGTGTTGATTAAATCAATTTTATAAGCTATCCTTATTTACTAGATTTCCCTTCCATTTATTCCAAAAGGTTACTTGGAAAAAATTTGAAGAATCTGCTTTAATTTCCTCTGGTTGGGGGAGTAGGACCAGGGAGTGTTTCCTTGGGTTAAATGGGACAAATTAGCTATGAAAAAACTCTTGGTAGGTTGAGGCTTAAAGGATATCATGTTCTAAAAATCCATAGCTTCTAAGTGTGGGTAGAGATTAATTTCAACAAAAAGCTCATGGATTATAGTAGTTTCTCAAAAATACATTGTCCCAAACTCGCTGGAAGACTAGACTACAGGGTGGACAAGTTGCGAGAAAACATCTATATGATATGGAGGTTTGTTCTTAATTCCTTCGAATTTATCAACAGTGGGTTGGCATGGAAAGTTGGTAGGGGGCACCAAGTGAGAATAAGCCTTTATCCTTGGCTAGGTAGTGGTCAAGGTGATATCCTCCCCCTCGTTTTAATTGATTCCCTGAGAGACAACGATTTTTTCAAACTCGCTCATATTTTCAACCAAGCAAACTCATCGATATGGAGCCAAGGATGGATTTCAATTAATGAATTGGGACAGGAGGGAGATTTTAGAGAGGCATGGAGTGGTTATATAAATGCTCTATTACCTCGACACATTTGGCTAATAGATAGAGAAGATGAATTAGTTTGAAGAATTCCCCCCTTTGGTTATTATACAGCTAAACTTGGATACATCTCTCTTATGACTGTCATATATGAAGTCATTATCAAATGGTGGTGGAAGGATTTATGGAAATATAAGTGTCGTGCAATCTCAAAACTTTTCATGTGGTGTATAATGGAAAATAAGGTTCCCACTTGGGATATCCTTTAGAAAAATATTTGTGATAGGACTAGGTTGGTGTTCTTTGAGAAAAAATCTGCAAAGCACATCTTCATGATGTGCTTTTTTTATCAAAAGGTATGGTGTGTCTTCAAATATGTTGCAAGCCACTCAAGGGACTGGACAAGGGAGGATTTGGAGGGGGTTTGAATGATTTGGCTCTCCATCCTATCTTTTCGGGCCTATAAAGTACTACCCATGATCATAAGCTAGGGGGTATGGATAGCCCGAAATAGAGCCATCTTCAAAGATAAACCTTCCACCCTTGAACATATTATTGTTGAAGGTTTAGCTATCTTAGAACTCTTTCCTCGGGAAAAAGGAGTTGTCCCTCCCAAAGTAATTATAGTAGAAAATATGGATCATTACAAACCATGGTATTTTCTTGATAGTGCATCAAGCAACATGTGGTAGAACAATGGAGGGTTTTTCATTCTCTTCCTCTTAGAATCACATTTTTTTTATGTCAAAAATAGTTTTGGCATAGGGTCTAAAAATCGAGTAGAAATATTGGCTTGTAAAAATATGCTTCTATTCGCTTTAGTAAAGGGTTGTACTCATGTCCAAGTATATGGGGATTCCATGCTAATAATTAAATGGCTCAACAACACCCATGCATGTAGGAATATTTTACTCTTTCCTATCTTGGAAGAAGCAATATGGCTTAAAAACTCTTTTAATTTATTTTCATGTTCTCACATCTAGAGGGAAAGGAACAAGGAAGTCAAAAGAGGGATTGTTAATGGAAGATTATGGAACAGTGAAATGGTATATCTACTTTTTCTTTCTATCATAGGTCATACAAGGATTTTTCTTCAACGATTTTTCTACTTTGAATAGCTCTTTTTCATGTTTCACAATAATCTAGACAACACCTACCTATATGAGGGATATTTAAATACTCTACATACCCATTGTAATAGGTGATATGTGTTTTTCTAACTCTAGTAAAAATGGATCTAGTTTCCAAACCATATTTTTATTTTTGAATGCACTCATAATATGCTTATACAAAATGTTATTTTATCATTTCTATAAAGGAATGAAATTATGGTTTTTTCGTTTAAAAAAAAATATTTATATAGAGAATATTTTTCCCATTATTTTCCCTACTTCTACCTCATGGTAGAGGTATATTAGATTATATTCATTATTTCCTCACATTAGCACCCATTATATTAGATTCATTATCTCCCCTCTTATTATAAATTTTCCATTATTTTCCCTCACTGTCCTCATAAATAGATGAAAGAAAACAATTACTATAAAAAAATGATATTGGATTGAGTAAAACTATACACTCTAATATAATTTACATATTTTGTTTGGATTAAAAAAAAATTAAGAATAAAAATATGTAAAATAAGTTATGTTATTAATTTATGTAAAAAATATTGTGTTATTTACCAGGTTTAAAAACATTTTTTTAATCAAAATTTAAAATTATTAGTAAAAATAAAATAATAATATAAACTACTTTTTATACCAATATATTCATCATAATTTATAATGATAAATTGAAATTTATTAAATATATTAATATATAAAAATATATTCATCATATTTTACAATGATAAATTGAAATTTATACTAAATATATCAATTTTTAATATTTATAAGATATAAATTAATTAGTGTTCTTGTTTAGTTGGCATCAAATCACAAAATCAAATTTTATTAAGAGAAATTGAAAATAAGAACAAACTCCAAACAATATTATAAATGGAGAAAAAATACATTCGAAGTTTGCTTAGATCGATTAAGGACCCGATTTTCCCTAAGGATGGTAAGGGTGTTTACTTGATTCTGTGCTCTTGTGGGACCCCTTACGTTGGTGAAATTGGTCGATCAATTAGTCAAATAATTCATGAACATGTTGCTGACCTTAAGCATAATAGATCACGCTCCTCTACCCTAACAGAGCATGCTGAGACGACAAATCATCACATTTGCATTGAAGATGTTGAGGTTATTGCGAGGATTGACCATTTCTACCATCGCAAGTTGAAAGAAGCCCTGGAAATCGAAAAGAGGTCGATTAACCTCAACAGAGATGATGGGTGGATTGTTAGCAGATGCTGGATTCTTTCCCTTCATTCCTAATTTATTTATTTATTATTATTATTATTATTTATTTATTTATTTAAATTTTATTTAATTATTTTTATTTTTATTTTTATTTTTATTTTTTTTTAACTTTGTAAAAAAATCACAATAAGTTAAATAGAATTAAATATCAAATAAGATAACTATTTTGATGAGATTTGAATCACATAGCATATCATTATTAAAAATAAAATAAATATATAATTCAAATTATAAACATTAATCATTTGATTTATTCTTTTTTTTTTTTTTTTTTTCTAAGTAAGTCTAAATTCTATTATGTATAAAGTATTAGTACAAAACTGCACCAACGTCAGCTAGGGAAGCTTGAACACTGTGCCTGATAGTCAAGAAAGACAAGCATAGTCGGGACTGCCCAGTACGGGAAACCAGTCCATTAATCCATAATGTCTTAGCCGCCCATAAGAGGGAAACCGGCTTTAGATTTGCAAAAAACAAATGAAACTGTAGCTGAAATGAGTAAATTGCCTGTACAGCAAAGCAGTGTAGCTAAGATGCATATAGTTTCGACTAGAACTGAAAAAAACCTGGATGCTATAGCAGTTATGATCCATGAGTAGGAGAGGGGGCTTCTTCAACAATTCTGCATGTGAACATCTCACTGTTGTTCACCTGAGTATCACCTGGAGCACTTCCACCACCCTCGCGCGCAATCTCCATGGAGGGCCTGAGCTGAGGAGCAGAGAGAGCAGGGCCGTCACGAGGGCAGCTGTTGCTGAAGGAGGGAGAGGCCATAGTCGAGGAGCTAGGCGGAGCGGAATTCGGGACAACTTCCCTCAGAGTCACAGTGATAAAAGTGGTGAGAGTGGCATCACAAGAGGTGCAGTCAAACCTCAGCTCAGAGCGTTGAGAGGTTTGACGAATGGTGGGTCGAAGGGAGCTGACAACGGCAGGAGGCTCAAAGGGAGCGGGCGGGGTAGAGATGGCATCAGGGGAAATGCCAGAGGCATTTTCAGACATGGGAACAGGATAAGGAGGCACATATTGATGAGAGAGCCGACCACGAGTGGAGCCCCTTCGAGCTCTCATGCGCTCGCGGAGGCGGGGCATGATGACTATAGCAGAACGAGGCTGAGCGAAATTCCCCAAGGAGGCAGAGGGAGAAGGAGAATTCTGTCCACCACCTGCTTGAACAAACGAATCCGGAGCAATGCTACTGAGACCACGAAGCAAATTGATAGAGGAGGATTACCTGACTGAGCAATGGTGGCAGAGTTCCAAGCTCTTCGATTACACCAAGGACTGTGAGAGAAATGGCAATTAGGAGCTGGTTCGAAACAGGCCACAATCCAGCATCGCTTTCCTGTAGTGGTTTTAATGGAGGCTTCAATGCTCGCAGGCGAGCAATTCACCTGCAGAGGCTGTGGAGAGCAGAAGCCGCTCACTCCTCCATTCAAATCGCAGCGCAAACCTTCCATGCCAAACACAATAGCCATGTCGAGGAGCCGAGTGAGCCTTTCAAGGTAAAGAGAGTTCGCACCGGGTGTGAAATTAATACCATAGTTAATGGCAGTACCGGGAGCCATGTGGGCTGCACCGGCGAGGTCCATCGGGAAGTGGTCTGAATGCCACGTTCCCGGATGGCCTTTAATCAGCCGCATCCGGCGTGGTGCTATCGCTGTGCACCTGCGCGGTACGTTGCTGTAGCAGTGCTTCATCAGGAATGCTGTGTAAAGGACCCTGGGTGAGGGTGCTCATACTCTCAGTTCCAAAATTTGCCAACAGATCAGCAATTTTGTTGTTTTCCCTTTTGGTATGATTGAAAGAGACAGCTCTATGCTGCATTAACCAATCACTTACACGCTTGATTCTAGCCTCCAGACGCCAACTATGGGCAACTTTTTCCGGAGTGGTACCCCATAGAAGTCTCTTGGCAATATTGATCAAAATTTGGGAGTCTCCTTCAATGATAATGGGGAAAAAATTGTGGAGATGAGTCAGACAAAGACCTTGCCACAGTCCTTCTAATTCAGCCGAATTATTGGAGTCCCATCCAATAGCTCCATAAAAGATGATCTGAGTTTCTCCTTTGTGATTTCGAATGATGCCTCCAAAGCCCGCAGGCCCCGGGTTTCCCTTAGAGGCTCCATAAAAATTTATCTTGAAAACTCCCTCAGGGGGTGGGGTCCAACAAGGGGGGGGAGAGGGGGGAGGATGGACAGTAGGGGAAGGGGTGAAAGCAATGCGGAGGTTCCAGTTCTGCCAAATGGAGATTTCCTTGGGATTGTTAGGATAGTCATCTTCATTCCATGAACGGAGGGCGAGAGATTCCTGAATATTGCTGCAAAAGGAGGTCCATAAATGATCCAGATTGGAAGCATGATTTTTGAAGATTCGTTTGTTTCTTTCTTTCCATAAAGTCCAGAAAACTAGACCTGGAATCAGCGACCACATAGCATTGAGGATGGGAGAGAGGAAAGGGCGGGAAGGCCATCTGCGGAGGATGTTGGTTATATCTCCCATGGGTTTAGCCTTCTGACACCTGAAGCTGCATTTCTCCCAAAAGGTATTAGCTAAGGGGCAAAGCAATAAAAGGTGCTGGATGGTTTCCTCAGACTGAAGGCAGTTGGGGAATTGGGAGGGACCGAAGAAACCTCGTTTAACAAGATTATCCCAGGTAAGAATGCGCTTGTGGCTGAGGAGCCAAAGAAAAGTGGAGACTTTAGGCCAAGTGAGATTGTTCCAAATATTATTCCAGAGAGGATCACTAGGGAGGGGTTTGGGATGCAGAATGGTGTAGGCTTCTTTTGTGGAGAACATGCCTTTGGTGGTATTGCCCCATCTTAGAATGTCAGGTTCATCTGTACTTCTGATTTGTCTTTTGCGAAGTTCAGCATTGAGAGCTTCTAAGTCGGGGCCGCTGGCTTGAGGCGCAATAACTTGAGGAGCCTTCCACTGTCTGAATCCGTTACTGTTGGTATCTTGCCATTGATGACAGACCCGGATATCTTGTACATTGCTGTTGTCATCCATATTGATGCCAGGAAACGCCTCAATAAGAGTAGGATTTTGCTGCCATGAATCCTGCCAAAATCTTGCTGAATCACCATTACGGATTTTCCAAAAGCTATGTTGTTGTATGAGAAGATGATGCTGTTTAGCTGAGTTCCATATGAGAGAGCCCTGATGCTGCGGAGTGAATCTGATTAGCTCAGCCGAGGGTCTATTGTTAGCATATTTATCTTTCCACCACTTAGCCCAAGGAGTGTAAGGTCTGGACGTCCAGTTCCACCAAATGCGAGCAGCCATTACTTCGTTGCTATGTTGAGGATCGCGTAGGTTCAGACCCCCTGCGTCTTTGGGTGAGCAAACCAAATCCCATCTGACTAAGGCCCATTTTCTATTTCTGCCAGATGAGCCCCAAAGGAAGTTGCGTTGCAAAGATTTGATTTGTTTAAGGACCCACTTGGGCGCTGCTAGAACGGAGAAAAGATACATCGGCATTGACTGAAGCACGGATTTGATAAGAACAAGTCTGCTGGCCAGATTTAGAGCTCTAAAAGTCCAAGAAGTAAGTCGTTTCTCCAGTTTATCAAGAAGCTTGTTCCAGGAGAAGTTCCGGATAGAGGAATCAACCAGGGGAGCACCAAGATATTTGTCCGGAAGAGAAGCAATAGAAAAACCAAGGATGCGAGCAATATTGGCTTGGGTGAGAGGGGGAGTGTTGAAGAAAAAGATCTGGGATTTGGTGTTATTGATGGTCAGACCTGAGGCTACGGAGAAGAGACGAAGAATGGCTTTGAAGGAGCGAGCTTCCTGCACAGAGGGATGGCCAAAGAGCATGTTGTCATCCACGAATTGCTGATGTGTGGTGACAGGGGCCCCATGAAGAGAGATACCCCGCAAGTGCTGGGAATGGACCGCCTTATTGATTAAACGGCCAAGACCTTCGGTCATGAGCACGAAGAGAAAAGGGGAGAGAGGATCCCCTTGTCTAATGCCTCTTGAAGGATGAAAAGGAGGAGAGGGAACACCATTGACAAGAAGAGAAAAGGAGGTTGAGGTGATGAGGCTCATAACCCATCTGGTCCACATTTGATCAAAACCAAAGGCATTTAAAGTATGATGAATGTAATTCCAATTCAACTTATCAAAGGCTTTGGATAGATTGAGCTTGAGAAGCATACCTAGTTTTCTACAAGTCTTCAGAGAGTGCATGATTTCATGAGTTAGGATGATGCCATCCAGAATTTGGCGCCCTTCTACATAGTCGGTCTGCTCCGGCGAGATTAGAAGAGGGAGGAGCGGCTTGAGACGATTGGCAATAACTTTGGAGATTATTTTGTATATGACATTACAAAGAGCTATAGGTCTGAACTTGTCCGGAGTGTTGGGCTGATCCTCTTTGGGAACCAACGCAATGAAGGTGGTGTTGAGAGAGGGGAGAAGCCAATGCATAGTTCTGGACTCTTCAACAAGTTGCCAAACTTCAGTTTTGATAAGATCCCAAAATTGGTGGAAGAATTTAGAGGTAAAGCCATCAGGACCTGGAGCTTTCCCATCTTTGAACTGCGCTACAGCTTCATCCACTTCTTGAGGAGAGACAGGTCTGAGAAGCATTTTGTTGTGCTCCTCAGTGATCATCTTGGGGATGTTCTGAGTGACTTGATGAATATCTTGTTGTCGATTTATTTGAGGCTCTTGCTGAATGCCTTTGAAATAATCGACCAACTCCTGTTGCATTTCTTCATGCGTTTCCTTCCTTTCCCCCTGCGGACTGAGAATGTGACTGATTCTGTTCTGCATCCTGCGCTGCACAGTGGAGGCGTGGAAGAACTTGGTATTTCTTTCTCCCTCTTTTAACCATCGGACTCTAGATTTTTGTCGCCAGAGTATTTCTTCCTATTTGTATCTCTCGTCCAGCTGTATTTGAAGGGCCTTTTCCTTCTCTGCGAGCATCTCCGTCCGGCCCTGAGTAATGATGTCCTGTTGCAGTACTTGCATGCTTTGCTCGAGGATTTTCTTTTCCTTGAAAATATTGCCAAAGACAGTTAGATTCCAATGTTTGATGTGGTGTTTTATGTATTTGAGCTTCTGCTGGAACTGATACATTTTGGAGCCCTTTGGTGGCTGAAATTTTCTCCAGGCTGCCTGAACCATTTCTTTAAAGGAGGGATGAGTCAGCCAAAAGGCTTCGAACCGGAATGGCCTCCTTAAATGTGACCCTATATCCTGCCATTGGAGTAGGATAGGCCAGTGATCCGATCCTGCATAGGGTAAGATGGAGCTTGTAATGTCTCCACCCATGTGAATTGCATTGTCGGAAAGTAGAAAACGATCCAGCTTGGAGGCGATTTGGTGGCTTCCGGAGCTTTTGTTGTTCCAGGTAAAGATACCATTGGAGAAGGGCATGTCAATGAGCCAATTGGTATTGATGAAGCTTTTGAAGTGATTGCTATCCAGGTCTAATCTGGATCTCCCGCCAGTTCGTTCTTCCATTCTCATAATCATGTTGAAGTCGCCCCTGATCATCCAAAGAGGATGGCGTCTGTGAGAATTGAGATGAGTTATGGTGTTTAGGAGCGCCGTCTCACTGCTTTGATCTTGAGGGAAATAGACATTAGTCAAATGTCCATGAATATTGGTGCCGATTGGATGGAAGGTGGCTTGTATAAGATTATGAGCTGCATGGAAATCAGAAAGCTGCATAGAGCTGATGTCCCAGGCTATTGCTAGGCCCCCGGAGAAGCCTGAGGCATCTACAGCTACTGAACTACTGCTGGGCCAGGCTTTGGATAGGATGGCACCAAGCAGATTACTGTTACATTTCGTCTCTTGGAGGAAGAGAATTTGTGGTCTTTCTTTTTGAATCATGGATTTGATCATCCGGTATTTTCCTGGGCCATTAAGCCCTCTTACATTCCATGATATCAATTTCATGGGTAACTAATTTTCAAGAGGTTTGAAGAATCTGGTCAATTTGGGATATCTCCCTGAATCAACCAACATTTCCCCGATCTGCATGGTGCGCTGCCAATCTGGCTTTCTGCCTCGCTTTTTACTTTCCTTCAGGACTTTCAAGCTATCCCAATGACTTCCTGGTTGGATCCCCAGTTTTTTATGCTGATGTGCTTTGGAGAGTACAACCTCCAACGTTTCGATTTGGTGAGGAAGGATCTTGTCAAATTCTTTCTTTTTGCAGGCATCCTCCAAGCCGATGAGATCCAAATCGCCCAGATCGAGTCCTTTAGAATCTTCCTCCATTAGGGTGGATTGTGGGCTTTCCTGAGGCTCTTTACTACCCGATATAGGGTTGGAAGAGTTCCCTTCTAGATCCGTAACAATGGGGTTCCAGGACACCTGCTTCGGAATCGAGAGGGGGTCAGGATTTGAAGGGATTTCCAGATGTAGAGAAGCTTGAGAGGGTCCGGGGATCGAGGACTTGGTCTGGAGGGGGGGGGAAGGGCTTACAGGAGCTGAGGAGTCAGGGGTTACCGTGGTTTCATCTGGCAAGGGATCTGTACTGGCTAAGGCGGCAAAGCTATTGCTAGTGGAGGGGGTAGACGAAGAGGGGCTAGGTTTAGAGTTGGGCGGGGGGGTTTTCTTGCTATTTCTCCTTCTGGAAGGGACTTTGGTGAACCCCTCTGCATCTTCTTTGTCTCCAGCATTTTGAGTCTTGTTTTGGGCAACAAGTGGGCAATCTCTGAAGAGATGTCCGTGTGCATGACATCTTCTGCATCGAAACGGTATATGTTCATAGTCCAAAGGTTGGACCCATTCATAATCATCATGAAACAAGCTTACCGCATCTGGGAGGGCTCTATCCAGCTGCATTTGGACACAGATTCGCGCATAAGAGGTGTACCTTCTTAGCTTCGTTTCTTCAGCTATTTTGATGAACTCGCCAAGTCCGCTGCCAATCGCTTGCAGAGATTCCTCATCCCAGTATTCGAGAGGCAGAGAGTAGAGCCGGATCCAGACTGGAGCCCAGTTGAAGTTTTCTTGGTCTGGATTGAACCTTTCCACCCAGTTCTGCAAGTATAACCCTGCCGAGTTAAAGAAATAGGGGCCGCCATCCATAACCCTATTTCTGTCCTCAAGGCAGTTGAAGTCAGCTGTAAAGAAGCCTTTTGGACCTAGTTGCAGACTGACATGTCCTTTTGGCTTCCATTTGGACGCGATCCATCCTTGTAGGGCTTTTTCAGTCGGCCATAGCCCCATAAATTTTCCAATGAGAGCATGATCTCTCATGTACTGAATCCTAGCATTGATTCGATGACTGGGCAGATCGATTTTGGGTCTATCTGGAGCTATTGGTTTGCAGGTCGAAGAGGTAACCTGCGGTGCTTCCTTCTGTGGTTCAGAGTTCGATTGTTGGGTGCCTTCCTTCTTCTGCGCATCGGCCAAATCTGTCATGTTCAAGTCAGAGTCTTTTGTCGTTTTGTGATCACAGCGGGGGGGCGGCAACACTCCCAGTTCCCATTTCCGGCTAACTGTGTGGGTACAACGTCGAAGACGAGCGCGCCCGGTCAAAAGACGAGTGCATCGAGGACTAGGGTTTCTGCAGAACGAGAGAGGCGAAAACCCTAGCGGAGCGCGAGTCATATCCGGTGTCTTACCATTTGATTTATTCTTTAAAAAATAAATAAACTATTATTATTTTGATTTTATTTCCTATTTGAGTCAAACTAGGCATTATTTTACAAATGGCTAGTTGGAGCTTTACTATCTATTTAAAGGGGTTACTTGATCAGATTTTCCATCTTGTCCTGCTGATGAACCACACTGGCTGGTTCGAAACGCGTCGACCAAATCTACTTTAATTTGATTTTCACCGAAAGATTTTAATCACAATACATAGAAACATATTATACGAATACCATATTTCTGTTTAGAGGGACATTAAATTGTTTTCAAACACCAAAAAAACAGTGATATTAAAATGTTTTCAAACATCCAAACAATTATTAGCTTAAATATCAAGACAATCAAAACTACTCATATAAATTTTAGACGAATCTTACTTTATTCTAATGATGGAGAGATATAATTTGTAACATACATATTTTCAAATGGAGTTGTTTTTAGTGTTATTTTTTGGAGTATCTGGTCAAAAAAATTGAGGTTGAATCTTGATTTTTGTTATTTAAATTGTTTTTTACTGTATATATGGATTCTGCACCTTAAAAAATCCCTAGGGCATTTGGATTGTGCAAGGTTACCCATCAAATTTCGAAGTTGTCTACCTAGGCAATGGAATAGCCCGAACGGCAGTTTTTTGCCAGAATCTGGTCAACTAAAATTCAAAAAAACAGGTAGTTGGAGTGCTTGAATCCATTTTTGATAGTGGAAATGGATTCAACACTATCAAAAACCCTTAGGGCATTCAAAATACTACAGTTTAACAACTGTAAACAAGATTCTGATAAAATCTTTGCCGGATTTTTTCAAAATATTTGTCGGATTCTGGGCCAAAACGTTGTTTTTTTAGACTATGGCTCAAATTTCTGTTTTCAATGAATTCCTACCGTATTTTAGAAAAATTAGACCGGAAAAAACCTTCAAAAATAATTTAAATAATTAAAAAAATAAATAAATAACAAAAATCAAGATTTTACCTCAAATTTTTTCACTGAATTTCGACAACGAAAACTCCAAAAAGTAGCACTAAAGACAACTCCAAAAATGAGCCAAAAAGTAGCACTAAAGACAACTCCAAAAACGAGTTGTCTTTAGGGTACGGTCTTTAGGAATTCAGGTGGGTGTGGTCTTTAAGAATTCATTGAAAACAGAAATTTGATGGGTAACCTTGCACAATCAAAGTGCCCTAGGGGTTTTTTTAGGCGGAATCCATATATACAGTAAAAAAAAACAATTTAAATAACAAAAATCAAGATTCAACCTCAAATTTTTCTGCCCGATTCCGAAACCGAAAACTCCAAAAAATCGCACTAAAAACAACTCCTCTTTAAATTATGTCTATCATGATTCTACAAATCATCAGACAAAAGTATTTTGCTCATATACTTCATCAACCGATAAATTATACTTGGTTGGACAGAAAATATTTTGTTTTATTTTATATTTTATTCTATTCTATTCTAATTGAAGTAGTTTTAAGGTATACTCTAAGTTTTATTTTTTTATTTTTTTTATTACTATTCTTAGATTTATTTTAAATTATTTTTTAATATTAATTTTTATAATAAATTTTATTGTTTTAATACTTCAAAATTTATATAGGTATTATATAATATTAATTAAATAGTTAAGTTTTACTAGTATAGCTAGTTGAGGATGGGTTTTGTTAGCAAGACTACCCAAAATCAAACTTTACTGAGTGGTTGTGCCTTGTGCTAGGGGAGGAAACATGTTAAAAAAAACTCAATCAGCTTAGAGCTGTGTGATCCCCTAATCACCAAATAACTTTGCCAGATTAAATGTACTACTCCTCAAGTCAAAAATCAAACTTGAAAAATCACAAACAACTTAACGAACAAAAATAAATATTAATTAAATTTAAAAATATATTTTCTCTTCGATATACAAAATTTTATTGATAAATTTATATTATTTAAAATATTAAAATATGCATATCATTATTAATTATATACTTATCTCATACCTAAACTATGTTTTCTGATATCATGCTTTTTATTATTAATTATATATGCTTATCTCATGCATTTTATTATCATTGATTATATATACTTGACATCATGCATCTTATTATTAATTATGTAAAACAAAACACATAAAAGAATAATTATTTTTATTTTCTGAACACCAAATTAAAAGTATCTTAAGAGAAATTTTAATTCATACTCCGAATTCTTTAAAGCAACTTTCAACTTTCTTATACAATGCGTGTTTTTAATTTAAACAGCATTGAATTGAATAAAATAAATAAATGAATGATTGCAATGATACAGTCCAATTTTAATTAATTAAATAATTACTGATTATATCATCATCACATAAGATTATTTTAACCGTCAACTAAAGATTTTATTTATAACTAATAAAATATAATATAGTTTTTACATTATATAATAGTTTTTATATTATAATATAATATTGTATATAGTTTTAACATTATATAATTTGTTTTTCTTTATAGATTTTAAGTTATAATAGTTTTTATATTATAATATAATATTGTAAATACATAACACTTAACCAAATAATTTGAAGGCGAACTTTGTTTTAAGACCCTTTTTTTTATAATTCAATGGATAGTAAAGATGGAATGGTGAATTGAGTATAGAATTTTCGTTTTAAAAGGAATCTCTACTTTTTATAACTAGCAATTGCATCACATGTTGCAAAGGAAACGATATAAGGCAACAACATAGGAAAGACTACCATAGAAGAAAGAAATAAAAATATGCATATGCAAATAATATCTATTGTTGATTCAGATAGATTTTTCCATTCTTTCATGCTTTCCCACTTCAAGAATGAAATGTATGTCTCTAAAGAATAGTAGGCTTCCTTTCAAAATTAAACTATTGTTCTAAAAAACTAATGGCATATCCCGAGTCAAATGATTCCAATCGTGAGTGATCTTGGTAGATGCAAAGGGTGGAGTAGCATTCAAACTGCCTACAACAAAATCAAAGGTCTCCCACTTGCTAGTGATAACTACAATGTTATTGCACAATGGATTTTCATTTCGGATCTTTAAATCATCCATCATCTCAACATACTTATGTACCCTTCCAACCTAAGTTTCATAAAACTACCAAATATCATTGGTAAATTAAGAAGCTAAGCAGAATTGAAATTTAAAAAAATATTTTTTCATGGTAACCTAGAATTTTTAGAAATTGTTGAGGGATAGAAACAATAGTAAGACTTAATAAATCTTCTAGCAAGAATTGCAGCTTCATTTAAGATGTTTGCAAGATCAACACCATCAAGTATAACTTTTGTGCAATTTATTTACGAAGGTATTCACTGTTATATGGAAACTAGTGATATCAAGGGGAACATAGATCCTGTCTATAATTCTTGAGGTGAGAATGGTGGTTTCAATTCATATGTGCTTCAAGAGTCTTTATCACGGTAAAATTTCTCAAGAGCCATGTTTTCTCACAAGTTTTGAATGTGATGCTTCAACATTATCAAAATTGGCACCTGAACAGTTTTTCTTTATTGAATTTTTAAAGATATATTAAGGATTCATTATTCGTTTTGTAGGTATTCTCTATAGGATGTTAGTTTATATCTAATGATAATTGAAAGGTGTTATGGTGGGCACTTTTCCCACCTGATTCTCTTTTACAATGGGTCATGAAGCATTTGGTCCTTCCTTACAACCATATTGATTTTGAGTTGAAGAAAAGGTATCTATAATTTGAATTGAAGCAAAATGATTAGGAGCTCAAGGAATGAGGTTGGTTATATGATAGGATGTGTAGAAGGTTCTCTTATTAGTATCAGAAGTGGCTCTCATTTGGGGTAGCTTGAATTTACTAAATAGTTTCATAGAATCCATCTTAATGTGTCAATCATGTCTAGCTCAAATTGTTCTAAGGAGTGTTATCCTCTCCACCCATGTTCAATTTCCACAAGTAGCATGTTGAGTTATTAATCACTATATTGTTGTAATATCCTTGAGCCTTGTGCTGAAAAAACTTCAATCTTTTGAAAAATCTATTTTACCTTATATAGCACCTTTCGAATGATGAAAATTGCAAGGAAGATTCGCCTAGGGTTTTATTTCATGAAAGAAGAATCCATTACATTTTACAGATGGCCAATCACATATTCGAACATTAATACCTAAATTAGGAAAATATGTTTTCAATTTATTTGGATAGTAAAATGATAGAGAATATCCAAATCAAATATTCATTTGTTTTAAGGTTACACAAGAAATATGTAAGTTTTGAAAATTATCACACTAGTTGATCCAAGTGGATATTGGTGGCCACCTACCTATTCCATTTAGACCCACAACATCGATTCTTTCAGTTTTTCAGCTTCAACATATCTTACTATTTTTAGCAGGTTTTCGGGTCCTGCTCTCTCGAAGCTGTTTTGGGGACTTAATGATCCAGGTGGATATTGGTGGCCACCCACCGATTCCATTTGAACCCCCACCATCATTTCTTTCAGTTTGTAAGTTGCAGCACAACTCACTATTTTTAGCATTTTTTCGGGTCCTGAACTTCCGAAGCCGTTTTGAGGCCCTAAACGACATTTTTTAGGAAAACCGAGAGCAATATGGGAACATGGGTCCATAGATTGATGTAGCTCACACCAAAATTTGTACTCCTCAGATATATCTTTCTAATGAGCTATTGAGCATGTTAAACGGAGATCAGATGCCAAAGTTACATCCCTAGGAAGTTGAAACACCAACTTACCTAAACGGGGCCCTTAGTTTTGGCGCTTCATCTCCTAAGGTTAGGCTTTTGGACATTTCAGGTTTTACGTTGTTTCTCAACAATAAATAGGCCTTTGAGCCTCATTGTAAAAAATTTCAGGGGCTGGTAGTCGTCACATCTCTTCTCAGGGATACGATGCCAATACCCTAGCTCATATATTTCCATTATGTCTGTAATAGGCCTTAGACCCTAAATATAACATAGTTCAGGGGCTAGTAGCCGACATATCTCTTCTCATAGATAAGCGCTACCAGTGCCCTAGCTCACTTTTTCCCATCATTTGAGTTCTGTAGCACAGTGGGGAGGTCTGTAGCCATCACATCTCTTCTCATAGATACGATACTAGTGCCCTCGCTCGCTCATTCCATTATGTCTCATTGTAACATGGTTCAGAGGCATGTATTCACCACATCTCTTCTTAGAGATACACCTACCAGCGCCCTAGCTGTTTATTTCAGTCATTTGTTTTATTAATAAAATGAAGCATTATTTCCGTTGCATATTTGTATCTATGGTTATATGTGTATTTTGTTGCATTCCTACATAAATCCAGATCAGTGGTATCGAAGTGGTTTGTTATTTCTCTGTTTTTCTTTTCATGTCCCCAACGCGGCCAGGGTATAAGGATTTCAACCTCGCAAACCCCAACGACCCCCCATGGTGAAAGGAAAGAAAGACAAGGGAGCAGGAGATCCTATCAAAATCTTGCTCGAAGAGGCCCTCGAGAAACAGAGGAACATGATGATGGATAACTTTGCCCATATCCTTCAATGGCTACCCACCAGTGGCACATCTGTATCCAACAAGTCTGCGACAACATGGAAAAATCCAATACCAAGTTCAGCATAATTTTCCCCTCATGGAGGAACTTAACACAATGGGGACCATTGCTTCCTAAGGAGGGAGGAATGATCCATGTGGATATTGCTGGCAACCCACCTATTCCATTTAGACCAACGCCATCAACTCTTTCAGTTCTTCACTTTTAGCAGCTTACTATTTTTAGCAGGTTTTCGGGTCCTGCATTCCCGGATCCATTTTGGGGACTTAATGATCCAGGTGGATATTGGTGGCCACCCACTGATTCCATTTGAACCCCCACCATCAGCTCTTTCATTTTGTGAGTTTCATCACAACTTACTATTTTTAGCATTTTTTCGGGTCCTGAACTTCTGGAGTCATTTTGAGGCCCTAAATGACGTTTTTTGGGGAAACCGGGGGCAACATGGGTTATAGAATGATATTTCTCACTCAAAAGTTGTTTTCCTCAGATAGATCTTTCTAACAAGATATTGAGCACATCAAATGGAGATCGGATGCCAAAGTTACATCCCGGGGAATTTTAAACACCAATTTACCTAAACGTGACCCATAGTTTTGGCGCTTCATCTCCTAGGGTTAGGTTTTTGGACGTTTCAGGTTTTACATTATTTCTAAACAATAAATAGGCCTCTGAGCCTCATTGTAACATAGTTCAGGCGTTGGTAGCTGACACATCTCTTCTCAGGGAAACACTACCAGTGCCCTAGCTCATTTATTTCCATTATTTCTATAAGCATGATTTAGTCATTTCCCCTTCCAGGGAGAAAATTAATGCAATGGAGACCATTGCTTCCTAAGGAGGGAGGAATGATCCAGGTGGATATCGGTGGCCACCCACCTATTCCATTTTGAGCCGCAACATCAATTCTTTCATTTTTTCAGCTTCAGTAAAACTTACTATTTTTAGCAAGTTTTCGAGTCCTGCACACCGGAGCCATTTTGGGGACTTAATGATCCAGGTGGATATTGGTGGCCACCCACTGATTCCATTTGAACCCCCACCATCAGTTCTTTTAGTTTGTAAGTTACAACACAACTTACTATTTTTAGCAGTTTTTTGGGTCCTGAACATTCGGAGCCGTTTTGAGGCCCTAAACGACAACTTTTGGGAAAACCAAGAGCAACATGGGTTCATGGGCCAATGTTTCTCACACTAAAATTTTTACTCCTCATATATATCTTTCTAACGAGCTATTAAGCACATCAAACGGAGATCGGATGCCAAATTTACGTCCTCGGGAAGTTCAAACACCAACTTACCCAAACATGGCCCACAATTTTGGTGCTTCATCTCCTAGGGTTAGGTTTTTGGACATTTCAGGTTTTACATTGTTTCTCAAAAAAAAATAGGCCTTCAAGCCTCATTGTAACACACTTCAGGGGCTGGTAGTCGTCACATCTCTTCTCAGGGATACATTGCCAGTACCCTAGCTCATCTATTTCCATTATGTTTGTAATAGGCCTTGGAGCCTCAATGTAACACAGTTCAGGGGTTAGTAGCTGACACATCTCTTCTCAGAGATAAGTGCTACCAATTCCCTAGCTCGCTTGTTCCCATAATTTTAGTTATGTAACACAGTGGGGAGGCATGTAGCCACCACAACTCTTCTCAGAGATACGATACTAGTGCCCTCGCTCATTTCCATTATGTCTCATTGTACCACAGTTCAGAGGCATGTAGCCGCCACATCTCTTCTCAGAGATACGCCTACCAGCACCCTAGTTGTTTATTTCAGTCATTTGTTTTATTAATAAAATGAAGCATTATTTCTGTTGCATCTCTATATCTATGGCTATATGTGTATTCTGTTGCATTCCTACATAAATCCATATCAGCGGTATCGGAGCAGTCTGCTCTTTCTCTATTTTTCTTTTCATGTCCCCAATGTGGCCAAGGTATAAGGATTTCAACCTCGCGAACCCTGACGACCCCCCATGGAGAAAGGAAATAAATACGCGGGAACATGAGATCCTATCAAGATCTTGCTTTAGGAGGCCCTTAAGAAACAAAGGAATGCAATGATGGATAACTTTGCCCAGATCCTTCAATGACTTCCCACCGATGGCACATCTGCATCCAGCACGTCCACCAACAGGTCTGCGACAACCTAGAAAAATCCAATACCAAGTTCAGCATAATTTTCCCCTCATGGAGGAACTTAACGTAATGGGGACCATTTATTCCTAAGGAGGGAGGAATGATCTAGGTGGATATCAGTGGCCACCCGCCAATTCCATTTGGACCTGCACCATCAACTCTTTCAGTTCTTCACTTCCAGCAGCTTACTATTTTTAGAAGGTTTTTCGGGTCCTACACTCTCGGAGCCATTTTGGGGACTTAATGATCTAGGTGGGTATTGGTGTCCACCCACCGATTCCATCTGAACCCCCACCATCAGTTATTTCAATTTGTAAGTTTCATCACAACTTACTATTTTAGCAGTTTTTTGGGTCCTGAACTTTTGGAGCCGTTTTGAGGCCCTGAACGAAGTTTTTTGGGGAAACTGAGAGAAACTTTGGTTTTTGATTGACGTTTCTCACTAAAAAGTATTATTCCTTGGATAGATATTTATAACAAGCTATTAAGTGCATTAAACGGAGATCGGATGCCAAAGTTAAGTTGAAACACCAATTTACCCAAACGGGACCCACAGTTTTGATGCTTCATCTCCTAGGGTTAGGTTCTTGGATGTTTCAGCTTTTACACTGTTTCTCAACAATAAATAGGCCTCTGAGCCTCATTGTAACACATTTCAGGGGCTGGTAACCGACACATCTCTTCTCAGAGATACGCTACCAGTGCCCTCGCTCATTTATTTCCATTTTTTCTATAAGCATGTTTCAGTCATTTTCCCCCAAGGGAGGAACTTAACGCAATGGAGACCATTGCTTCCTAAGGAGGGAGGAATGATATAGGTGGATATTGGTGGCTACCCACCTATTCCATTTGAACCCGCAGCATCAATTCTTTCATTTTTTCAGCTCAACGCATCTTACTATTTTTAGCAGGTTTTCGGGTCCTGCACTCCTAGAGCCATTTTGGGGACTTAATGATCTAGGTGGATATTGGTGGCCACCCACCGATTCCATTTAAACCCCCACCATCAGTTCTTTCACTTTTTAAGTTGCAACGCAACTTACTATATTTAGCAGTTTTTCGGGTCTTGAACTTCCGGAGCCGTTTTGAGGCTCTAAACGACGTTTTTGGGAAAACCGAGAGAAATATGGGTCCATGGACCGATGTTGCTCACACTGAAATTTTTACTCCTCGGATATATATTTATAACGAGCTATTGAGCGTGTCAAACGGAGTTCGTATGCCAAATTTACATCCTCGGGAAGTTGAAACACCAACTTACCCAAACGGGGCCCACAGTTTTGGCGCTTCATCTCCTAGGGTTAGGTTTTTGGACGTTTCAGGTTCTAGATTGTTTCTCAACAATAAATAGGCCTTCGAGCCTCATTTTAACATAGTTCAGGGGCTTGTAGCCGTCACATCTCTTCTCAGGGATACGCTACCAGTACCCTAATTCATATATTTCCATTATGTCTGTAATAAGCCTTGGAGCCTTAACGTAACACAATTCAGGGGCTAGTAGTCGACACATATTTTCTTAGAGATAAGCACTGCCAATTCCCTAGCTCGATTTTTCCCATCATTTCAGTTCTGTAACACAGTGGGGAAGCTTGTAGCCATCACATCTCCTCTCAGAGATACGATACTAGTGCCCTCGCTTGCTCATTTCCGTTATGTCTCATTGTAACATAGTTCAGAGGCATGTATCCACCACATCTCTTCTTAGAAATATGCCTGCCAGTTCCCTAGATGTTTATTTCAGTCATTTGTTTTATTAATAAAATGAAGCATTATTTCTGCAGCATCTCTGTATCTATAGCTATATGTGTATTCTGTTGTGTTCTTGCATAAATATGGATCAGTGGTATCGGAGTGGTCTACTCTTTCTTTGTTTTTCTTTTCATGTCCCCAACGCAGCCAGGGTATAAGGACTTCAACCTCGCAAACCCCGATGACCCCCCATGGTGGAAGGAAAGAAAGACGAGGGAGCAGGAGATCCTATCAAAATCTTGCTCGAGGAGACCCTCGAGAAACAAAGGAACATCCGCCAACAGGTCCACGACAACCTGGGCAAATCCAATACCAAGTTCAGCATAATTTGCCCCTTGTGGAGGAATTTAACACAATGGGTACCATTGCTTCCTAAGGAGGGAGGAATGATCCAGGTGGATATCAGTGGCCACCCACCTATTCCATTTGGACCTGCACCATCAATTATTTCAGTTTTTCACTTCCAACAGCTTACTTTTTTTAGTAGGTTTTCGAGTCCTGCACTCCCGGAGAAATTTTGGGGACTTAATGATTCAGGTGGATATTGGTGGCCACCCACTTATTCCATTTGAACCCCCACCATCAGTTCTTTTAGTTTGTAATTTTCAACACAACTTACTATTTTTAGCATTTTTTCAAGTCCTGAACTTCCGAAGCCGTTTTGAGGCTCTAAACAACGCTTTTTGTGGAAACCAGGAGCAACATGGGTTATTGCCTGATGTTTCTCACTGAAAAGTTGTAGTTCTCAAATAGATATTTCTAATGAGCTATTGAGCACGTCAAACAAAGATCGGATGCCAAAGCAATGTCCCTGGAAAGTTGAAACACCAATTTACCCAAATGGGACCCATAGTTTTGGCGCTTCATCTCTTAGGGTTAGGTTTTTGGGCGTTTCAGGTTTTACATTGTTTCTAAACAATAAATAGGCCTCTGAGCCTCATTGTAACATATTTCAGGGGTTTTTAGCTGACACATCTCTTCTCAGGGATACGCTACCAGTGCCCTAGTTCATTTATTTTCATTATTTTTATAAGCATGTTTCAGTCATTTTCCCCCCAAGGAGGAACTTAACGCAATGGATACCATTGCTTCCTAAGGAAGGAGGAATGATCCAGGTGGATATCGCTGGCCACCCACCTATTCCATTTGGACCCGCAGCATCAATTCTTTCATTTTTTTAGCTTCAGCACAACGTACTATTTTTAGCAAGTTTTCGGTCCTACACTCCCAGAGCCGTTTTGGGGACTTAATGATCTAGGTGGATATTGGTGGCCACTCAACGATTCCATTTGAACCCCCTCCATCATTTCTTTCAGTTTTTAAGTTGCATCACAACTTACTATTTTTAGCATTTTTTCGGGTCCTAAACTTCCGGAGCCGTTTTGATGCCCTAAACGATGTTTTTTGGGAAAATCGAGAGCAACATAAGTCCATGGAACGCACACCGAAAGTTGTACTCCTTGAATATATCTTTCTAAGGAGCTATTTAGTGCATCAAACAGAGATCAGATGCCAAAGTTACATCCTCGGGAAGTTGAAACACCAACTTACCCAAACGGGGCCGACAGTTTTGGTGCTTCATCTCCTAGGGTTAGGTTTTTGGACGTTTCAAGTTTTACATTGTTTCTCAACAATAAATAGGCCTTCAAGCCTCATTATAACACATTTCAGGGGCTGGTAGCCATCACATCTCTTCTCAATATGCTGCCAATACCCTAGCTCATCTATTTCCATTATGTCTATAATAGGCCTTGGAGCCTCAATGTAACACAGTTCAGGGGCTAGTAGCTGACACATCTCTTCTCAAAGATAAGCACTACCAGTGCCCTAGCTTGCTTGTTCCCATCATTTTAGTTCTATAACACAATGGGGAGGCCTGTATTCATCACATCTCTTCTCAGAGATACGATACTAGTGCCCTCGCTCGCTCATTTCCATTATGCCTCATTGTAACACAGTTTAGATCCATGAAGCCGCCACATCTCTTCTCAGAGATACGCCTACCAGCGCCCTAGCTGTTTATTTCAGTCATTTGTTTTATTAATAAAATGAAGCATTATTTATGCTGCATCTTTGTATCTATGGCTATATGTATGTTCTCTTGCGTTCCAGCATAACTCCAGATTAGTGGTATCGAAGTGGTCTGCTCTTTCTCTGTTTTTATTTTCATGTCCCCAACGCGGCCAAGGTATAAGGAGTTAAACCTCGCAAACCCAGACCACTCCCCATGCTGGAAGGAAATAAAGATGAGGGAGCAGGAGATATTATAAAAATCTTGCTCGAGGAGGCCCTCGAGAAACAGAGGAATGCGATGATGGATAACTTTTCCTAAATCCTTCAATGGCTGCCCACCGGCAGCACATCTACATCTAGCACGTCCGCCAACAGGTCCGCAACAACCTAGAAAAATCCAATACCAAGTTCAGCATAATTTTCCCCTCATGGAGGAACTTAACGCATGGGGACCATTGCTTCCTAAGGAGGGAGGAATGATCTAGGTGGATATCGGTGGCCACCCACCTATTCCATTTGGACCTGCACCATCAATTCTTTCAGTTCTTCACTTCCAACAGCTTACTATTTTTAGCAGGTTTTTGGGTCCTGCGCTCCTAGAGCCATTTTGGGGACTTAATGATCCAAGTGGATATTGGTGGCCACCCACCCATTCCATTTGAACCCCCACCATCATTTCTTTCAGCTTGTAAGTTTCAGCACAACTTGTTATTTTTAGTAGTTTTTCGAGTCCTGAACTTCCAGAGCTGTTTTGAGGCCCTAAATGAAGTTTTTTGGGTAAACCTGGAGCAACATGGATCGTGGACTGATGTTTCTCATTCAAAAGTTTTATTCCTCGAATAGATCTTTCTAATGATCTATTGAGCACATCAAACAGAGATCGAATGCCAAAGTTACATCCCCGGGAAGTTGAAACACCAATTTACGCAAACAGGACCCATTTTTTTGGCACTTCATATCCTAGGTTTAGGCTTTTGGACGTTTCATTTTTTACATTATTTCTCAACAATAAATAGGACTTAGAGCCTCATTGTAACATATTTCAAGAGCTGGTAGCCGACACATCTCCTCTGAGGGATACGCTACCAGTGCCCTAGCTCATTTATTTCCATTATTTCCATAAGTATGTTTCAGTCATTTCCCCCCCAGGGAGGAACTTAACGCAATGGATACCATTGCTTCCTGAGGAGGGAGGAACATAACGCAATGGATACCATTTATTCCTAAGGAGAGAGGAATGATCCAGGTGGATATCGGTGGCCACCCACCTATTCCATTTGGACCCACACCATCAATTCTTTCAGTTTTTCAGCTTCAGCACAACTTACTATTTTTAGCAGGTTTTCAGGTCATGCACTCCCAGAGCCGTTTTGGGGCCTTAACGATCCATGTGGATATTGGTGGCCACCCACCGATTCCATTTGAATCCCCACCATTAGTTATTTATGTTTTTAAGTTTCAGCATAACTTACTATTTTTAGCAGTTTTCAGGTCCTGAACTTCCGGAGTTGTTTTGAGGCCCTAAATGACATTTTTTGGGGAAACCTGGAGCAACATGGGTCGTGGACTGATGTTTCTCACTTAAAAGTTGTATTCCTTGAATATATCTTTCTAAAGAGCTATTTAGCGCATCAAACGGAGATCATATGCCAAAGTTACTTTCCCTCGCTTGCTCATTTCCATTATGTCTCATTGTAACACAATTCAGAGGCATGTAGCCACCACATCTCTTCTTAGAGATACGCCTACCAGCGCCCTAACTATTTATTTCAGTCATTTGTTTTATTAATAAAATGAAGCATTATTTCCACTGCATCTCTGTATCTATGGCTATATGAAGCATTATTTCCGCTGCACGTCCGCCAACAGGTGCGCGACAACCTAAACAAATCCAATACCAAGTTCAGCATAATTTGTCCTTCATGGAGAAATTAATGCAATGGGGACCATTGCTTCTTAAGGAGGGGGGAATGATCCAAGTGGATATCGGTGGTCACCCACCTATTCCATTTTGACCCGCGCCATCAATTCTTTCAGTTCTTCACTTACAACAGCTTACTATTTTTAGCAGTTTTTCGGGTCCTACACTCCCGGAGCCATTTTTGGGACATAATGATCCAAGTGGATATTGGTGGCCACCCAAAGATTCCATTTGAACCCCCACCATTAGTTCTTTCAATTTGTAAGTTTCAACACAACTTACTATTTTTAGCAATTTTTCAGGCCATTAACTTTTGGAGTCGTTTTGAGGCCCTAAACGACATTTTTTGGGGAAACCGGGTACAACATGGGTTCTGGATCGATTTTCATCACTCAAAAGTTGTATTCCTTAAATAGATATTTCGAGTGAGCTATTGAGCACGTAAAACGGATATCAGATGCCAAAGTTATGTCCCCTGGAAGTTGAAACACCAATTTACCCAAATGGGACCCACAGTTTTGGCGCTTCATCTCCTAGGGTTAGGTTTTTGGACGTTTCGGGTTTTGCATTGTTTCTCAATAATAAATAGTCCTTCGAGCCTCATTGTAACACAATTCAGGGTCTGGTAACTGACACATCTTTTCTCAGGGATATGCTACCAGTGCCCTAGCTCATTTATTTCCATTATTTCTATAAGCATGTTTCAGTCATTTTCCCCCCTAGGGAGGAACTTAACGCAATGGAGCCAATTGCTTCCTAAGGAGTGCGGAATGATCCAGGTGGATATCGGTGCCACCCATCTATTCCATTTGGACCTGCAACATCAATTCTTTAGTTTTTCAGCTTCAGCACATCTTACTATTTTTAGCAGGTTTTTGAGTCCTGCACTCCCGTTGCCATTTTGCAGACTTAATGATCCTGGTGGATATTGGTGGCCACCCATCGATTCCATTTGAACCCCCACTATCAGTTCTTTCAGTTTGTAAGTTGCAGCACAACTTACTATTTTTATCAGTTTTTTAGGTCCTGAACTTTTGGAGTCGTTTTGAGGCCCTAAACGACATTTTTTGGGAAAACCGAGAGCAATATGGTTCTATGGAATGATGATGCTCACACCAAAATTTGTACTCCATGGATATATCTTTCTAACGAGCTATTGAGTGCGTCAAACGGAGATGAGATGCCAAAGTTACGTGCCCTCGCTTGCTCATTTCGATTATGTCTCATTGTAACACAATTCAGATGGATGTAGCCGCCACATCTCTTCTCAGAGATACGCCTACCAGCACCCTAACTATTTATTTCAGTCATTTGTTTTATTAATAAAATGAAGCATTATTTCCGCTGCAACTCTATATCTATGGCTATATGTGTATTCTATTGTGTTCCTGCATAAATCCAGATCAGTGGTATCGGAGCAGTCTCATCTTTCTCTGTTTTGCTTTTCATGTCCCCAACGTAGCTAGGGTATAAGGAGTTCAACCTCGCAAACCACGATGACCCCCCATGGCGGAAGAAAAGAAAGATGAAGGAGAAGGAGATCCTATCAAAATCTTGCTCGAGGAGGCCCTCGAGAAATAGAGGAACGTGATGATGGATAACTTTTCCCAGATCCTTCAACAGTTGTCCACTGGAGGCACATCTACATCCAGCACAACCGCCAACAGGTCCACGACAACCTGGACAAATCCAATACCAAGTTTAGCATAATTTCCCCCTCAAGGAGGAACTTAATGGAATGGGGACCATTTCTTCCTAAGGAGGGTGGAATGATCCAAGTGGATATCGATGGCCACCCACCCATTCCATTTGGACCCACACCATCAGCTCTTTCAGTTCTTCACTTCTAGCAGCTTACTATTTTTAGCAGGTTTTCAAGTCTTGCACTCCCGGAGCCATTTTGGGGACTTAATGATCCAGCTAGATATTGGTGGCCACCCCCCGATTCCATTTGAACCCCCACGATCAGTTCTTTCAGTTTGTAAGTTTCATCACAACTTACTATTTTTAGCAGTTTTTTGGGTCCTGAACATCTGGAGCCGTTTTGATGCCCAAAACAATGTTTTTTGGGGAAACTGGGAGAGACATGGGTTGTAGGCTGATGTTTCTCGCTCAAAAGTTGTAGTCCTCGGATAGATATTTCTAAAGAGCTATTGAGCTTGTCAAACGGAAATCAGATGCCAAAGTTACGTTCCCGGGAATTTGAAACACCAATTTACCCAAACGGAACCCACAGTTTTGGCGCTTCATCTCCTAAGGTTAGGTTTTTGGATGTTTTGGGTTTCACATTGTTTCTCAACAATAAATAGGCCTCCAAGCCTCATTGTAACACAGTTTAGGGGCTAGTAGTCGACACATCTCTTCTCAGGGATACGTTACCAGTGCCCTAGCTCATTTATTTCCATTATTTCTATAAGCATGTGTTCAGTCATTTTCACCCCCAAGGAGGAACTTAACGCAATGGAAACCATTGCTTACTAAGGAGGGAGGAATGATCCAAGTGGATATTGGTGGTCACCCACCTATTCCATTTGGACCCACAACATCAATTCTTTCATTTTTTGAGCTTCAACACAGCTTACTACTTTTAGCAAGTTTTCAGGACCTGCACTCCCGAAGCCGTTTTGGGGACTTAATGATCCAGGTGGATATTGGTGGCCACCCACTGATTCCATTTGAACCCCCACCATCAATTCTTTTAGTTTGTAAGTTGCAACACAACTTACTATTTTTAGAAGTTTTTTGGGTCCTGAACTTACAGAGCTGTTTTGAGGCCCTAAACGACGTTTTTTGGGAAAATCAAGAGCAACATGGTTCTATGGATTTCTATTGAGCATGTCAAATGGAGATCGCATGCCAAAGATGTCCCTGGGAAGTTGAAACACCAACTTACCCAAACGGGGCCCAGAGTTTTGGAGCTTCATCTCCTAGGGTTAGGTTTTTGGACGTTTCAGGTTTTACATTGTTTCTCAACAATAAATAGGCCTTCAGGCCTCATTGTAACATAATTCAGGGGCTGGTAGCCGTCACACCTCTTCTCAGGGATATGCTGCCAGTACCCTAGCTAATCTATTTCCATTATGTCTGTAATAGGCCTTGGAGCCTTAATATAACATAGTTTAGGGGCTAGTAGTCGGCACATCTCTTCTCAGAGATAAGCGCTAGAAGTGCCCTAACGAGCTATATATATCTTTCAACTCCTCGGATATATCTTTCTAACGAGCTATTGCACACATCAAACAGAGATCGGATGCCAAAGTTACGTCCCCAGAAGTTGAAACACAAACTTACCCAAACGGGGCCCACAGTTTTGGTGCTTCATCTCCTAGGGTTAAGTTTTTGGACGTTTCAAGTTTTACATTGTTTCTCAATAATAAATAGGCCTTCGAGCCTCATTGTAACACAGTTCAGGGGCTGGTAGCCGTCACATCTCTTCTCAGGGATACGCTTCTAGTACCCTAGCTCATATATTTCCATTATGTCTGTAATAGGCCTTGGAGCCTCAATGTAACACAATTTAGGGGCTGGTAGCTGGCACATCTCTTCTCAGAGATAAGTGCTAGAAGTGCCCTAGATCGCTTGTTCCCATCATTTCAGTTCTGTAACACATTGGGGAGGCATGCAGTTGTCACATCTCTTCTCAGAGATATGATACTAGTTCCCTCGCTCACTCATTTCCATTATGTCTCATTGTAACACAGTTCAGAGGCCTATAGCCACCACATATCTTCTCAGAGATACGCCTACAAGCGCCCTACCTGTTTATTTCAGTCATTTGTTTTATCAATAAAATGAAGCATTATTTCCACTACATCTTTGTATCTATGGCTATATGTGTATTTTGTTGCATTCTTGCATAAATCTAGATTAGTTGTATCGGAGAGGTCTGCTCTTTCTCTTTTTTTCTTTTCATGTCCCCAACATGGCTAGGGTATAAGGAGTTAAACCTCGTGAACCCTGACGACCCCTCATGGTGAAAGGAAAGAAAGATGAGGAAGCAGAAGATCCTGTCAAAATCTTTCTCGAGGAGGCCCTCGAGAAACATAAGAATGCGATGATGGATAACTTTACCCAGAACCTTCAATGGCTACCCATCGGCGGCACATCTACATCTAGCACGTCCACCAACAAGTCCTCGACAACCTGGACAAATCCAATACCAAGTTCAGCATAATTTTCCCCTCATAGAGGAACTTAACGCAATGGGGACCATAGCTTCCTAAGGAGGGAGGAATGATCCAGGTGGATATTGGTGGCCACCCACCTATTCCATTTGAAACATGGTTATCGATGAAATAGGTAACTAAACTGGCACCTACTTTTTTTTGGTAGCAAAAAAACACTCGATTTTGAAAAGTGGTGATGCAGAATCACCCATTTTTTTTGTATGCATATTTTTGACACTTTAGTATTTTTATTTATCAAGCATGAATATTTGTTTTAAAATGTTAGTGATTTTCATGCTAATTTTGAAACGTATTGATGCAGCATCAGCCTTTTTTTTAGAGTGGCGATTTTCATGTTGGTAATAAAACATAAAAACAAAATAAGAAAAACATGACAAACAAAACTCAGATAAAAAATGTATCTATAAAAATAATAATAATAAACCAATATTAATTGTAAAAAAAAAAAAATTAACTTGTACTATTAAAAAATTTAAACAAAGAAAAATAAATAAAACAAAAATATTCGAAAATTATATTTTAAAAAAAGAGAAAAATTTAAAAAAAAAAAAAAACACATAGTTTAAAGAAAAAGAAAAAAAATCAAAAACATTTTTTTCTAAGTTATTAAAAAAAACCATATAATTATAGAAAATAATTAAAATAGAAATTTTAAAAATAATTAAACTTAAAATAAAAAACAAAAAATAATAATAATAATAAGAAAAAAACAATAAAAAAAAAAATTAAATTGAAAAAGAAAATTAAAATAAAAAATAATGAAAAAAAAACATTTGCAAATAATTAAAAAACAAATATATATAAAATTAATGTTTTTTTTTTAACCATCTAAAAAAATTAAAAATTAAAAAATAAAAGATTAAAAAAAAAATTACAATTTAATAAATTTAATAAATTAATTTTAAATTTTAAAAAATAATTAATCTAAAAATATTAAATTTAAAAACAAAAAAACAAAAAAAAATTAAATTTAAAATATAAAAATTGAATTAAAACAACCAAAAAAAATGAAATTAAAAATTAAAAAAAAAAACAACAACAAACAAACAAACAAACAAACATTAAAAGTACAAATTAAAAAATTAAAAAATTAAAATAAATAAATAAACAAAAATACAATATTAAATTAAAATATTAAAAAAAAAAAAAAAAATTGGCAATGATACAAGTGGCGCCACCCAGGCGACGACGGAGGTCGGTCATTGGGCGGGCGGGGAGGCCGGCCGCTAGGCGGGCGGCCTCCATCACCGCCTGTACCATTGCCAAAAAAAAAAAAAAAAAAATCATATTTTTTCTTTATTATATTAAACTTTTAAATTTAATTTTATAAAATTCAATAAATTTTTAATCTTTTTTTTCATATTTATTTAAATTTAATATTAATTTTTAAATTTTTGTTTTTTTATTTTTATTTTTTTGTTTTTTTAATTACATAAAATTTTATATTATTTATTTGAATTAAAGTTGTTTATTTTAAATTAAGTTTTTTTTTTTTTAATTACACTTATTTTTTTAATTCATTTGTTTTCCAAATTTTTTTTTAATATTTTTTTTTTCATTTTTAATTGATTTTTAAACTTTTTTAAATTTTCATTTTAACAAAGTTTAGTTTAGTTTTGTTTTTTTTTTTTTTTTTTTAATCCATTTATTTATTAAAATTTAATATTTTGTTTTTAAATTTAATTTGTTATTTTAATATTAACATTTTTTTAATTTAATAAAATCTAAAATATATATATATATATATTTAATTTAAGTTCATATATACATATTTTTTTTATTTTTTATAATTTAAATTTAATTTTTTTTTAAAATTTATTTATTTATTTTAATATTTTTTTTTAAATTTAATATTTTTATTGTATTTTACTTTTCATTTTTTATTTTTAATTAATTTTTCATTTTTTTTTAATTTTAATTTAAATAATGTTTTTTTTAATTTTTATTTTTAATTTTACAGTTTTAAATTTATTAAAATTCAATATATTTTTTTTAAATTTATTTTTTTATTTAAAATTTATTTCTGTTGTTTTTAATTTAATAAACCTTTTCTTTTTATTTTTTAATTTAATTTGTATATTTTATTTTTTATAATTTCCCTTTTTTTTAACTTGTTTTTTTTTTTAATTTAACATTTTTATTTTTTTTACTTCTATATATTTTTAAATTTTAATCTTTAAAATGATTTTTATTTTTTAAATTTTATTTTTGTTCCTTAAATTTTAGGATTTTTTTTTTTAATTAAAAAATATAATGAAGTTGGTTCTTTTTGCAATTATTTTAATTTTCTTTTAAATTTTAATATATTTTTATATTATTCTAAAATTTTTGTTTAACTACTTTCTGTTTTTGAGGTGGTTTTTGCAACAAAAAAAAAAAATTGTCGAAAATTTACTCCGAAAAAAAAACCAGGTTATTCCACAATACAATGTTTCATTTTCGAAGTGTTTTTTGCACCCTAAAAAAATGGTTTTTACTTGCATTCTTTACAAATGTTGAAAATTTACCAAAAAAAAAGAAGGTTATTCCATAATACAACTTTTCATTTTCGAGTTGTTTTTTCATGGTTTTTGATGTTTTTTTTGTTAGAGTTCCCATTTTGAGGTAATAGTTCCCATTTCATTGGTAACTGTGTTTTGAACCCGCACCATCAATTCTTTCAGTTCTTCACTTCCAACAACTTACTATTTTTAGCAGGTTTTCGGATCTTGCACTCCCGGAGCCATTTTGGGGACTTAATGATCCAGGTGGATATTGGCGGCCACCCACCGATTCCATTTGAACCCCCGCCATCAATTCCTTCAGTTTGTAAGTTTTAGCACAACTTACTATTTTTAGCAGTTTTTTGGGTCCTGAACCTCCGGAGCTATTTCACTAGAAAATTTGGTGGAAATTCCGACGGCCAAATCGTCGCTATTCCGACACATAGTCGTCGCAAGAGCGAAAGTTCAAGGGCGGGCAAAACGTGGTTTACCATACCGTCGCAGTTCCGACGCAACTAAAAAGTGTCGCACTATCGACACTTTTTCCGTCGCTTCCAAACAAGCGTCACTCTTCCGACGTTTCCCAATCCGTAGCACTTCCGACCTTTATAAACTATCGCACACCGACGAAATGTGGTCCGACGTTTAGAACGTCGCTCTTCCGACGTCTGTAAACTGTCACAATTACGACAAAATTTGGTCCGACGTTTTGAACGTCGCTCTTCCGACGTCTGTAAATTGTCACAATTACGACGAAATGTGGTCTGACGTTTTGAACGTCGCTCTTCCGACGTTTCTAATATGTCGCAATTCCGACGCTTACAAGACATCGGAATTGCAACGGCAGGTTCAATTTAAAAAAAAAAAAAAAATGAAACTTTAAAAGAGGAAAAACGTTGTTTTGAATATATTATATGAAGTAAAAAAGTCCATGAAGTCATTACATTTTCACATCTGAAGATTGGAACCCAAATATCCATCCAGAAAAGTGGAATTCCCACCCCAGACAATGATAGAAAAATACCCCATGTCACATACAGGGACATGATATAAAACCCAGTAACGGTCCACGTGGAGATTATCGACAATATGAGAAAGCATCCAAATATGCCCGAGGCATCTATAAGAAAGTGAAATAGCCATATGTATAATAGTAAAGCAACAGATAGAGTACCAACATCCATTGTTCCAAATACAAATTAGAGTACCCAAAATCCTTGAACAAAGAAAATGCTAATCATGTGAGGAGTGTGATATGTCCAAAATATAAAAAGATTATCAGACCATATCAATAAACCAGCAACATAGACCAACATAGCTAGTTTTGAAGGCAGAGTGATAAACATTAATCATTTTTTTTTCACAAGAGAAAAAACACTATTTTGAATATATTATATGAAGTAAAACAATCCATGAAGTCATTACATTTTCACATCTGAAGATTGGAACCCAAATATCCATCCAGAAAAGTGGAAGTCCCACCCCAGACAATGATATAAAAATACCCCTTGTCACATACAGGTGAATTTGATATAAAACCCAGTAACCGTCCACATGGAGATTATCGACAATCTGAGAAAGCATCCAAATATGCCTGAGGCATCTATAAGAAAGTGAAATAGCAGTATGTAGAATAGTAAAGCAACAGATAGAGTACCGATGTCCATTGTTGCAAATACAAATTAAAGTACCCAAAATCCCGCAACAGAGAAAAACACTAATCATGTGAGGAGTGTGCTATGTCCAAAATATAAAAAGACCATCAGACCATATCAATAAACCAGCAACATAGACCAACATCGCTAGTTTTGAAGGTAGAGTGATAAACATTAATCATTTTGTTTCACAAGAGAAAACATTGTTTTGAATATATTATATGAACTAAAACAGTCCATGAAGTCATTACATTTTCACATCTGAAGATTGGAACCCAAATATCCATCCAAAAATGTGGAAGTCCCACCCTAAACAATGATAGAAAAATACCCCATGTCACATACAGGGACTTGATATTAAACCCAGTAATGGTCCACATGGAGATTATTAACAATGTGATACTCTTTAACTGCTACTCTTTGACATCTTTAACTGATACTCTTTAACTGCTATGATACTCTTTGACCATTGTTCATCCTTTTATCCTTTTTATCATGATATACTGTGGTAAATAGGCAAAAATTTATGTAAGGATAATTTTTTACAAAATTCCATCATTTCTTCCTCCACCATTGAACTTCCGGCACTTCCGGTCCTTTGCAAACTTTCTTAGGTGTTTCATCGCCTCATTATATTTGAAGAAATTAGGGCTGATTTGGGAACAAATGATTTACTTCATGCTCGTTAGATAAAATAAATTCTCCAATATGTCATCAAGGTTTTTCCCTGTAGGCAATGCTGTTGTTGATGAACTGGTTGAAGAAATAGCCCAATTATCAACATATTTGTCCAATTTTTCAACATAACTATCAAGGTCCATTAGCTTATCTTCTGCAACTATAGGATTGGGCAATCCTCTATTTAAAAAAATATTCAATCTTTCTCTAAAGGCAATGATTTCTTCTTGCATATCTGAGCACCTTCGTTCTAAATTCCGTACCAGAAGTTCTTTTAGTAAAAACTCTCTTTATTTTAATTGTTCATTCCGTCCTCGAATACCACCGCAAGTTGATTCTTAGTCTCGAGTATTCAAAAAATGTATAAGTCTATTGGCCTCTTCTGCATATTTCCAACTCTCATTTCGATCTCTCAATCTCATCCGCAGCCAATTTAACCAAGCAGCTCGTTCATTCATTATCTGAATTGAGGACCAAACATCCTTTATTGATTGAATGATATTATCCCAAAGAATTTCATTTATTTCTTTAAAGGTTTCTCCAATGTGAGATCCTTTTCCAATGCTTTAACCAATTTTTCTAATCTTTTGACCTCTCTTGTTTTGTCAGCAACATTCATTTTTGAAAGATCATATATTTGTTCTAAATTAACAAGCTGTAACTTTGTGTGCTGGAGTTCTGTTACTCGAAGTTTCAATTCATTCATTGACTTTATTAATTCACTGTGGGCATTCAAATCTCTGTAGTGTTGCCTCGCGTGACACCCCCGCGCCGTCGACCCGTTGTCGTTGTACCCGCGCCTACTCCCCCGCCGTAGATACTAAAATATTTGTCTTCCGCTATCTTTTAATGCATTCTCAAGCTCTTTTTCAGTTGCAGTAAGTTGCTCATTCAATTTTAAGAGAAAATCCATTAGTTCTTCCTCATAATTTTGTTTGATGATTTCTGCAGTCTGTGGATGTCTTGAGGCCGGTAACTTTAAATGTTTTCTCAGAGCTGCAATATCATCATCTTTTCTCTTGATCAAAGCTTCAATACCTTTCACATCTTTAGGATTATGACCCAAACCAATGATTATTTCCTCTAAATTTTTTATTCTATTATCCTTAGCCTAGGAGGAGGATTTTTCAAGCTGCAACTGTGTATTAATATTATCCAAATAATCCTGCAACTTATGGGTCATCATTGATTTATCCGTCAGAGTAGAATAAATCATCTCACCTGTTTGCTTGTGTAGCTTAATTTGATCTAAAGGATGGATATCCTTTGCTAAGACTTCAAAATTAGTCCTAACGTAATCTGCAGCTGTCTGAGGCTGCTGCACCTTGGGCTTCAAATGGATCATTAACATCTTACCCTGTTGGATGTCATAAGCTGACATCAATCTTTCTTGATTTTTCGGAGCCATCTTCAAAAATTGGTTGTACACTTGAAGTCTAAGTGGATCGTTCCTAGCCTTTATATTGATGAATGTTCTTTTGATGTCCCAGGCAGTTTTTACTGGAGGTTTGAAAGAAGATATTTTTGCACTTTGTTGCCTCTGTATTCCCTGTTTTTGAAAATTAGTGGATGTCCCACTACCTGTATCTGTTTGCTGACTGTCTTCTCTTCCCTGGCTGTCAGGGATTTCCTGAAATGATTCATCTTCTGGAAGGGGAGTTAATTTCTGCCTTTTAACATCTTGCTGTTCAGAAGAGCCACCAATAGGAGTAGTTGTTTTAGCCTCTCTCTTTTTTCCCTTTTCTATATTCAGAGGAGTTTGTAAAATAGAAATTTTTGGCTCATTGATCTGAGTAGGAGGAATTTGTCCTTGACCTTGTTCTTTAGAAGTCTCTGGTTGCACTGTCATTATGAATTTTTCAATTATTTGTATATCAGGCTCCTTTTCTTTTCCTTTAGATTCTACTGCTACTATACTAATCTCCTGCAAATTTTGTTGTAAAGTCCTGGCTGAAGAAGATCCCTGCACCTGTCCAAAAGATTCTAGGTCAAGTATCTTTTCAAGATCTTTCATTACATTTTCAACATTGACCTGCTCACTATCATTTTCAACCAATGTCCCTTCTGTCCATTCATCCATATTAGCATATTGTTCTATTTCTGGGATTCTTTGATGGATGTATGGTGACTGTTTATTTTTCATTCTTCTATCACAGATAAAGTTGTTTGGATCATAAGGCACCCAGTAGAAACTCTTTTGTAGTCTGAGATAGTCTTCTAAAATCCTTTCAGCTTCCTTTCCAGCTTCCCTAGAGTTACAAATGAAGGGACCTAATTGGCTCTTGATCCCGAGTTGAGCCTTTTTCTTTGCATTGAAAAAATGAATTATATCTGAATTATTCATCTTCCTGAAATATTCTAATGCAAAGAGTCTCATTGGTACATACTTGGGCAGTTTGAATGGGAATAATTCACATCCATATATCCTGATCTCTGTGTAGTTTTGATATAGGTACCAGTCACCTATCTTTTACTGCTTTGAGAGCTCAAGGATTTTCTTAATTTCATTGTTAATTCTAGGAGGAGAGACTCCTATCAACAATGTAGTTGCAGGATGAACAAAAAGGTCGACAAACTCATTATAGGAATAAGGATAATCAAAGGAATTGTGAGTAATGGAAGACCAAAAGATGACTGACCTAGGATTCCCTTTGGCATCAAGTTTCTTAACATAAAAAGGGAAATTTTCTGACTGAAAGTAAATCATGAGATGATATATGACAAAAGAATACTTAAATACTCTCTCATTCTCAAATCTCATGAACTGATCATGGATTTTGTCAGCAATATAAGATGCAAAATCGTACTTGACAGCAGGAGGCTGTCCAGGGGTAAAAATGGATAACAATACTAGGGTTAACTGATCAACATACTCACTAGTATTGAAGCCTATTATGGAAGATATCATGTTTAAAATAAGTCTACCCTCATCAGTAAAGAAAGTATAACCATAAGGGGGAGGGTTTTTAGGCTGATGCTCTGGTAACATGAAGGTTTGGCATAGGCGGTTTAACTCTTCATGGGATAACTTAGTAGATTTCTCAAGTAATTCATCCATGGACAGGGGAGTGAGAGCTTGACCAAGTTGGAATTGTAGCATTTCATTTATGGACTGAGCAGTTATTGGGAAAAGGAAATTTTGACTTGGGGATAAAACTGCTCGTTGGTTGGGATCATAATTTGCGTAGCAATAATGGATTAACTCAGGAAAAATATGGACTGAGGGGAGAAGGTACATAGGAATATTTGATTCCCAAAGTCCAAAGATGTCAGAACCATTCAAATAATTGTCTCTACAGCGGAAAAATATTCGAAGAGGATTCTCACTGAGACGCAAGTCCTTAATTTGAAAATCCATATCGGCTAAAGGCAAATAATCCAAGTCCTTGTGAGGGGCATTGATGGGCATGACATTCAGAGCTACAGGAACTTCCATTTCTGGTTCTTGTGGATTCAGAAATGGAATTTCGGGGTTTTTGTGGAAAAGGGGCACAATTACCAGCTTTGGGAATATAATTGCAGTTCTGGGAACGAAAAAGACCAAACTGAACTTCTTTTCAGACCTTAGTGCAGAATTAAAACTAAAACCAGGATTTTTTTAGAGAGTTTAGCGGGGAATTGGAATAAATACCTGTTTACGGGAAATGAAACGTGTTTAAACAGGCGCTGGTTATGACAAAAGAACCCTGAAATACTCGGCTTCAATTCTCTTCAGCAAGGTAACGGTCAGCAAGCGTTAACAGTTGGTTTTTGAATTTTGTTGCATGGAAGACTGGCTAGCGCACGGAACAATGAAAATGACGCAGACGCAATTTGTTTTATTTACAAAGTCAAAAGGGTGGCGGGTTTTGATTGATGACGTCAGCATGTACGATGGTTTCGTCATAGAGGGATATGAGCGGATATTTGTTTGGGCCGCTCGCGCAGTGGAAATCCGGACCCGAAAAAGATTAGGGCGGAATTCATTTGGTTTTCGCGTCACAAAATTGGCCGACGTCAGCAGGCTATTTTGGAACGTGAATTTGGTTTGAATTATGGTTTATCGCCATTTGAAGTCCGATGGGCTCGACTTAAGAACAATTTTGTTTGATCCCATCTTATAAAATTTGTGTTGGTTTTCTTTGATAATACACATATTTATAATAAATCATGGGAATACCACACTAGTAAACATGTGAAAAAGTTATATAAATTATTGAGAACAATCATTTTTATGTGAAAATATCCAAATGTGCTTTTGGGAAATAAGAATTCGAGTATTTGGTTCATATTGTTTTAAAGGAAGGAGTGAAGTTGGAGCCTCAAAAGATGCAAGCTATTACAAAATGACATATTCCTAAGAAAATCAAGGTTCTTAGAAGATTTTTTAGACTTACATGATAGTATTGATCATTTGTTAAGAATTATGCATGCATTTCAAGTCCACTCACAATCTCTTGAAGAAAATATCATTTATATGGAATGATGAGGCTACTTTGGCATTCTCTCTTTTAATGGATGCCATGTCTTCTACACCAACATCGGTTGCACCTACTTTGGTAAAACATTCATAGTAGAGTGTGAGGCACTAGGACAAGGAATTTACGTAACATTAACACAATAAGGGATATCATTGGCTTTTAAAAGCAAGGAATTCAAAGAAAATATTTGGTGAAATCTACGTATGAAAAATAAATGGAAGCAATATTACATGCAATAAAAATGGGGATAGTATATCACTGGGAGGTACTTTAAAGTCAAGATATACCATGATAGCATAAAGTATTTTTTGAAGCTATGGATTTCATTGGAAGATTAACAAAAATGAGGAGAAAAATGAAAAGTTTTAATTTTGAGATAATCTGCAAAAAGGGTAAGGAAAATTTAGTACATGATGCTCTTTCTAAAATAGAAGAGGCCTCAAATTTATATCCAATTACATTTTCTATTCCTAGGTGGCTAGAAGAAGCTTGCCATAATGGAAAAAGGACAATAGTACTAAACAAAAACTAAAATTTATAAAGGATGGGATGAACTCTATGGAGCATTGGGAGTGAAAGAGAGATATACTTTGGTGCAAATGTAGAATATTTTATGCACGCAAGCATATTTGAATAAACAAATATTAAGGGAGTCCCATGTCTCTCTGAGGGTAGGACGCAGGGTTCCTTAAAACATCTCAAAGGATCAAAAAATATATTTTTGGAAGGAATGAAGAAAGATATTCAAAATTTTGTAAGAGAAGGTCAGGTTTGCATAATAAATAAAAGAGAGATAGTAAAATTTCTAGGGTTACTTCAACCATTCCACATACATATTCAAATACTAGAAGATATATCAATAGACTTTATTACAGGGTTACTGAAATATAAAGGTAAGTATTACATTTTTGTGGTCATTTATATAGACAAATTTTGTAGATTTTTTTGTAGAGCTCAAAGTACATAAACAACAAGCCAAGTGGCAGAAGTGTCTGTGAAAGAAATTCATCGTCTTCATGGTTTTCCTAAAGTAATAGTAACAAGAAACTTTTGGAAATAATTATTTAATATGAGTGGAGAAACACTAGTTGCCATGAGTTCTACATATCAAACACAATCAAATGGTCAAACAAAAATAGTTAACAATTTTTTTTAAGGCTATCTACAATGTTACTCTTTAGAAAAGCAATCTTAATGGATGAAGTGGGTTCCTCAAGGAAGAATGGTAATATGATACTATCATACTACCTATCACACATCTACTAAAATACCATGATGATGTAAGTTTGGAATTTAACATTTTTACATGTTAAAGACAAATAGTCAAAATCACTGACAACTTAGTATGCCATAAATAATAATCATTCCCTATTCACTTTTGTTAATAGGTTTATGTCACACGACGATGCAGGGGCATTAGGCACTAGCCAGCAATGTAGGAGGTTTTGTCCACATGTTGTGGCTAGGAGGGTTCGAAAACATTTGAGTTGTAACAGCTAGGTGTCAATACCTCAGCTGACTGTATTACTTAGACTAGTTAGAGTTGTAGGAGTCGAACAGTTTCACTTAGTTGAATTATTATAATTAGACCTTTTGATTTCTAGAATGGTCCTCTCAGAGGAACCGAAGAGCCATATGTTATGTATATAAATTGTAATTCCTCGGATGAATAAAAGTAGAGAGGGAAGAGGAGAGTAGAGAGGGGATTTCTGCAATAAACCTCTGTGTGTGAACAATTGTTTCCAGTTAAATTATTTCCAAGCATAGTTGCCATTGAATTATCTCAAACTGCTAATTGTGAAGAATTTTTTAACTATGAAGCGATTGGGTACTGATAATTCCGTTCGTCTGTCTTTGAATTCTCGTAAATTGTTGGATAACCCTGTGAACTCACCCCACCCGAAGGCGAGGTCTGTGTAGAGAACCGAGGTCATGAACATTGTTCAAATATAAAAATCCCGCTTAATAAAGAGACAAGATTGTTGTGCTTTCGGAATCTGACCCGAGGATTGGACATGAGTTAACAAACAAAAGGATAGCGGAACCAGACTTGCACCCGTGGTCAAGCCCTGTACCAAAACCACGAGCGGAATCACAAAATCGGGTTGCCCATATCGCACCTCTTTTGCGGAGTAGGCGATATTTCCTATTCGCGAGAGATTCCATAGGGAATGCGACACGTGGCGAAGTGACCCCCAAAAAACCACCGTTTAACCCGCGCCATCACACGTTAAAGCCCGACGTTGGAAGCCAAGCGAAATTGCCAAGAGTCGTTGATTTGGAGAAGGGCCATCGGACGGTGGTCGCACGTTGAACTTGCCCGGAGGTTAACTAAGGTGTGCGGAGGATAGCCAGGTACGATACGAGTGTTTGATTAGTTATTGATATATATAGGTGGGGCCAGAGTATAATGAAATTGTTTAATTAAACGATTGGCGGATAATTAGCATAAGTCTGGAGCATGATTGTTGTAAGGCTGGGTGGTGAAATATAGAGCCAAAAGTTCATTACAAGTTATTTATTTAAAAATAAACGTGGAGTATAAATACAAAGTGTTGAAAGTTAAACATTGGTTATAAGGCTTGGAGATAATATAAAGTCGGGAATATAAATTAAATTCCAACCATTGTGGATGGTATTTATTTATCAAATTCTACGAATTTGATAAATAAACCCGAAGAAAGAAGAAGTCAATGAAGACCCAGGCTGGAGGAAAAGAACGAGGTAAACCAGGGGAAAATGCTGACAGAGCGATTGTAGACACACCAGCTCTCCTTAGGGGTCCAATTTCAGTTTTGTTGCATCACACGATGATCTCTCTTCTCTGACATTTACTTGTATTGAAGATCACTATTCTAGGAATAAGGAGTTATTTTCTCCAAAAATAACCCTAGCCAAACATTGACAATGCATCAAGGATATCTTTCTATGCTTCATAAGCACATTTGTTGTACTTCTAAATCATGTCTTGGAAGTGGTTGTTTTGTTGGAAATGATTCACCAATTGGTTTCATACCAAAGTATTTTTCACATTTTCAGCATCCAATACATGAAAAAGATAATGGTTTAAAACAACATAAATATTTGAAATTTTGCAAGAATTGTCTGGCACACTTTGAATATGAATTTTGAAGTCAAGTGCATGATGCCGTATAGGATCAAGTGTCATTTTGAATACCAAATGTTTCACAAGAAACTTCTCAACATGCTACCCTGCAGTAAGGATTAAATGACAATATTGCATCAACTATTTCCATATTAAAAGTGCACCTCGACCATAAGACTAAACAACTACAAATGTTGTAGATCTAACAAGACCACACAATCAAATGTATTCCACAAGGCCAATACCGTATGAAAAATGAAAAGGAGTTTGCAACCAAAAATACCTTAGGCAACTAATTCAATTAGATACACCAAACCATCAGCAAAAAGGAAAACCAGCCTACTTGGCCCCAATATTTTCAACTGGGTCCTCTAATTCAACCAATAAAAAGGCCAAAACAATAGCATTGAGATACATTTCATTACACTTTCAATAACAATAAAATTTGACTCAGCCATAACCCTTTCCTTTTAGACCACTGGGTAACAAATATGTTTCCTTTCACCTTTGAGTTTTCAAATTATGCCTACCAAATCTAAGACATTTAAGAGGGGGAACTAATACAACGTTAAAAAAAAAACCAGAGCACACATCTACAAATTACCTCCTTAGCTACTGTCACACCATCATTAACTATTTTCAGAGAACCATGCTTGCTCTCCAAGACAACATTTTTCCCTTCGCCCCAAGGGTGACTCCAACAAGATCAGCAAGTTTGTTCACACCGCCTGCAAGACAAATTGACAATGATTTCAATAAGTGTGCAATTGAATGCCAGACCATATGCCAAAACAACCCTCCATGAAAAATTAAAATAACACATTAAAATCGAATATAAGTGGACAAGGAAAGATCCACCGCAGTGAAGTTTCACGTGCAGGTGACCTTCCTTTAAACATAATTTTTTGTCTGACCTACAATTTTTTTTCACCGAGCCATCCTTGTTGAAGTACAACTCCTTTTCCATAGCTCTTGTATTAACTACCTTCTCTCTGTCGCGTAATCTCAGAGTCCCTCTTCTGCTTGAGTGATTAAAGGAAATGGGTGAAAAAACTGAAAGAGAAGACAATTGTCTACCATAATTATCAAACATTGCACCCAACTTCTTCCCCTTTCCATTGTTACCCAATGAGGTAGATGTGGCAATTGTTGTCATACTTCCCAAAGCAGAGGCCATCTTCTCTTATGTTGAATATAGAATTACAATATCTTCATATTAGTATGAACCTTAAAAAACATGACTCCCATTGCTAAAAACCACTTTTAAGTTGTAACAGGCAAACTAAACAACTATCGCAACTTTTGGCAACTTCTAGAGCATTAAGAGAGAAACAACCAAAGATAAATACAACCACAATCCTCATTTTAATGAGACCGGACTATATATTTTCATTAAGATAATAGAAATAAATCACGACTATATTAAGGCCACCACAAAACAATCTTTAACCAGTGTCTCTCGCAGCCTTCAGGTTGCCATGCTAGAGGTTGCATATTTTTAATTTAAATTCTTGACCTCTCGTGCCCATCTATGAATGCATCCAATGGGATATCTACATCAAATGCTCATTTATATCCCCAAAAACAAATTCCCTACTACAAGAGCACCAATATTGATGGATCACCCCACACCATCCCACCCACTAGAAACGGTGAAAAAGGAAACCCGAGAAAAATTCCGAAATATCTCAAGATGACTATATGGGTGGTTCTTATGAATCAACCAACCATTCAGAACATGCTCATCAATCCAAACCATGAGTATTATGTGACGATATTCAAGCAGGCACTGAATCGGATTTCTGAAGCTATGTTAGAGAAACCCTAAACTCTCACCGAAAATAGGTGAAATGTGGCACCACTTAGAGATTGACATGTGCCAATTGGTACAAGTGGTAGAAAATTGGCATGCTCAAACAACGAGGTGATGCAGGAATGACATGAGGGAGAAAATATCAGAAAATCCCCAAATCTGGAGAACTAAAGCTCATCACCAACCCGAGATTGACAACTTTACATGATGTAACCTATGAAATCGTAAATGGAGAAATCATAGTAACAATAAAGTAACCTATGTAACAATAAAGTCGGATTCATCCTGGGAGTGGTAATGGGAGAAATCATAGTGAACAACAGGAAACATGCAGAGTTGCTTACAATCAAATAGATGAAAAAACACATACAAAAAACCTAGATAATAATCATGAACAATCTTAATATTGAATTATGAACTGTAAAGGAACTTAAAAAATGTGAAATTACGAACCTGGTCAAGCGCACAAGAAAAAATATCCTGGACATGACCCTGGTTGACAATTTGTATTGCTCATGATGCAAGAGGATTTGTACCTGCACTGCCAAGTCAATCAAAATCCATCATTATCTATACAATAAATACAAGTAATTGATGTAGTATTTTTTACTCTAAGATGCATTCTTATGATAATGTTAGAACATATGTTGAAAATGACAAAACATACCTGAATAAGCTCCTCTTCATTTCAAGAACAATTTATTGGAGTCGCATGAACTTGGAACAAGCCTCCCACGATCTGAAAGAGTAGCAACTAAGTCAACAGTGACTTTTTTGTTGGTACACTGGATCGAGGGAGGTTTGCTCCAAGATTAAATTGCTCCAATAAATTATTCTCTAATAAACAGGGCCAACCACGTGAAGGTGGAAGCTCTTATGGCCCTCCCCCCCCCCCCCCTTACATCACTCTCAATTCCCCAATACCCAATCTATATTTCATTTTTTACTTTCATGAGCATAAAAAAAAATATTCAATAACTAATAAAAAAACAATTCAACAAAAAGTACTGAAGGAAACATTGCAATTAATGCTTGACATAAAAATAGTATGATAAATGAGTTTTTTATATAACGCAAAAAACGTTCCAAGTATGGTAACGTTTGTCTTATAATAATACAACATTTTACATTGTCAAATTTTCTTTTTCTTCTTCCTATTTTTAAAGCTCCTAATTACATCATCAATATCATCGTGCTCTGCTCCTGTTTCGTGCCTTTCAACCCGCACTGCTGACCTAGTTGCGTATTCACGATGTCTGGGCTCATCCAGTGACGGGGCATCGCCTACAAAACAGATAATATTAAATTTTAATTGTCAGTTTTTAAATATCATTGAACTAGTTCGGTAATATTAATAAAAAAAATTGCAATGAGATTATTTACCTGGTGCACCAGTTGTCGCTGCTGACCTAGTTGCGTTGTCACGATTTCTGGTCTCATCTAGTGACGGGGCATCGCCTACAAAAATAGATAATATTAAATTTTAATTGTCAGTTTTTAAATATCATTGAACTAGTTCGGTAATATTAATAAAAAAAATGCAATGAGATTATTTACCTGGTGCACTTATTTACCTGGTGCACCAGTTGTCGCCGCTGACCTAGTTGCGTTGTCACGATGTCTGGTCTCATCCAGTGACGGGGCATCGCCTACAAAAACAGATAATATTAAATTTTAATTGTCAGTTTTTTAAATATCATTGAACTAGTTCGGTAATATTAATAAAAAAAATTGCAATGAGATTATTTACCTGGTGCACCAGTTGTCGCCGCTGACCTAGTTGCGTAGTCACGATGTCTGGTCTCATCCAGTGATAGGGCATCGCCTACAAAAACAGATAATATTAAATTTTAATTGTTAGTTTTTAAATATCATTGAACTAGTTCGGTAATATTAATAAATAAAAAAATTGCAATGAGATTATTTACCTGGGGCACTAGTTGTCGGCGCTAACCTAGTTGCGTAGTCACGATGTCTGGTCTCATCCAGTGACGAGGCATCGCCTACAAAAACAAATAATTTTAAATTTTAATTGTCAGTTTTTAAATATCATTGAACTAGTTCGGTAATATTAATAAAAAAAATTGCAATGAGATTATTTACCTGGTGCACCAGTTGTTGCCGTTGGGACTATTGCCATGTCTTCCTCTCTGGTGCTAAGATCCTCAAGGGAAACATTCTCTGTCATTTAAACAAAAAATGTTATAAGGACAACCATCAAGGTATAATTAGAAAAAATTATAAGTGGAAATTAATTACCGTCACGGCCCTCACTGATAGTAGCATTGTCGGCCTGGTCCCTACTACAATGATCAGGTTGCATGTGAGGATCATCTACATTTGGCTCTAAAACTAGGTTATTTGCGTCGTCGGTAGTGTTGATCCCTTGATTTAAACAAATTTTTTAGACATTAAATTTATGGATGAAAACAGACATATTGAAAGGTTAATGTTTTACCTTATCAGGCATTCTGGATCTTGGGACCTGCCCCAAGCTTATGCGACGTTCAACTACGGCTTGATAGCCGAAATGGAAAGTGATATTTTTATCTTCCTTTGTTGTTTTTGTTCCGAAGTCATCACCCTACATTACATATGTCTTTGTATTTTTAATCATATTTGATAGGATTACAAAAACATTGGAAGGTGATACAATTAATTATAAGATGTTTAGCTACTTAATTACAATTCTTGCGGCCAATTTCAAGTAGCCACCCTAGCCTAGCTTGTGATGGCCCTTTTTTTCAATCCTAGCTTTGGTTGTCTTTGAGGTGTCAGGCAACCTAGCATCAAAAGATTAAAATCAGATATGACGTAGCACACTTTTATTTTAGACATAGAGAAAATTAAAGCTATTGAATTAAAGTTGTAATTTACCTTGCGGGTCCAGTTGGCATTTTTCCTTCTTTCTTTGCCCTTTTCTCTTTTCCATCATGGATGAGTGCTCTCCACTCACTCTCTGGAACTGTGAGAGGACACTCATATCTAGGGTTAAATTGCAATTGCGTCCTATAGGTGTCCCTGGTATATTTCAAATATTTGCCGGCTACCCGAGCCACCACTGTTCTGTCAAATATGCCGACCCCAAAAAGAGTTTCTAGATAATCTAGAAGTTCTTTTTTCAGGTTGGAACTCTGGGAATTCCACCCTGTGCGTATGGTTGGGTCAAAAATTACTAACGCATGGCTCTCCAGATACCTGTAGAACTCATTGTTTCCTACACAGAAAAAAAAAAGATATTATCATTAATTTAAAAATAAAAATCGTGATAAATATGTTTTAGATAAAGTACATGAAATAGTTAAAATATTAAAATTTACCTGGGATTTGTACATGCTTTATAGGGACACCTTCATCGTTCACAAACAACGTGCCATTAATGGTCCCTGTGGAGCTAACACGTGTAGCTCCAGGAAACGCAATAATGTAGTTGGCCATATCAGCCTCATCATTGCCAACACGTTCAGCGGTTGGCTGGGTGTCTGCTTGGGCAAGGTGTGTTTCTTGCCTGGCACCTAAAGGAGTAGAAGGTGTAAAAGAGGGTTGTTGGGCAATCTCTTGCCCTTGTGTCCCACTACCACCAACACCAGATTCAGCAAGTGCCAGAAAATGCTACATACAAAAGAACTTTTTGTTAGTTTAGTCAATGTAAAAATTAAAAATCAAACTATCACAATTCATCTCATGCAGAACAAAAAAAATATCCTTTTGACTTTTTACTATTACCTAATATCTTTCTAGATGGCTCATAAGTTGTTTTATCTTCTTTTCTGTTTCAGGTGTTTGAGGCGCGTCTATCAACGTATTAAATTCCGACCTTGCATCTCGTGCCTTTTTTCGCAACAAGAACACTGGAGATAGGGATGAAGAAAGCTCTTCCTCAAAGAGGGAATCATCAGGCGTACCATGGCTAGGTGTCTGCATATTTGAACAAAATTAATATTATTTCAATTATGTAAATAACTAAAATACTTGAAGATAGAGCAATGCTGGCACTTTACATGTTCTTCCGCTGGCCTCTTTCCGCTATCATCCCGTCTCTGGGTTGTTCCTGCACTGCTCTCATCAGTCTGCCACATTGCAATAAAATTATAAATGTAAAAACTTGAAAACAATATCTAACTTAAAAACACAAAATGAAAACTGAAATAATTTCTAATAAGACACCGGACGACAGAGTTAGAGTTTCAAATATGCCTTGCATTGAATTCAATCCTGGAAACATGTCATTGCACATTAAGGCACCCAAACAAGAGATGAGTTGACAATGAAGACCTTATTGAATATATTGTTGGAGCAACTTCTAGTAAACTTGTTGTGAAGACCTTGAGGACATTTTTGGAGAAACATTGTTGAAGCTGATGGTATAGCATTGTTGGAGATGATCTTGAAGGGCCTTGAAGTGAAACTTTTGGAGCAACTATTGAAAAATCCTTAGAGCATTTAAGTAAGGCACTTTCTATCTTCCATCACCTTTTTCCTTTCAATATCCTTTAAACGATTTTGTTGATATTTAATGTTTGAAATCACGTTATAATTTCTTGATTATATGTGTTTGGGGACTAGAATAATTTCACACTAAACCATGCAAACTTAAAAGTAACTTAACATATCCATAAAGTAATAATAATCATAATTCCTAATTTCCTATTGTATGATATGATGCAAATTATTCAAACATGAAGCAATGAAGACATGCGATGTCTGAATTTCAAGATTGATGAACCAATACAAGAAGTTAGAAACTACAACTTTGATTCAATACTCTGTGTCCTAACTCCAGGAAGGAATCTAGTTTGTAGTACAGAACATGCATCATGTATTATCAATTCTTAATTGACAACAACTAAAGGTCATCTACATCATCAATTCCTTCCCATTTTGTGTTTTTATGTTATATTCCTTATAAAGTGTCAAATTTCTCTCAAAGTAAGCAACCACTGAATAAAATAAAAAATAGTTGAGATATGATTGAGAAATGGTCATTTATTTCTTAAAAGGATCTTCACGATTTCTTTGTTTGTTTTTCATCTCAAGAAACAAGAAATGACCTAAGAAACTATCGTGATGTAATATAAGAAACAACATGGTGCAATGGCCATTTTCAAAGCCAAATGATGTCCATTGAGGACATGGCCTTTATTTGGTTCCTATTTCATAGGAGTTTCGGTAGAAATGGAACTTTGTTGTACCATTTCCAGTAGTAAAAAGGGAAAATCTTCTTTTTCCATGGGAAATAATTTACCTTTCCCTTTTCAAGATAATCTAAATCACAAAAAATATGAACTATATTGCACACATTCTTGGATAATGTGAAAGTGGAAAAGGAATACGCTACACAAGTGATGCACACATGTACTTTTCAACACTAATAGATTTTTGTAGTTGAAATGCAATGCTTGTTTTCATTTAAATGTAGGGTTTTTAAAGCAGGGATAAATAATGGCTGCCAATTTAATAAGCGTTTCTTTGGGAAAAATTTAAATCTTGTATTCTGTGATGAAGATAATAGAGGGTATTGAATCTTGATTCTTGACATTGTGTTTAACTTGAATAACTCAAATGATTATAAATATCAGTGGATGAGTTCTTTTTTCAAGTATGTCACTCAAAAATCTTATGTCAAAGCATTGTATGATGGCTAGCATTTTCTTATTTCCCTTTCTTCAGTTCAATGTAAAAAGTATATTAATATATCGTATACCTAATGATAACTCAAAGGCTCCATCCAGGATAACGTCTCAAAGATTGGAGAAGTTTTCTCAAGTGGAGCTATTTGCTTAGGCTTAGGGTCAACCTATAGGAGTAAGCCTGCAGAATAATCACCACGGTGAAGAGTGGAGGGCCAATGCTGCTTCTCAACAGTCGAGGTCGAATGTCAGTTTGGCGAAGGAGGCCCAGGGCGAATGGAGTATGAATGTTGTTCTGCAAGAGCCTGTGGCGATTGCCGAGGTTGGACAAGTTACCGCAAGAGCTCAAAGAAGCATTTGTATGAATGTCATTTCATATTTATAGGACGCGCACATATCGACGCACACACATGTACATTTGAACACTAATAGATTTTTGTAGTTGAAATGCAATGCTTGTTTTCATTTAAATGTAGGGTTTTTAAAGCAGGGAGAAATAATGGCTGCCAAATTAATAAGCGTTTTTTTGGGAAAAATTTAAATCTTGTATTGGGTGATGAAGATAATAGAGGGTATTGAATCTTGATTCTTGACATCTAGAGAGAACCCTATAGCCTAACACAATCCAATGGAATTTACCAAAAAAACCCAAATAGAGTCAACCCTACTATAGGAGGAAGGGCCTGCATTAAGAACTTACCATTTTTCAAGAGCTAAGGGTGAATGTTGTTCTGCAAGAGTTGGGGGCGAACGCTGAGGGCGAATGCTGAGGGAAAATTCTGTTCTGCAAGCGCTGAGGGCAAATGTTGTTCTGCAAGAGCGGAGGGCGAATGCGTGCGTGATATCAGACGTTAATGTAGCTATTGCGACGGATACGAAACAATAAAATCATTTTTGCAGTTGCATATGTTTTCGTATCAGGCTTAGCTTGCATATAAGGAATGCGACACGACGGCAGTAAAGGCGCTACATATACCAGTTTTCCAATGCGTAATTACGACACTTAGACTACTCTTAGCATTCTCAGGCCGTCGCAAGATACTGTCTCCGGGTACTAAGCAACTCGGTGCGACGTCTTCCTCCAAACGTCGCAATGGCGACACTTTTCTAAGTGTCGGTATTGCGACACTTTTCTATAAACGTTGGTATAGTGACAGTTTCGGGCGGGATGGAAAAAAATTGGGGAAATTTCCGACATTTGGTCAAAAGCGTCGGAACCAAGTGTCGGAATTTCTGCCAAATGTAGTAGTGTTTTGACACCCTAAACGAAGTTTTTTGGGGAAACCGGGAGCAACATGGGTTATGAATTGATGTTTTTCACTCAAAAGTTGTATTCCTCGGATATATATTTCTAACGAGCTATTGAATGCATCAAACAGAGATCGGATGCCAAAGTTACGTCCCTAGGAAGTTGAAGCACCAATTTACCCAAACGAGACCCATAGTTTTGGCGCTTCATCTCCTAGGGTTGGGTTTTTGGACGGTTCGAGTTTTACATTGTTTCTCAACAATAAATAGGCCTTCGAGGCTCATTGTAACACAATTCAGGGGCTGGTAGCCGACACATCTCTTCTCAGGGATACGCTAACAGTGCCCTAGCTCATTTATTTCCATTATTTCTATAAGCATGTTTCAGTCATTTCCCCCCCTAGGGAGGAACTTAACGCAGTGGAGACCATTGTTTCCTAAGGAAGGAGGAATGATCCAGCTGGATATCAGTGGCCACCCACCTATTTCATTTGGACCCGCAACATCGATTCTTTCAGTTTTTCAACTTCAGCACAACTTACTATTTTTAGCACGTTTTCAGGTCCTGCACTCCCAGGGCCATTTTGGGGACTTAATGATCCAAGTGGGTATTGGTGGCCACCCACAAATTCCATTTGAACCCCCACCATCAGGTCTTTTAATTTATAAGTTGCATCACAACTTACTATTTTTAGCAGTTTTTCGGGTCCTAAACTTCTAGAGCCGTTTTGAGGTCGTAAATGACATTTTTTTGAGAAAACTGGGAGCAACATGGGTCCATGGACTGATGTTTCTCACACCAAAAGTTGTAATCCTTGGATACATCTTTCTTATGAGCTATTGAGTGCATCAAACGAATATCGGATGCCAAAGTTACGTCCTTGGGAATTTGAAACACCAACTTATCCAAACGGGGCCCACAGTTTTGGCGCTTCATCTCCTAGGGTTAGGTTTTTGGACATTTCAAGTTTTACATTGTTTCTCAACAATAAATAGTCCTTAAAGCCTCATTGTAACACAGTTCAGGGGCTAGTAGCTATCACATATCTTCTCAAGGATACGATGCCAGTACCCTATCTCATCTATTTCCATTATGTTTGTAATAGGCCTTGGAGCCTCAATGTAACACAGTTCAGGGGCTAGTAGCAGACACATCTCTTCTTAGAGATAAGTGCTACCAATGCCCTAGTTCACTTGTTCCCATCATTTTAGTTATGTAACACAGTGGGGAGGCCTGTAGCCATCACATCTCTTCTCAAAGATACGATACTAGTGCCCTCGCTCGCTCATTTCCATTATGTCTCATTGTAACATAGTTCAGAGGCTTGTAGCCACCACATCTCTTCTTAGATATATGCCTACCAGTGTCCTAGTTGTTTATTTCAATCATTTGTTTTATTAATAAAATGAAGTACTATTTCTGTTGCATCTCTGTATCTATGGCTATATGTGTATTATGTTGTGTTCCTGCATAAATCTAGATCAGTGGTATCGAAGCGATCCGCTCTTTATCTATTTTTCTTTCCATGTCCCCAACACGGCCAGGGTATAAGGAGTTAAACCGCGTGAACCCCGAACACCCCCCATGGCGGAAGGAAGGAAAGACAAGGGAGAAAGATATCTTATCAAAATCTTTCTCAAGGAGGCCCTCGAGAAATAGAGGAACGCGATGATGGATAAATTTTCCCAAATCCTTCAACGGCTGCCCACCGGCGGCACATCTACATCCAGCACGTCCACCAACAGGTTTGCGACAACTTGGACAAATCCAATACTAGGTTCAACATAATTTTCCCCTCATGGAGGAACTTAACGCAATGGGTTCCATTGCTTCCTAAGGAGGGAGGAATGATCCAAGTGGATATCAGTGGCCACCCACCTATTCCATCTGGGACTCGCACCATCAACTCTTTCAGTTCTTCACTTCCAGCATCTTACTATTTTTAGCAAGTTTTCGGGTCCTACACTCCTAGAGCCATTTTGGGGACTTAATGATCCAGGTGGATATTGGTGGCCACCCACTGATTCCATTTGAACCACCACCATCAGTTCTTTCAGTTTGTAAGTTTTAGCACAACTTACTATTTTTAGCAGTTTTTCGGGTCCTCAACTTCTGGAGCCGTTTTGAGGCCCTAAACGACGTTTTTTGGGGAAACTAGAAGCAACATGGGTATTTGATTGATGTTGCGCATTCAAAATTAGTAGTCCTCAGATAGATCTTTCTAATGAGCTATTGATCGCATCAAATGGAGATTGGATGCCAAAGTTAAGTTCCCAGGAAGTTGAAACACCAATTTACCAAACGAGACCCATAGTTTTGGAGTTTCATCCCCTAGGGTTAGGTTTTTGGATGTTTCAGGTTTGACATTATTTCTCAACAATAAATAGGCCTTCGAGCCTCATTGTAACACAGTTAAGGGGCTGATAGACGACACATCTCTTCTCAAGGATACGCTACCAGTGCCCTAGCTCATTTATTTCCATTATTTCTATAAGCATGTTTCAGTCATTTTCCCCCCCAGGGAGGAACTTAACGCAATGGAAACCATTACTTCCTAAGGAGGGAAGAATGTTCCAGGTGGATATCGGTGGCCACCCACCTATTTCATTTTGACCCGCAGCATCAATTCTTTCAATTTTTCAGCTTTAGCACAACTTATTATTTTTAGCAGGTTTTTAGGTGCTGCATGCCCGGAGCTGTTTTGGGGAATTAATGATCTAGGTGGATATTGGTGGCCACCCACCGATTCCATTTGAACCCCCACCATCAATGCTTTAAGTTTGTAAGTTGTAGCACAACTTACTATTTTTAGCAATTTTTTGGGTCCTGAACTTCCGGAGCTATTTTGAGGCCCTAAACGACGTTTTTTGGGAAAACCAAGAGCGACATATATATCTTTCTAATGAGCTATTGAGCGCATCAAACGGAGATCGTATGCCAAAGTTACGTCCCAGGGAAGTTGAAACACCAACTTACCCAAACGGGGCCCACAGTTTTGGCGCTTCATCTCCTAGGGTTAGGTTTTTGGACGTTTCAAGTTTTAGATTGTTTCTCAACAATAAATAAGCTATGAGCCTCATTGTAACATATTTCAGGGGCTGGTAGCCGTCACATCTCTTCTCAGGGATACACTGCCAATACCCTGGCTCATCTATTTCCATTATGTCTCTAATAGGCCTTGGAGCCTCAATGTAACACAATTCAGGGGCTAGTAGTCGACACATATCTTCTAAGAGATAAGCACTACTAGTTCCCTAGCTCACTTGTTCCCATCATTTCTGTTCTGTAACACAGTGGGGAGGCTTGTAGTCGTCACATCTCTTCTCAAAGATATGATACTAGTGCCCTCGCTCGCTCATTTCCATTATGTCTCATTGTAACACAGTTCAGATGCATGTATCTACCACATCTCTTCTCAGAGATACGCCTACCAGCGCCCTAGCTGCTTATTTCAGTCATTTTTTTTATTAATAAAATGAAGCATTATTTCTGCTGCATCTCTATATCTATGGCTATATTTTTATTCTGTTACGTTCATGCATAAATCTGGATCAGTGGTATTGGAGCAGTCTGCTCTTTCTCTATTTTTCTTTTCATGTCACCAACACGACGAGGGTATAAGGAGTTCAAACTCGTGAACCCCGACAACCCCCCACCTTCGGCACATCTACATCCAACACGTCTTCCAACGAGTCTGCGACAACCTGGAAAAATCCAATATCAAGTTCAGCATAATTTGCCCCTCATGGAGGAACTTAATGCAATGGGGACCATTGCTTCCTAAGGAGGGAGGAATGATCCAGGTGGATAACGATGGCCAACCACCTATTCCATTTGGACCCACACCATCAACTCTTTGATTTCTTCACTTCCAGCAGCTTACTAGTTTTAGCAGGTTTTCAAGTCCTACACTCCCAGAGCCATTTTGGTGACTTAATGATCCAAGTGGATATTGGTGGTCACCCACCGATTCCATTTGAACCCCCACCATCATTTCTTTCAGTTTGTAAGTTTCAGCACAACATACTATTTTTAGCATTTTTTCGGGTCCCGAACTTCCAGAGCCATTTTGAGGCCCTAAATGACATTTTTTGGGGATACCAGGAGCAAAATGTTGCTCTCTCAAAATTTGTAGCCCTCAGATAGATCTTTCTAATGAGCTATTGAGCGTGTCAAACATCAGATGCCAAAGTTATGTCCCCGGGAAGTTGAAACACCAACTTACCCAAACGGGGGCCCATAGTTTTGGCGCTTCATCTCCTAGAGTTAGGTTTTTGGACATTTGAGTTTTTCCATTGTTTCTCAATAATAAATAGGCCCTCTAGCCTCATTGTAACACAGCTTTGGGTCAGTAACACATATCCTCTCAAAGATATGCTACCAGTGCCCTAGCTCATTTATTTCCAGTATTTCTATAAGCATGTTTCAGTCATTTTCCCCCCAGAGAGGAAATTAACACAATGGATACCATTGCTTCCTAAGGAGGGAGGAATGATCCAGGTGGATATCGGTGGCCACACACCTATTCCATTTGGACTCGCAGCATCAATTCTTTTAGTTTTTCAGCTTTAACACAGCTTACTATTTTAGCAGGTTTTCGGGTCCTGCACTCCTGAAGCCATTTTGGGGACTTAATGATCTAGGTGGATATTGGTGGCCACCCACCGATTCTATTTGAACCCCCACCATTAGTTATTTCAGTTTGTAAGTTGCAGCACAACTTACTATTTTTAGCAGTTTTTTGGGTCCTGAAAATCCAGAGTCGTTTTGAGGCCCTAAACGACGTTTTTTGGGAAAATCAGGAGCAACATTGGTCCATGGACCGATGTTTCTCACACTGAAAGTTGTACTCCTCATATATGTCTTTCTTGTAGAAATTTGAATAACTGATATATTATTCACCGAGATTCTCCTGATCACACACTATTTTATCTTCATGCACAATACAGAATCTCTTCTACCATTGATCATTAATTGCGGAAATAAAATCAATTGCATGCGCACATTAAAACCATAAAAATTCACACATATGAACACAGTATTCCATGGGAAAGCTTAAAGCTGAAAACCCCCAACTATCTGTATATTATATGTCATAGAGATCATGTAACAATCATTGTACAAAGCTCCTCACAAGCTCTCAACACAACCTCCAATTGCTACACACTAACCAAGCTAGATCTAGCAAAACACATGCTCTAATCTCTACCACCTGATAGCTAGCCTCTATTGCGTAATCAATGCTATAGGATGGCTCATAAATAACTTCGAACCACCTAGCTTGTACTGCGCAATCCTCATTGGCTTCTCCAATCACTGGTTGTTGCAAATATGCAACAGTATAGTCACAATTGATAGTTAACCTGCTCTTTCACCTATCTCTACGCTGGTCTCCACTGAAACTATCCATGCACTGAAGTTAACTGATGTATTCTTTAGTTGATTAATGAGTTTATAATTAGTGAATTAATTATTAATTAATTCACACCACTCTTCACTAATTTTATCAATTATTTAAACTGGATACAAATAGCTCAACTATGTTTAGATTAGTTAAACTGAACGCAACTCCATTAACTTCCCCAATCAACTCCACCAACCTCTGTCACATGAGTTCTAACTGAAGTATCCATGCAATAGCTCCAGCTCTAGCCCCTAGGGATTACGTAATTCCTTCTGTCAGCTCATGTGCCACATCTGTGCACTTAACTGAAGTGCTCCAAGAGAATAAGATAATGTTTATAGTCCAAATATTATTAAGAGCTAATAATATTCGACATATCTATTTTTACATTGGCAATCTAAAAATAGATTCCGCCCAATATGTCTAAAAATAGATGTCCATCTATTTTTCCAACTTGACCAACCCTCCACAAATAGCATCCTGCAACTCATAGAATCATGATCGACATGTCTAAAAACAGACTTTGCGCCAAAAATAGGCTGCGTGCCCACTTAGTGAAGGCGACTTCTTCCCACTAAGCTCATCATCTTGTTGCAATCTCAACACTCCCTCTCAACAATATAAGGATTATCTGCCACCCCTATCCTGCCTCTGTGGTATTTGAATTTGCTCCTGGTGAGCGCCTTCGTCAAGATATTAGCATCCTGATCCTCCGTGGGAATGTATGAAAGTAACATGATCTTCCGCTGCACACAATCTCTGATATGATGATACCGGTCCGTGAAGCCATGCCGCCTCAACTCATCCTCCTGTCTGTACCATGATCCATATCTCGATGTGCCTCTGAGATATCTCAATGCATGCTTGCCTGCCTTCCAGTAGAGCTTGGTAGGCTTAACCATAGCTTGTGAAAGCTGGTTAACAGCATAGCATATGTCGGGTCATGTATTGACCAGATACATAAGAGACCCTACCAACTGTCGATAAACAGTGGCATCGACTACCTCCGCCGAAGTAGCATCCTCCTTCCTCCATCCACCAGGAAGAGGAGTATCAACAAGCTTGCAGCCATGCATGTTGAACTTCTCTAGTATCTCCCGAGCATACTTGTCTTGAGAAACAAACTGTCCATCACTGTGCTGCCAAATTTCCAATCCCAGGAAATAATGAAGGAGGCCCAAGTCCTTCATCTCAAACTCCTTTGCAAGATCAGCCTTGCATGAGTGTATCAACAGTTCATCACCTGTCAAAATAAAATCATCTACATAAAGTACAATGATCAGCAACTTACCCTCCACCACAATCTGGTATAGGTTCGGATGCGCCTCACTCTTGGAGAATCCAAGTCCGGTGAAATAATTGTCTATCCATGTGTACCAAGCACGAGGTGCTTGTTTCAACCCATACAGCGCTCTCTTGAGCCTGCACACATGCGACTCGTTGCTAAAGATCTCGAAACCTTCGGGCTGCTCTATGTACACCTCCTCAATCACCCCATTGAGGAACGCAGTCTTCACATCCATCTAATGAATGTGCCACCCCATCTGCGCTGAGAGAGCAAGAATCGTCTGTATGGAAGAATACCTTGCGACAGGTGCAAAGGTCTCCTCATAATTGATCCCCTCAATCTGTGAGAAGCCTCAGGCAATAAATCTTGCCTTGTACTTCTCCACACTCCTGTCAGCTGCTTGCTTCACTTTGTAGATCCATTTCGAACCCACCATTGATTTCCCTTTTGGCCTTGGGACAATCTCCCATGCACTGTTTCTGACAATCGAATCACACTCTTCCACCATGGCATCTACCCATGCAGGATCCTCCACAGCTTCCTCGAAAGAGGATGGCTCCGTCACGATACACTTGCTCATAAGAGCCATGTATCCAGTATACCTGTCAGGTGATGTCTCTGTCTGCACTGTGATGTAGGTGCTCCTACAACCTTCTTTGCATCTTGAGCCAGTCGCTCAGCTTCTGCAGTGCGCTTCCACCCTCTTATGGTTGGCGCTGCATGAGTGGTCTCTTCCACTCCATGAACCTCCTCCTGTGGCTGATCCACATCTAGAGACTCATCCTTAGGAACTAATAGCTCCTCATCTGCATGCAAGTGTGGCTCCCTCTCAAGCGAACACTTCATGGCTTTCTCCTCATGAAATTTGATATCCCGTCACACAACATTCTGGCGACTGTCTGGAAAATACACACGATAGTTTTGGGGTCTATCAGTGTACCCCACAAATATCCCAACCTCTGCAGTTAGCTCCAGCTTCTTCCTGGCATCCTTCGTCACATGAATGTAAATAGGTGAACCAAAAATCCTCAAATGGGAAATATCAGGCTTCTTACCAGAAAATGCCTCCTCGGGTGTACTCATGCCAAGTATCCTGTGAGGACAACGGTTTTTCACATATACTGCAGTATTTCATGCCTCAGCCCACAAGTGTATGGGAAGGCCCTGATCATGCAACATCGCCCGTACAGCACCCACGATCATTCTGTTCTTCCGCTCAGCAACCTCATTCTGTTGTGGGTTATCAGGTGCTATGAGCTCTCTTCGAATTCCTTCTGCGCTACAAAAGTCCTTGAACTCGCCAGAGATGAATTCACCACCATTGTCTCTCTTAATAGCCTTCACCTGCTTCCCCAATTCTTTCTCAACCAGTGCCTTGAACTCACAGAACTTTGAGTATGTCTCGCTCTTCTTCTGCATGAAGAAGATCCAGCACTTATGAGAAAAATCATCAACAAATATCACATAGTACCTGTGCTTTGCTGTCGAAGCTACTGAGAAAGGTCCACACACGTCTGTGTGAATTCTCTCAAGGATCATCATGGCATGACCATCCTTCTCGTGAAAGGTGGCTTTCACAAATTTTCCCAAGGTACATCCCTTGCACTGATCTAAATGCGCAAGAGCACCCTTAGGAAGCCCAGTATAAATCTGCTGCAGTATCTTCGAAGCTCCATGGTGAAGGTGGCCCAATCTCCGATGCCACAACTCGCCATCATCTCGGCTCACCACTCCTTCTGCCTTGCCTGCCATTGCTGCGCAGCCATCTACCTGCAATTTATAAAGGTTCTTAACTCGAACCCCTATCCTGCGGGTCTCACCAGTTGCCTTACTGCGCAGGAAATCCTTTCCCTCGCTAAAGAAAACATCATATCCCTTGTCTTCTAACATCGCCACAGAGATCAGATTCTTCTTCAATCCTAGAACATGCATCACTTCCTTCAATACGAAGGGTTTACCAGACTCCCTCTCAAAGGAAATGGTACCGATACCAGTCGCACTGTATCTACCATCATCGCCCATCTTGATGTGCACTCAAGGATCTTTCTCATCTAGATTAGTAAACAAATATCGATCTCCTATCATGTGAAAAGACGCACTACTGTAAAGAAACCACACTGAACCCATCACACTTGATACCAAGAATGTGATCAGTGAAAAATCCAGCTCAAATTGCGAGGCTAAGGCCTCTCCAGCTGCAAATCCAGTAGCCTTCTTATTTTTCTTCTTTTGTGGACAACTAGTGGCGTAATGTCTGTGTTGGTGACAGTGAAGGCACTTCACCTTGGACATGTCCTGCTTCTTGCCTTTCGCACCGGATTGAGAAGCATTCTTCTTTCTCTTCCCCTTCTTTGCTTTGGCATCCAAAGTGAAATTTTCTTCATCTGAGTTCTTTGATGAAGATCCATCCTTGGTACTTCGCCTTATCTCCTCTTGCACAAGATCCGACCAAAGTCGCTCCCATCCTGGAAATTTCTCCCGACCACTGACAAATTCCTGATAGGAATGCCAACTATTCAGAAGCCCAAGGAGAGACAAGCTCACCAAGTCCTCGTCATCAACAGTAACCCCCACACTTCCCAGCTCATCCCTACATTGGATGAACTTCGTGAGGTACTTGGGCATACTATCGCCTTTCTCCATTTTTATGTTTCTAATTCTATCCTTGAGCGCCAACTTCCTCTGGTCACTCTTGATTTGAAATAAATCTATCAAATCTTTCCACATCAAGAATGGAGAAGCCTTACCATGAAGGATGGACACTATGTGATCCTTCACACCTTCCAACAGAATTCTTCGACACTTTGGTGTCTTCTTTTGCCATGCGTCAAGTACGGCAGCATCACTAGAAGTAGGTTTTGGAATTTCTACATCTATGAACTCCTTCAACCCATTGTCATCCAGCACTACCTCCATCCTGTCCTTACATGAAATATAATTCGATCTGCCCTCAAGGGCATACTCCAATCGCAATCCGTTGAAAGACATCTCAACTTCGACACCAAGAAAACACTACTGCAAATTTGAATTCCACCAGCTCAAAACTCAACTGCTTCAATGTTTTGCAATTGCTCCAATGATCAATATCACTCCGATACCATATATTCACTTTGAATAACTGAGATATTATTCACCGAGATTCTCCCGATCACACACTATTTTAGCTTCATGCATAATACATAATCTCTTCTACCATTGATCATCACATGCAGAAATAAAATCAATTGCATGCATACATTAAAACCACAAACAATCACACATATGAACACAATATTTAATGGGAAAGCTTAAAGCTGAAAACACCAACTATCTATATATTATATGTCATGGAGATCATGTAACAATCATAGTACAAAAGCTCCTCACAAGCTCTCATGCACACCCTCAATTGCTACACACTATCAAGCTAGATCTAGCAAAACACATGCTCTAATCTTTTGCCACTTGATAGCCTACCCCCACAGACAATCACTTTAGAATGGCTCATAAATAAATTCGAACCAATTGCCAATTCGCTTTGTATCGCAAGGGACATTGGATTCTCCAATCCATCGGTTGTTGCAATCATGCAACAAGATAGCCGTCAAATCGATATTCACAATGCTCTTTCACCCATTCTCTGTATTGGTCTCCATTGAAACTATCCATGAATTGTAGTTAACTAATGTATTCTTCAGTTGATTAATGAGTTATTATTTAGTGAATTAATTAACTAATTAATTCACACCACTCTCACTAGTGTATCAATCAGCTAGACTAGATACAACTAGCTCAACTGAGTCTAACTGAGTTAAACTAAATACAACTCCACCAACTACTTCTATAACTCCACCAAACTTTGTCACATGAGTTCTAAATCAAGTATCCATGCAATAGCTCCACTTAACCCTTAGGAATAGCGTAATTCCTTCGCTCACTCCTCGTGCCACATCTCGTGCACTTAACCTAAGTGCGTTCAAGGAGAATAAGATAATGTTTATAGTCCAAATATTATTAAGAGCTAATAATATTCGACATATCTATTTTTACACTGGAAATCTAAAAATAGATTCTGCTCAATATGTCTAAAAATAGAAGTCCATCTATTTTTCCAACTTGACCAACCCTCCACAAATAGCATCCTGCAACTCATAGAATCATGATCGACATGTCTAAAAATAGACATAATCTAAAAATATACTTTGCGCCAAAAATAGGCTGCGGGCCCACTTAGTGAAGGTGACTTCTTCCCACTAATCTCATCATCTTGTTGCAATCTCAACATTTCTAATGAGCTATTAAGCGCGTCAAACGGATATCGGATGCCAAAGTTACGTCCCTGGGAAGTTGAAACACCAACTTACCCAAATGAAGCCCACATTTTTGGTGCTTCATCTCCTAGGGTTAGTTTTTTGTACATTTCAGGTTTTACATTGTTTCTCAATAATAAATAGGTTTTTGAGCCTCATTTTAACACAGTTCAAGGGCTGGTATTCATCACATATCTTCTCAGGGATACGTTGCTAGCACCCTAGCTCATTTATTTCCATTATGTATGTAATAGGCCTTGGAGCCTCAATGTAACACAGTTCAAGGGCCGGTAGATGACACATCTCCTCTCATAGATAAGCGCTACCAGTGCCCTAGCTCGCTTGTTCACACCATTTCAGTTCTGTAACACAGTGGGGAGGCCTGTAGCCGTCACATCTCTTCTCAGAGATATGATACTAGTGCCCTCGCTCGCTCATTTCCATTATGTCTCATTGTAACACAATTTAGAGGCTTGTAGCCACCACATCTCTTCTCAAATATATGCCTACCAGCACCCTAGCTATTTATTTCAGTCATTTGTTTTATTAATAAAATGAAGCATTATTTCCGCTACATCTTTGTATCTATGACTATATATGTATTCTGTTGCATTCCTGCATAAATCTGGATCACTAGCCTATAATATTCAAAACTTACATATTTTCCATAATTATAATTGAATGAGTTAGATCACTTCTTAGGTTACATGAAAAAAAATTGTAAGTTTTAAAAATTAGGGCACTAGCCTATATTCTAAACTTATATATTTTCCATAATCATAATTGAATGAGTTAGATCCCTAAAAGAGAGGCAAGTAAGGAGCACAATATTCAAAACATGAAATTTTCAAACTCAAGATAAGACTTAATGAGACCATAGCTTTGATCTTAAGTAAGTTTTTGGAGAAATTTGGAAGGGATAGAAATTCGTCATCTTTATTTCTAATTTAAAATTAAAGAAACCCATCTTCCTAAGCAAATTTTGCCTAACTTCTCACCTAATTTTTCTACAGTTGTTGAAGCCATCTAAGGAGCACTTTATCATGTGGAAAAGTAATGAAAATATGTGTGAAAAATATACTCATAGATTGTGTGGTATATGTACATGTGAATATGAAACCATGATTTTATTCTATCGCATATTATTTTATTCCCATACCATGCATGAATGATGTTGATGAGTGAAATGCTTGGTCTCCTTCCAACCCATCGCATCTTATTATGTATATATATCATAATTGACTTTCATAATCCCTATGTAGAAGTTGTTCGGAAAGCAAAGAGCGTAGCAGCTCTATGTAGAGGTAGAAATCAGTATGTAAAAATGCGTTCAAAGAGATGTATAATACAATACAGCTTTCCATAAATGCTTATAATTTGTGATTTTCCAAAACTTCACTGAGATGTTACTCCATTACACAACATGATCTTTACATTAAAAGCAAGAAATAAATCGTGTTGCCCCACAATCCACAAATTGCACATATTACTTCATTTGGGGCAACAGACTAATTCAATTATATCGAGTGGCCTCTCATTCACAAAATTCGGTCCTCCTCATTCCCACTATTGCAGCCAAAAGCAACACAAATGGCTATTGCAGTGAATGGATGTGAATGGATCCTCCTATATAAAATCTCCAATATTCTTCCCCATAAGCAAAGAGGTGAAGCCTATAGTTGTAGTGTAGCAAGAAGGGAAAACTGAGGCAGCAAGTATAGATTTACCCACAAAACCAATTTCCAGCGGCGCAGTTGATGTTGCTAATAGATAGAATGCAGATGATAGAAATGATAAAGTAGAGCTATCAAAATCAAACGAAAGGTGAGTGGAAAAAGGGAGAAATATTAAGGGAAGTGGAGCAACACGGCATCTAGTGTACAGAGGAGTGAGGAAACGTAGATGGGGAAGTGGGTATCAGAAATAAGAGAACCCAAGAAGAAATCTCGCATCTGGCTCAGCTCCTTCTCCACCCAAGAAATGGCGGCTTGTGCACACGATGTGGTCGTTCTGTGCTTGAAGGGGAAATTATCCATCATCTTCCTTGCCCAACATCTAATGTAGCGAGAGATATGCATGAACCTGCAGCGGCTCCAACCTTAGTTAATCCGCCCATTACTTCTCCTCCTTCTCAAATTTCTCTTTATTCTTTGGATCTACAGGAGAAGGCAGAGGTTATTGAGATAGATACTAAGCAAAGAGATGACATTCCAAGGTTGACTTGATAGCATTTCTTACAAACATGGTCAAAGGATTGCTTTTTTCACCTGCACCTTATCATATGCTTGAAGGCCAATTTTCTCAGTGAACAATATTGTAATGTAATTGCCTGTCAACATGGGAGATTGTATGAGGCTTCTAACCCATACTTTGGTAGGAATTTGGAAAGAATATGTCCTGGCTTGGTGCTATAGGAGATTCCTTAATTGTTTTGTACATGTTGATTTATGTCTTTCTGCAGTGGTGAACAAAACATCCCTTTCAGGAGCTATGGTAATCTTGATATCTCTTCATTTTTTGTAGACTATCAAGTCTTAAATCTCAAAAATGGTATTGTAATTAACACAAATATCGTAGAATGATAATATACAAACATTAATAACTTTGAAAGAAAAAAATATCCATAAATGAGCAGATGACCTGGAAGAAAATTCGCGGGTAAATTATACACACAAGAGAAGCTTGAAGAGTATCTATTCCTTTACTTCATAGGTTAACCATATAAACACATAAATCAGCTTATAAAAAATTGGTTAAATGAACTGTGAATGTCTTACTTCAAGGGAACAAAGGATAGGAACTCAAGATCATTACTAATAGCCAAATTGAGACATACAATGTAGCAAACGCCAACATTCAATATCCTCATATTTGTAGAGAATACCAAGGATTAATGAACAATGCCAAAGTCAAAATAAATTATTGATTCTGTATACAATGCATCGACAACATAACCCCAAAACATCCAAGAACTCTAGAGTTATCAAAAGGAATAACCAACATGGTAGTGAGATAATTTCCATGAGCAAGCGCCAAATAGAATTTTGGAATTGGATGCCAGACAGAATCCGAGAAGGTGTAGAATTTACCTATGCATTTCACAAGGAAGTCACAGTATTATTAAATGACACAAATAAATTGATGCTGGCAGAAATATTAGTTATAGATGCAAGTTAAGAAAAGAAAATTACTTGTGCGAACCACTCCGACGAGGACGAATTCTTGCAACGCAAGAATTTGGTACTCACGCCCAGATTCAGATGAAGTAGGGGAACATATATTTAATCCATGAAACAAAGATATTAATGAACCCATAGATGCAAAAAAAAAATCATGCAAGTGAATGATGAAGAAATAACGCTAAGGAATAACACTAAGAACGATATGATCTCTGGACGCATAGGGTTGATTCTGGGTGAGGAAAGAGGTGCCTATAGGGATAATCATCTTTGTTCTGGTTTCCAAATATAATAATGTTTCCTGCAGAGGAGAATTACTGTAGTCATATTCCCTATTACTCAATGATAGAAACCGAAATTTAATCTTAGTAAAAAAATTTATTACCAAAATTTGTAAAACACATGGTAAAATGACAGAGGAAACCTCGCTAAGAAGTATTGGGTGTCTGATACTTGAAACGTCCAGAAAGCAAACCAATGGGTTCTAACAATAACCTGATTCACCCCATACAACTTAAGAAAATATCAATCTGGTAAGCAACAAATAAAATTCAATATAAAACTTACATTGAACTCTACGATAATATGTGAAAATACAAGTTGTCGATGGAGGTTACCTGACTGCTGGAGAAAGGGAAATCTCCCACAAGGTCGAGAAGGATTTAGCTTCAAATAATCCAATGGAAGTATCACATTATTTGGAGTAGGGTTTGAAACCTGTTCTGGTGCAGCTGTGCTCCCAAACGCAAAAAGAAATAAATGAAACCCTCACTACAGAAGAACAAAAGTTCAAAACAAGGTATGGATTCACCGTAGATCTATGATGAGGTGACCATGAGATTTTGGTTTTGTTCTATGCAGTTATGGTGTTTATCATTTAAATTTCTTTAACCGTTTCAACCCAACGGTAGAGGATGGTTTAATCATCTAACATTTGATTGGATGTCGCAGACAAGTCCACGGTGGAAATTGGGCATGTTGTTTTCAAATAGGAATGACTTACGTCGTAATTAGAATGAATAAATATTAATGACGAAATAATGAAAATGTTGTGTTTTTTTCATTGATCTATCCTAATGATGAACCACGGAGGATTGGTCTGAAACGTCGATTCTAACAAAAATGGATGCAATAAATCCAGAAGATTCTACACACAACAACACAAGTTGCAGAATCCTCAAATCAACAATAATAATTTAAAAAAAAAAAGTTATTATTACTATTTCTTAAATTTTTTCCAAAGGAAAAATCGCATAAAAATGTAAAAATCTAATTTTAAATTTTCTTATAGATATAAGAAAATTTAAAATTATATTTTTACATTTTTCCAAAAAACAAATATGTGTATATATATGAAAATTAAAAATCGGATTTTAAATTTTCATCCTTTTCTTATGAGGATGGAATTGAAGTTTTAAATTAGAAAACAAAATTTACAAAAATCTAAACAGATAATTTTCCCAAATATCGATACCTTGAATTCTTAATATCTACACCAAATTAATAACATAATAACATTTTTTTAAAACAAGTGCTAGAATTAGAAATTGGTCTCCATATAATGAATCTCAACACAATCAAAAAATTCATATAAGCATACACATCCAACAAGGAGAGAAAGTGCTTGCTTTGACACACCATCCGCTTCCACCTTTAGTTCATGAAGATTATGGTAGAAAGAGACTTGTTCGAAAGAATCTATTGCCACTCGAATATCACTAAGAAGGTTATCAAGCCCAATGTTGGACACCTATGCCTTTCGATTAGCCCATTCGATAACTATCTTTGAGTCCATCTTTACCTATAGTATTGACAAGCCTTTTTACCTTGCCAACTCCAAAAAAAACCATACAACTACAAATTTGCCTGTATTATTGGACCTCCTATCAGAGCATATTTGTAATACATGAAATGTGTGTGGATAAAATAAAGCACCACACCCATGCCACAACAAGGAGGATGACCCTAGATAGCTCAGTTGAAATAGCCCCATGGAGTATGGAAATTCAAACCAAGAATGATAGGGGCCCTCTTCTTGTTTTTCTTTGGATCATACTTAAATTCATATGCCAAAGCAATTAATTTTGCTACAAAAAACTTAGGGAGAATATAATTGTCCTGAAACACATAGAGGTTTTGAGATCTCCAAATACAAGAATTTAACAATAAAGGAAGACCATCGAAGGACTTAACGTGTTTATCCACTAGTTAGGCCCTAAAACATCACTCAAAGACAAACCTATGTAGAAATTTCGTGTAGATTCAAACTGCTAATCGTAATTGCTAAAACAATAGAATTTAATCTAATCTACCAACTGTGGAATCCAATAAGCAATCGCGAAATCATAAAGCATACAAGAGAAATAATTCAATCAACACATTACACAATGATCTCCTATGGAAATCCTCAACTAAAAACCCCGTTATTTGTATATTGCATTAGTCAGCAAATATGAGAAGATTACAATTTTTTTCTCAAACTATAGAAACCTTTTCACTATCACTATTTGTCTCATTTCTTCCTAGAAAAGCCTAGGCCAATACTTTGCCAATTTTTTGCCTGCCCAGATCCCTATTTCCTTGTGTTGTTTCCTTGGGTAATTAGCCCCTATTAATTAGGGAAATCCCCATCCAAAGGCTATGCAATCCATCTAGGGCCTTCCTTTGACTGAACACATCACCTATACAATTTGGATGATTATACAATTGAGTACACCTCCCTTGAACACCAATCTCAACTGGGTAAGTCTCAGTTCTAACATGCATGCATTATTTATGGTTTAATAAATAGTTAATTGATTGATCATAGGGTAGACAAATCACTACTAGACCTCTCACTAGTTCCTCCAACAGTTGGAATTTGTTAAAATAATGTTGAAATTTGCAACAATAAATAGTGAAATTGGAATACATAAACAACACACACACTGGTGTGGGATTACAGGTCACACAGTGATGGATCCTAGCGACACATAAGAGTGCAACCAATTTTTAAATAAATTGGAAAATTAATTGTAATCTTATCTCATAACAACTTGTAATAGTTAACTAAGTGTGATAGACTTAGTTAGCTCTAGAATTTTGAGTTGAGGGTCAAAGGATAGGCATGTAGAGTGATTCTATCATTAATAGGGTCCACTTGCAGTTGTAGCAATAGTATAGTGTGGGTGGGATCAGTTAACTCACAATAATTGAGTTAAAATCAGTTTAACTAGTTCTAACTATTTGATGAGCTAGTGGAATATCAAGTGAATTAAAATATATTTAATTCACTGGTAGTGATAAACCAAGTAAATGATTATTCACTATTTATAGCTGCATGCATGCTAATTCTGGTGGATACCCAGTTGAGACAAAGGTTCAAGGATGGTAAACTATCAGTTGTATTTTAGGAAAACTACCCAGGTGCAGTTATAAAACCATGGGAATCCCATGATGAATTATGCAATCAAGGAAGGCTAAATTTCCTATTTAATAGGGATTTATTTCTCTAGGGATTGCGTAAGCAGGGTAGGTTAAGGGTAGGCTGATAATTGGCTATGTGTTTGTCCAATTTTTCCTAGATCAGTGTGAAGCAATTGGTAGAGTGTATGACGTTGTGGTGATCACAAATACATTGTATTGTTTCATGATTCCTTGGTTGATTATAAAAAAATATGGATGGGTTTTGAGCAATTTATTTCCCCAAGAATATCTAATGTTGTGTATTGATTTACTTCTTTCTCTTACTTTCATGTGATTGAGAAATCATGTTTTATATTCCGCAAATTTTGTAGAAGGATTCAGTATCTTGCTTTAGTACTTTGCATGATCAGATTGAGTCCATTGATATAATTTCTACATGGTATTATAGTTGTGTTAGATATTTTCTACATGGTATCAGAGTGTTAGGAATCACAATAGTGGAGAAGAAATTGATTTTGTGTTGAACAATATTCAAATTTGCAGGTACTTTCTTTAGAGCTATAAGCTAATCAAGATGTATTTCAATGGCTTAAGACTCGAATATGAACTCGAGGGAAGTTTGAATTATATTTCATGGAAGGATAGGATGGAGGCAGTGTTGGAGGACAATGGGTTGAAAGAATTCATAGATAGTGATATTCCCAAGCCCACAACAACAGATGCCTAAATTCTTGATGCATGACAGAAGAAGGGAGCAAAGGCAAGAGGATCTTGTTAGAGGGAGTTTGATATCATACTGTCTCGAGTATCCATGGAAAGGAAACTCCATATGCTATGTGGAAGGAATTGATAGATCTATTTCAAAGCAGCAGTGACCATAGAAAATTGGCACTCAATGACAAGCTAAGGAAAATCAAAATGGAGAAGGGTGACACAAGCCAGAAATACTTGACCAAGTTCACTCAATGTCGAGATGATCTTGGAAGTGTTGGGATTACTGTAGCTGACGATGACTTAGTCAGAATAGCACTTCTAGGCCTTTCCAAGAGCTGGCATAGTTACCAGGACTCTGTGAATGGGAGGGAGAAGTTACCAAATTGGGAGCGAATTTGGTCATATTTGGTACAAGAAGAGTTTCGACGGAATACCAGGGATAGATCCTCGTCCAAGACTGATGATGAGGAAAATTTTTCCTTAGCTGGTAAGGCAAAGAAGGGGAAGGGGAAGAATTCCTATTCCAAATTGGAGACTGGAAAAGAAGGCAAGAAGCGTGACATGTCAAAGGTGAAATGTTTTCACTGTCATGATTATGGACACTATGCCTTAAATTGTCCACAAAATAATAAGAACAACTAGAAGGCTCTAGGAGATGTAGTAGGTGAAGCTTTGGCCTCGTAGTTTGAGTTGGACTTCCATCTCATCGCATGCATATTGGCACCAATTGTGATGGGATCTATGTGGTACTTGGATAGTGGTTCATCTTTACACATGAAGGGAAACAAAGAACTCTTTAGTAGCTTGGAGGGGAAGGATCTTCATGTGCACATTGAGATGGGTGATGACGGGAGGTATAGCACTACCAGGATTGGTACTGTTACTTTCCAAAGACAGTCATGTAATCATTTATTATTAAAATATTTCATGCATGCACCATGCTTGAAAAATAATTTAGTTTCAGTCGCTATGTTGGAGGATCTTGGATATGATGTGGTTTTCAGTGAAGGAAATACATTCCTTCGTCACAAAGCCACAGCACAGGTAAAGAAGATTAGGGTTCATGTGAAGAACCTCTACAAAATTGATGTAGATGGTTGCGCAACATTGAGCCGTAAAGCAGGGAAGGTGGTGAGCCGAGATATAGGTGAGTTATGGCACAAGATATTGGGCCATCTACACCACAGTGCTTTGAAGATCATGCAGCATATTTCTATATGTCTTCCAAAGGGTACTCTTGCGCATATAGACACATGCAAGGGATGTACCATGGGGAAGTATACTAAAGCCACTTTTCATGAGAAGGAGAACTGAGAAGCGGAAATCCTTGAGATATTTCACTCAGACATGTGTGGACCATTCTCTACACCTTCCAAAACAAAGCACAAGTATTATGTGATTTTTGTTGATGATTTTTCTAGAAAGTGTTGGATCTTCTTTCTATAGAAGAAATATCGGGTGTTCTCCAAGTTTTGTGAGTTCAAAGCACTAGTAGAGAAAGATACAGGGAAGAAGGTGAAGGCTCTAAGGAGAGATAATGTTGGTGATTATATCTCTACTGAATTCAAGAACTTTTGTGCAAAAGAAGGAATTCAGAGAGAATTGATTTCACCTCATAACCCACAACAGAATGGGGTTGTAGAAAGAAATAACAAATCAATTGTGGGATCAGCATGAGCATGTTACATGATCAAGGCCTATCGTTGCATCTATGGGCAGAGGCATGCAACACAGTGGTATTTGTGCATAATTGAAGTCCTCATCGGATACTTTGCATGAGTGCAACAGAGCAGGCTTTTTCAGGTAAGAAACTAGATGTTTCATATTTTAAAATTTTTGGCTCGTATGTCTATTTCCATGTGACAAAATATTCCAGGAAGAAGCTAGAACCAACAACAGAGTTTGGGATATTTTTGGGGTACACGGATACTCCCCACAACTATTGGGTGTATTTTCCAGCTAACAAGATGAAAATTGTCAGGAGAGATGTTAGATTTGATGAGGAGAAAGCCATGTGATTGTCCCTTAAGAGGGAGCTTGACTTTCATGTATATGATGAACTCTTAGTTCCAAAGGATGAACCTCAGGATGTGGAGTAACCACAAGATGAGGATTAAGGAGTGGCAGAAACCACTCATGCAGATCCATCCACCAGAAATGGTAGGAAGCACACCAGAGAGGCTGACAGATTGATGCTAGGTGAGACAGAGCATGTAGGATCACCTACATCACAGTGTAGGGCCTATTACTAGAAGGTATCCCATGGTAAGGAAGCCAAGACATGACAATAAAATGATTTAAGCTACAATGTTTCACCCCACGTACCCCCATACAAGTCAGGTTAGCTCTCAAGTCTGACATGCCCCTCAGGAGGTCACCATCGTCCTGCGGATGTGATGCCCTCAAGTTAGGTCACTGGTCATATTCCCCTAGCCCTTAGAAGGTCAAGTAAAAGGGGACCCTTTGGGTGCCTCTATTTGTTCCACCTCATGTGGTGTTTATTTATGTTGCACTTCCACCCACCCTTTGGGTGCCTCTGTTTGTTCCACCCCATGTGGTGTTTATTTATGTTGCACTTCCACCCACCTTTTGGGTGCCTCTATTTGTTCCACCCCATGAAAAGGTCCCCAAACATGTACACTGGATACATGGCTCTTATGAGCAAGTGCATTTTGATAAAACCATCCTCTTTTGAGGAAGCAATGCAGCAACCAACATGGGTTGATGTTGTGGTTGAGGAGTATGAATCCATTATTGGAAACAGTGCATGGGAAGTGGTCCTAAGACCAGTGGGGAATTCAGTGGTTGGATTCAAGTGGATATAAAAGGTGAAGCAAACAAATACCTCTAGGAGGGGGAAATTTTGAGCCAGATGGGCAGAGGGAGTACATGCAGATACACCTCGAGGTGTGAGGTGGGGCGATGTGTAGATATGATCCCAAGAAGAATTTTGGGCAGGGTCCATTGAGATGGTGTTTCTCATGGATTGAACCTATCTATAAGGAGCCCACAGTACAACAGTAGTAGGAAGGATCAGTTATATTAATGCATTCATATGTCAGAAGGACATAAATCAGAGTGACAGGTGTCAGATACTAGAGCACAGATCAGAGATGGCAGTAGTGCAAAGTGAATGGATGCAGATGTCAGCGGCACAAGGAGTCCAGTATACATGTGAAGTAGCTAGCAACAATCAGAAGACTCTGATGACAGATGAATTATACTGATTCAGTTGTTTGGAGGCTATTCAGTTTTAGGAGAGTTGCATATGCGAACAACACTAGAGCAGTGTTGCATGTAGAACATTCCAAAGGTACCGAATCAGGACATATTGATTCCTTTCTTGTTGAGAGGGAGCATTGAATTTTGCAACAAGAAACAGTGAAATTGGCATCCAGAAACAACACACACACTGGTGTGGGATAACAGGTCGCACAGTGATGGATCCTAGCGAAACATTAGTGTCCAACCAATTTTTAAATAAATTGGAAAATTAATTGTAATCTTATCTCATAACAACTTGTAATAGTTAACCAAGTGTCATAGACTTAGTTAGCTTAATAATTTCTAGTTGAGGGTAAAAATATAGGCATGTATAGTGATTCTATTATTAACAGGGTCCAGTTTCAATTGTAGCACTAGTGTATTGTGGGTGGGATCAGTTAACTCACAATAATTGAGTGAAAATCAGTTTAACTAGTTATAACTATTTGATGAGCTAGCAGAAGATCAAGTGAATTAAAATCTATTTAATTCACTAGTAGTGATCTACCAAGTATCTGATGATTCACTATTTATACTTGCATGCATGCTTATTTTGGTAGATACCTAGTTGAGACAAAGGTTCAAAGTTGGTAAACTATCAGTTGTATTTTAGGCAAACTGCCCAGGTGCAGTTATAAACCATGGGAATCCCATGATGAATTGCGCAATCAAGGAAGGTTGAATTTCCTATTTAATAGGGATTTATTTCTCTAGGGATTGCTTAAGCAGGGTAGGTTGAGGGTAGGTTGATAATTGGCTATGTTTTTGTCCAATTTTTCCTAGATCGGTGTGAAGCAATTGATAGTGTATGAGGTTGTGGTGATCATAAATACATCGTATTGTTTCATGATTCCTTAGTTGATTATACAATAAATATGGAGGGGTTTTGAGAAGTTGCTTTCCCCAATAATATCTGGTGTTCTGTATTGATTTACTTCCTTCTCTTACTTGCATATGATTGAGTGACCGTGTTTTATATTCCGCAAATTTGTAGAAGGATTTAGTATATTGCTTTAGTACATTGCATGATCGAATTAAGTCCATTGATATAGTTTCTACATGGTATTATAGTTGTGTTAGAGATTTTCTACAACTAAATTTAACTCGGATAAACTGAATTAATTAATTACAACTCAAAATAAACTCAACGAGGGCTCCTATTTTGTAGGATCCACTCTACATGACTCGAGTTAGACCCTCAACTTTAATTAACTAAACCAACTAAGTTAAAATAACTTAGTTAACTCGTACAAGTTTTCATATGATGTGGAATTACAATTTTCTTCTAATTTAATTCAAGGGAAAATAAATTAGAATATTTCTTGGTGACATTTTCAACACTCCCTCTCAGCAAGAAAGGGAATATATGATACCCCGATCCTGCCTCTATGGAACTCGAATTTTCCTCTTGACAATGCACACCATCTCTGAGAAGGTGATACCAGATGTCGATATGCTTGGACCTATCATGAAAAAATAGATTCACCGAGAGTTTGATGCAACTTTGGTTGTCACAGTAAATCACCGTAGGATCCATATGTTGACTAAACAACCCAACAAGGATCTTCCTCATCCAGATAGACTCAAAAGTTTCTTGACTAGTAGTCATGTACTCTACTTCTACTGAACTAAGTGCAACTATTCTCTGCTTCTTGTCATACCAAGAAACTGTTGTTGACCCAATACTAAAGATTCCTCCGGATATTCTCTTCCTGTCAGATGGACTCCCTACCCAATCAGCATAAGTGAAGCCTTATAGCTTCACTCCCTCTGTTTTCCAGTACCAAAGAGAAAACTGTGTGGTGCCTCTGAGGTATCTCAACACATGTTTGATTTCCTTCCAATATAGCTTGGTTGGCTTAACCATTGCTTGACTTTGGTTAACCGCATAGCACATGTTTGATTGTGTGTTCACCAAGTACATAAGTGCACCCCCAAGCTTCCAGTAAATTGTAGCTTCTACCACTTTGCCTAAAGTAGCATATTTCTTCCTCCAATTCCCTGCTAGAGGAGTCTCCATGGGTTTGTTTCTCTCCATGTGAAACTTCTTCATTATCTCGTTGGCATACTTTCCCTGAGAGATAAACAATTCCCCATCTCTTTGCCAAATTTCTAAACTAAGGAAATAATGTAAGAGCCCCATGTCTTTAATCTTGAATTCTCTTTCCAAATCATATTTGCATGATTTTATCAGCTTCTCATACCTGTTAGAATTAAATCATCGAAATATAATACTATATTCAATAATTTACCTTCAACCACAATATGGTAAATGTTTTCATCTGCTTCACTTTTGGTGAATCCCAACCAGTGAAATATTTTCCGATCCTGGTGTACCAAGCACGGGGTGCTTGTTTCAATCCATATATTTCTTGCTTGAATCTACACATATTCTACTCTCTGTCAAAGATCTCAAATACTTCAGGATTCGCTATGTACACCTCTTCCTCAATCACTCTGTTGAGGAAGGTTGTCTTTAGATCCATCTGATGTATCTTCCATCCCATCTACACTAAAAATGCTAGAATAGATCTAATTGAAGAGTGCCTTGCTACTGGAGAAAAGCTCTCCTCATAATCTATTCCCTCCACCTGATAGAACCCCTTGACCAATAATTTGGCCTTGTGTTTCTCGATAATCCCATTTGTTGCTTGCTTCACCTTGTAGATCCACCTCGATCCTACAATTGGCTTGTCCTCCGGTCTTAGGACAACTTCCCATCCAGTGTTCTTGATAATGGAGTCATACTCCTCTACCATGGCATCAACCTATACTGGATGTTGTATTGCTTTCTCAAATGAGGATGGCTCAGTCTCTACATTCTTGATCATCAAATTTATGCATCCAGTGTACCAATTTGGTGACCTCCTCTGAGTGTGTTGTGATGTGGGTTCTCCCATATTCTCTCTACCATCATGCATAAACCTATAAACCTCTCTGGTGTGCTTCCTTCCATCTCTGGATGTCTCTAAATGAGGGGGTGCTTCCACTCTCTACTCCTTTGCTTGTGGTTGCTCCACATCTTGAGGTTCTTCTTTTGGAGCTTAAAGCTCCTCTTTTTCATGCAACTGAAGCTCCCTCTCAAGGTAAATTTGAATGGCCTTCCCTTCATCAAATTTCACATATATATGAACCACTGTCATCTTATTATATGAAAGGTACGCCCGATATTTGTGATGTGTATCAATGTACCCAAAAAATATGCCCAAATCAATTGTTGGTTCTAACTTTTTATGTGCATCCTTGGAAACATGACAGTAAACGGATGAACCAAAAATTCTAAAGTGTGCCACATTTTGTTTCTTATCTGAAAAATCTTCCTTTGGCGTATTCATCCCAAGAATCTGATGAGGAATTATGTTCTACAAATTTATTTTTTTGTTTCATGCTTTCACCCATAAGTGCAACAGTAGGCCCTAATCATGTAACATCGCTCATGCATCTCCCACAATGCTTATGTTCTTTCTTTCTACAACCCCATTATGCTGTGGGTTATGGGGTGCTATTAACTCCCATATAATGCCTTTTGATGCACATAAGTTCTTGAATTCACTCGACACATATTTCCATTATTGTCGCTCCTAAGAGCCATCATTTTCGTGTTTGCGTCTTTCTCAAAAAGTGCTTTGAACTCACAAAAGTTTGAGAATGTCTAGTGTTTCTTCTACATGAAGAATATATGATACTTGCATGAAGAATCATCTAAAAAAATCACATAATACCCGTGCTTGGCCAGGGAGGTTGTCAAGAACAGTCCACACACATCTGAGTGAACTCTTTCAAGGATCCCTTGTGCTCGACTGTCCTTATCATGAAATTTGGATTTGGTGCACTTCCCCAATGTACACCCTTTGCATGTATCATGTTGCTCAAGTGCACTCTTTGGAAGTCCTATATAAATCCGTTGCATGATCTTCAAAGCTCTGTGGTGTAGATGGCCTAATATTCTATGCCATAACTCATTGATGTATCGGCTTTGCACCTGCTCTGCTTTCATGCTCAAGGTAGCACAATATTCTACATCCAATTTGTAGAGTTTCTTTACCCAAACCCCGATCATCTTCACCTGTCCCATGGCTATGTGACAAAGGAACGCCTTTCCTTTTATAAATATCACATTGTATCCATGGTCTTCCAACATAGAAATTGAAACTAAATTCTTCTTCAAACCCGTAACACACATGAAATCTTTGAATGTGAGAGGAGAACCAGACTCCCTCTGAAAAGTAATAGTATCAATTTCAATCTCGCTATAACTACCATCATATCCCATCTCAATGTGCATCTGGAGGTCCTTCTCCTCCAATTCACTGAAGAACTCTATGTTGCTAACCATATGGAATGAGGATCCAATATCCAGGTACCACACACTACCCATCACTAATGACACCATGCATGTGATGAGGATGAAATCCAACTCGAATTATGAAGCAAGAGCTTCACCTGTTTCTCCTCCTGAGGGCTTCTTGTTGACCTTCTTGTGCATACACTTCATGGCATAGTGTCCCAGCTCATGACATTGAAAAAATTTAATACTGGACAAGTCATTCTTCTTATCTACCTTACTAGAATCTGATTTAATTTAGCCACTTCCTTCTAAAAACTCTCAAACTTGATAAATATATATTATTAATGATGAAGATAAGAGATAAGAGATGATTACAAATGAGGGATCGTCTGGGCTTTAAATATAGCCTCAAGGTGTCCCTTGGTGAAGAGGCATGATCTTTGATCATGCCCTTTCAGTTTAATAAACCCTAATATAACTATATCTAACTAATAATTAATAAAATATTCATAACATTGCCCCTCTCTTAAAGATGCTTTGTCCTCAAAGCATACGTAATGATGGACAATGTTGACGAATCTCTGATTTTCTCAAGCGATGAGCTCTTGCTTCCCACCTTTTAAAAAGATCGTGAAGCATCTTCTCGAGCTCCATCTGTTGGTGATGTGGATAGTGAAAAGATCTGATATCGACAGAGTTGGATACTGTCTTGACTTCTCTTGGATGTTTGATTTTCCTATTGGAAGACACTTTTATGGGTAGATCTTGGAATACTTTTTCATGTTTCCCAACTATTCCTTGTTCTTCTGGTGATTTTTTGTGATTCCTTTTTAGATTTAGAGGTAAGTTACCAACAATTATTGTTTGATGCAACTTCTTCTCATCATCAAACGCTTCGTTCTTAACCACCATATGTGCTTCATCACCGAAGGCCTCAACAGCTTCTGGTGTTATATCAGTGGCTTCGGATGTGTTGGTCGCTTCACATGTTTCGTTCAATTCGGGGGATGGAACATTTTGTTGTTTATAAACATCTGTATCTTCATGGTGATGTGGGAAATCAGTTTTTTCCTGATGCTCTTCTGAGTTCCCTGAATCTGCGGAATTGTTTTGTTGATTTTGTTCCATGTTAGGAGATATTGGGGATTGTGTCTGACTTAACTGATCTATCTTATCATTTAGCTTACTGAAGAGTTCTGTCATATTGTTCATGATGGCATTAAATTTCTGCAATATTTTGTTCTCATTGTCCTTAGTCTCCATTTGTTTTAGCCATATTTGCCTTTTTATCTGATCAATCGTCATCATTGATAAAGACATACTGAATATGTATGAGATGGGAATTATTTTTCTGCCAGTTTTTCTTTTCCCCTTTTTTTTTTTAAATTAATTAATTAATTAATATTTAATTAATTAATTAATTTTTTTTTCTTTTTTTTAAAACTATATAATTATTATATATATATAATTTTTAATTAAAAATTATATAATATATATAATTTAATTATATAATTATTATATATATATATATATAATTATTAAATGAGAATTATATATATAAATGAATTATATAATTATAATATATATATATATATATATAATTATCAATTTAACTATATATTATATATTTTATATAATTAAAAAAAAAATCGTTCCGTGATAATTGTTTGTGCCCGTTCGGTTTGCAACGACAGACCGTTTCTTAATAATTAAAATAAATCGATTTTATTTATAACGATGCTCAAAAGTTATATCGATCTGGAGTCCACCTGTTCACGCTTTTTTTTCTTTATGCGGTGAGTCAACGCCTAGTTTTGGAATGGCACAACCCTCGGCACTTACGCGTGAAGCAGAGATACACTACCCAAGAATGAAGCCAATAGCTCAGCCCTTTGAAGTGCTGCCAGACGACCAGACCAGGCAGTTGTAATGATACAAGCCACTCAAAATGATGCCACCACGAGTTTAGAAACAACGCAATCCCAAAAGCAATGATGCACACACCGATAAGAGTGCATTTAGCTTCCACGCTCAGAGAAAATACCCACAAGTAGTCTGAAATAAACAATGACTCCAACCATGCAATGTGTCCTTCACACAGAAATACGCTCCTTGTGAATGAACAGAGGTCGACTGCTCTTTTGAAAGCAAATTCGGTGTTGACTGAAGTGTCCTACGCAGCGGCAGGGAGGAAACTCATTCCTTCATCAATCGACCCAACTGAAATCTGTATGAATCGAGCCACAATGTAATTCTGTCCAAGAGATTTATTGTTGTCGCATAAAGTCAGTTCAACCTTTCTGTTGGGTGGATTTATGAACTGATAAACCTCGCTCCTTTGGAGAAAATTGATAAGCTCAGCCTTTCTGTTTTCTGCAATGCTCACAGCTACAGGTCCGAGGGTATGGATAACCAATAACAGACTTTTAACCCAAACAATACTTCTTCAAACCCTCGTGGGTTTCTCTAATTTATGACTTGTGAACTATGGTATATTTCTGTAATTGTCTTCACTGAATTGATTATCCAGAGTCTGAACTATGAGGCTATACCCTACGGGACCGAGTTATGGAGGCACCCAAACAGGTATGAGATAACTGCTCCGAGGCAGTTACACAGGAAACTATCACAGGATGTCCGAGCCTCCAAAGTATGACAGGTCTGAGTTCACAAATTTTGACGGAATTGATACAAATTTTTAAACAAATGCTGCCACAAGCACTGAAAAAAAAATAAATCTGCAATTTGGAATTGCAGTTCTGGAATTCTGTAATTCCTGGGTGATCACACAGATCCCGAAGAGCGATGGCTCCGATACCAATGGAGTGTAAAAACTCTGGTAAACTTGATAAATATATATTATTAATGATGAAGATAAGAGATGATTACAATGAGGGATCGCCTAGGCTTTAAATATAGCCTCAAGGTGTCCCTTGGTGAAGAGGCATGATCTTTGATCATGCCCTTTCAATTAATAAAACCTAACATAACTATATCTAACACAACCCATTAATAAAATCATTATCAACATCCACATCACACGATGACACATAAATACGATGAGGATGAAATCCAACTCGAATTATGAAGCAAGAGCTTCACCTGTTTCTCCTCCTGAGGGCTTCTTGTTGACCTTCTTGTGCATACACTTCATGGCATAGTGTCCCAGCTCATGACATTGAAAAAATTTAATACTGGACAAGTCATTCTTCTTATCTACCTTACTAGAATCTGATTTGGAATTGGATGACTTCCCTTTCCCTTTCTTTTCCTTTACATCCAAGGCCCAATTCTCCTCATCATCATGCTGGGATGAGGATCCATCTCTGGTATTCCACTAAATCTCTTCCTGCACCAAGTTAGACCACAAACTCTCCCACTCTAGTAGCTTCCCCCTCCCATTTACCAAATCCTGGTAGTTGTGTCAGCTCTTGGGAAGGACTAGAAGTTCTAGGCTCACCATATCATCTTCAACAATTGTAACACCAACACTTCCATGCTCATCCCAACATTGGGTGAACTTGATCAAGTAATTTGGTATTGTGTCACCCTTATCCATCTTGATCTTCCTAAGCTTGTTCTTCAATGCTAGCTTCCTGTGGTCACAGTTGTTCTGAAAAAATTCTATCAAGGCCTTTAACATTTCAAATGGATTTTCCTTTCCATGGAGGTTCAAGACAATATGATCTCGAATACCTTCCAGTATAATCCTTCTCGCCTTTGCAATGCAATTCTTCCACTCTGTTAGATCATGTGCATTAGTTGGAGTTGGTTTCGGTATGTCCTTATCAATGAACTCCTTTATTTTTTTGTCTTCCAAGACTACTTCCATCGGATCTCTTCATGCAATGTAATTCAAGCTACCTTCAAGGGCATAATCGAGCCTTAGACCATAGAACGCCATCCTGATCTTGTTGCTAGCTCTGGAGAAGAGATATACAAAGCTTGTTCCTCCTGCAAGTACAAACTCGTATTCTTCTCTTCTATAGTGATTTCAACACTAATACCATGTAGAAATTCCTTGTATATTCAAATACTAATTGGAATATTCTAAATCAATAGACTTGAATCTACTCTACCAATTGCAGAAACTAATAAACGGTCGTGAAATCACAAAGAATACAAGAGCAAGAATTCAATCAACACATTACAGAATGATTTCCTGGGGAAAGCCTCAGCTAAAAACCTCGCTATTTGTATATTGCATTAGTTATAATATATGAAAATAATAAAATGTTTTTCTTAAACCAGAGTAACCTTTGCACTATCTCTATTCGTGTCACTGCTTCCTAGACAAGCCTAGGCCAATACTTAGCCAATTTTCTATCTGCCCAGATCCCTATTTTCTTGCACTATTTCCTTGGGTAATTAGACCCTATTAATTAGGTAAATCCCCATCCAGTACTACGCAATCTCTAGAGCCTTCCTCTGATTGCATGCACCACCTGTACAATTTGGATGATTATACAGCTCATAGTACATTGCCCTTGAACTCCAATCTCAACTGGGTAACTCTCAGTTCTAACATGCATGAGTTATTTATGGTTGAATCATTAGTTAACTGATTGATCAAAGATTAGTTAAATCACTACTTGACCTCTCACTAGTTCCTCCAACAATAACTAACTTTAACTCAGATAAACTGAATTAATTAATTAAAACTCAAAACAAACTCAACCAGGGCTCGTATTTTGTAGGAGCCACTCTACATGACTCAAGTTGTACCCTCAACTTGAACTAACTAAACCAAATAATTCAAACTAACTTAGTTAACTCGTATAAGTTGTCATGTGATGTGGAATTACAATTTTCTTCTGATTTAATTCAAGGGAAAAATAAATTAGAATCTTTCTTGGTGCCATTTTCAACAACCTAACCACCTAGATTTTGACTTGAATTATTTCCATAATATATCACATGCCTAGGATACATAAACACAATTAAAAAATATATGAAAACAATATCCCTCTTTTAATTTACATAGGGGATAGATATTTGGCCAACTCATCTGCGCAAGAGAAGCAAATTCCAAGTAAGAAGTTTTCCACTAAGTGTTATCCATAATGTAAGTTTGGATTTCAACAGGGAAAATACTCTCCAAATGGATTTCCACCACCAATTTTGTTTGCATTAAAAAAATCCTCAACCCAAGATTTATAACCAAGCTTAGTAGTGAAACAACTAGAGGATATTTTTGGACTAGCAAAACATATCAGGGACATTTTATTTAATATACACATGGTTGGAAAACAACAAACAAACATACATATCCCACTCTTCTACTGAATCTCCAAAAATCCCCCCTGAGTCGAAGTAGACTTCAAACTATTATGACCTCTATTTTATTGATCTTGTTCCTTTGCATCAGCTAAAAAGGAGATGTTTTCTTGGGCGAGGGCCGATAATAGGGGGTTGAAAGGTTGTAATAATTACCTACTCCATACCAAGGATTAAGGTCGATCTTGATTTGCCAACCATCTACCACATGCTAGGAAATCCATTTTCTTACCAGGGGAGATGCATTAACCAATTATTTTTAAACATTTGAGCCTTTGGAGAATTTATTAGGAAGCAAAAATTACTCAACCAATGACTTCCCATGGAAATACTTTGACTAAAACACTTTAAACCATAGAGAGGCTTCCTAGGTGACCCTCTATAGATTTTTACTAGCTAATACTTTGGCAAATATATGGATGTCCTTAACACCCACCCACTTGATTCATTTGGAGTAGAAATATAGTGCCATTTTACAAGTGCAGTGCCCTTTTGACTACTATTCCCCACCCACAGAAAATGGAAACTAGCCTTCATTATTTGAGAGAGCACATTGTTGGGTAATTTAATTGCTGGTTAAATTACTTGCATAAATTATCAATCTAGGGTTTGTATTCTTTTGAAGTATATTTGCACTGTATATGCTAGGCTATAAAATTTCAATTGAAAAAGAAGCTAACCTATGGAAAGGATTGCAAATTTAAAATGAAACCTACTCATGAAAATATCTAAGTGTCTTTCTCAAATACTGTATCAAATAAATCATCAAATTCAGAACTTAAAAATTAAATATCTTCGTAACAAGGCTATTGTAATTCTATACTATGAAAGCTTTGAAATTATATTTTATTAAGCAAAGAAGTAAAACCTATTTTATTTGACTTTAAAAATAAATATAATCTATTAAGCTTTGAAAAGAAAACCAAACTATTGAACTTTTGAAACAAATATAATCTATTGAACTTGGAAATCAATTTAGTTTATTGAACTTGAAAAAAAACCTAATCTATTAGACTTTGAAAGTAAATATGGTTTATATAAATCAATCAAACTCTAATCCTAGGAAATCAATAAAACATTATTTTTAAAGAGAGAAATAAATGATCAAAATTAAAGTGTAGAAATTCGATTGAGATTACCACTATGTGCATACCGAATTACAACCAATCATAATTGTCAACTAATTATAAATTTGAGACTAAGTGAATTAAAGAGCAGTGAAATAAATGTTTTTGGTTGTTTTGAGTTTTCTCAAGTGCTTGACATGTGGAAGATAAAGGGGAAAAAAATGAGGAAAAGGCAAGATAAAATATAGGCTAATAAAAATAGAGCATTTAAATCTAGATGAGACAAAGTATTAATCTAAGTGCATGAAGACAGGGTATAAATAAATCAAATGAAAAGAAACTATATTATTGATCTTGCACTTCTAGAGGGGGGGGGGGCTCAGATGTACAAGGATTGGAAACTTAAGATCATGAAAGTAAAATCACCAGCAAAGATCAAAACAGTGTCATAATAGAGATTTATATTACTTAAAATGCATAAACAAAGTTCTCTCCACAACAATAAGTCTCAAAAATAATTTAACTTATGAACTATCATTCACTTTGAGGTGAAGTGTTTATATGGAGTTTTAAGATAAACAACTTTGAGAGTTTGTTTCCTAATAACTAGAACTCGAATTGACATCTAAGTTTCATAACTATAACAGGAATCTTTATTCTCACGATTCACTATTGAAGGAGCGAATCATGAGAAGACACATCATTAGCTTCAATTATGTCTTCGAATCTTACACGCTTGATGATAACCCTTTCTCACTCGATTATAGAACCAGTTCATTTGATATTTTGTGTGTTAAAAGTGTACAATGGCTACTTTGAAGGTAGGTTTGACTTAAGAGATATGTTGAACCTGTGAACTTCCACCTGTGGCTAATAGGTGGATCTCCATATTGGCAGCATTTGGTAGCTTCCCATATGTTTCAGCTCATTTTTAACACTTGTGAACCTATGCAATCTTCGATTAAGCTGCAGAAAGTTAGAACAAATACAGAATATGCACGATTCAGTAGCTATTGTATAATCAAACCAATTTCACAAAATAAAACATATAGACTTGAGATGATGATGAAATTTTACCTTATTAATGTATTTGTATGGCCCAGATGACTCTTAACTCATAAAAGAGATGTAATGACATAGGAACAGGTGAAAAAATGACATAGGAACAAGTGAAAAGGGAAAGATAAGACTATAAAAAATAAGGAAAAATTGGTCTCGGCTCAACATTCCCCCACGCTCAGGGTTTTGTATGTCCTCATGCAACTGTGACTGACATAAATCCAAAATTGTAATGATTTCCTTCAGAGGACTGCTTCTAAGGCTTGAACTAAAACATCCAAGTTTGTATGCACTCCCTTTCTTTTCACATTTACTGACCACGTTGGCTTCCTCATGTACAATTTAGATTTTAACCCTTTGATCTTTTGTTGGGGCACCTTATTGTTTTCCTTAAGGTTGTGATTGTTTTTATACCAATAGCACATTCAAAGAAGCATTGTTTCATTTTTTTCTTTGACCAACTCATTCTCCTCCTTTATATTGTTATTCAAAAACTCAATTTCAAAGGTCTCCTGCTTCAATTTTTTATTAACTTCTTGTTCCTTGGGAGAAGAAATATTTGTTTCTAGTTTAGGTTGATCAAGAATTGGAGTTTCACTATGAAAATATTGTTTAAGATGAAAATTTACATTTTCTTACTATACTTCTTTCTCCAGTGTTTCAAAGTAGTCATAAGTTTTTTGTTAAACAAAATCTACCTCTGGAGTTTTTCTTGTAGAATATTTTGGTGGTATTCCTATCTTCATGTCATCAATCTATATAGTTTCTAGTGGATCATGGCTAACTTGTCTAGTCTTATTTTTAACCTTCTACTCTTCATTTCTTGTTGCGCAGGCTCCACTATTCTTTGATCACTTTTCCTTTTAATACCTTTTCTCTAAGGTTTTTCTATCTCTTCCTTTGGTAGTTATGCTTGTTTTGCTTCTTCATTGGATCTCTTTCTATAATATTCTATGGTTCACTCTTCTTGTCTATTTTATTTCCATGTTTTCTTATTGGTCCACCCCCAGAAGGTTTTTCTTTCTTTTATAACTCTTTGAGTGTGATATCTTCCTCCATATCTTCAATTCTATGAACCTTTGTCTCTGCTACATTGTCTGCGACTAGATTCTCATTTTCTTTATCTTCATGCTTGATTTTAGGGTTTGAAGAAACCCTCCTTCAACTCTTTCTGGTATTCTTGAATTTTTCCCCATCTAAACTATCAAAAAAATATTTTCTTACAATAAAATCCTTCCAAATATCACCATTGACCTTTAATTGTGCCTCTATAAAAATCTTGTTTAAACCATGAGTATATAGAGCTCTATCTATGTTTATAAAGTCTCGTTGGATGTTAAACACGATATTATTTCAACTCCACATGATATATTATGGTAAATTAAAATATTTCCATCTAATGAAATGCATTAACAACCTAACATGAAAACAAAGAAGGACTTCATACCTTCCTTCATAGGTGAGAATTTTTTGCAATACAAATTGTTAGTGTCTATGAGCCACCAGTGATCAAATGTACTCTTTTTGTGTGATTGATAAGGTATTAGGGTCAAATTGTTAATTTTCAACAAAAAATCAAATAAATTTGACATCTCTTTGTTTTCATATGGTCATTGGTTATTGTCTATGTCAGTGCTACTCCCTCCACTTGCTCATGGTCATCATCACTCATCATGGTAATGTCATCATTTAGGTGTCCATGGTCATCAAAAGAGTTAATGTGCCATCATATAGGTTATGGTCTAGGATTTTCATTTGATTCTAATCGTAATGTAAGTCATAAAAAGTAAAAAAGGAGTTATGTCCATCATTTGGGTCACCATCATGGGAGTAAGCAAATTAGCGAATAAAGTAAAAATAAAAGGTAACATTTCTACTTGAAGAAACTATGATGCATGTCAAATCATTCAAAATCCATTCTCTCAAGTACACATGATGTCATGAGCCAAAATTGAGTTTCAACTTGCAAATGGTTCATCTCCATTAAATCAAGGGAAATAAAGATTTTCATGAGTTCAAATCATCCTTCCAAGTTTTCAAGATCTCCTCTATTTCACTTCAAAACTCTCCATAGCCATCAGAAGGTCGAAATCTATCATCAAATTGCTCCATTCATGAAGCTGATGTGTTTCTGCTACATTTTTGGAGGGTGTTGTGCTTTTTTTTTGGAGATATAGGGAGGGAAAGAACATATGCAAACTCCATTTCATTGTTTCATACATATTCAAAAAAGTAAGTGAGGCTCTCACACACCCTTCCTTCAATCAAATTTCTCCATCATATTGATTAAATCCTCCTCTAGGGTTATTTGTTATGTTTATGCTGCATTTTCAAGTTTTTGTGGTCCTTGCTTATTCCAAGGAGAAATCCCCTAGTTTTTTACCCTAATTACCCTTGTATACACCTGATAAACTCTCCCCAACCATTTCCCATACTTATTTTCCTCATCTCATCATTTTTCCTTAAAACCCCAAGCGCTCGTTGAACTTTTGCTACATTTTTTGGTTTTCCTTGTGTTTTTCATTTTTTCCCCTTCTTCCCTCACTCATTCTAAGAAATTTCACTACCCCTGTATTCCTAACATATACCCTTACCCCCAAATTTTCCCTATAATTTTCCCTAACTCCTATCCCTTGATTTTCCCTCCCTAAACTATCTGCTCGGTTTTCCCTATTTTGAAGCCCTAAAGCCCTACCCGTTTCCCTATCAAACTAAGGTTTTCAGTCAAGCAAAACCAACAACATGGCCATCGAAAATAAGAAATACAACAAGGGGGGAAATATCTCAAGATATGAGCCAACTCATATGCAGGATATCAATGCTTTAGAGTTCATCAAGAGGTCATTTGGACAAGTAGGTTGCCTAGGGTTTTGTGAGAAAGTACAAGAGGTGGGCTACCATTGTAAGCTGACTAGTCTATTTTCCACCAATTTTAAGAGGACCATGACCACCATAGTAGGGATGAACTTCTTGGTATTAGCAGAGGTCGTAGCTTCAGCCGCTGGTATCCCTAACCAAGGAGAAAATTGGTTTAAGGGGATGGATTTGGACATATAAAATTATAAAGTGTTCCTTAAACCATAGTATAAGGAAGCTCCCTCTTATATTTTCCCTTGCAGACAATTATTGGACAAATATACTCCTTTAATGAAGGTGATTATGAAATATTTCACTTGTGAAGGCAATTTTTGTAGGTTTTATCAGTATCACATAAGATTGTTGATGCACTTCACTTCCATTAAACCACTAATCTACCCAATTACTTGTTCAGAAGCCTGGTTAAGATGATTGGGAAAGTGAAGACTAAAGGGAGAGACCATCAGGAAATCTTGTTTCATCATGCTTTGATCAAAGTAACAATTTTCCACCAACTCACAGAGATCAACATGCCATGGGAGACCTTATTGGAGGCAACTACTCTAATACCTGCCTCAATTCAGCCAAAGAGCCCAAGTGTTCGTTCATCAGCTAGACCACAGGAGGTAGGATCATCAAACAAACCATTAGTAACAAAGACACAAACTAGAGAATAAATTTCATAAACCTATAGAAGAGGTAAGAGATTGATATTTTACCCTGAAATAAAAAAGATGCCTAGACCTAAAACTAGATCTCAAGCTAGAATGCTATCCAAGGAAGTTGTTAATGAAGAAGTGCGGGTTGAAGATATAAGAGATAAATCACCTAGAGATAGAGATGATGCACCTTTGCAGCATGAGGAAGAGATACCTTCGGAACTTGAAACGGCGTACCTAGAAGAAGAACACCATGAAGACAAGGCAGATGAAGACACAATCAAATAAAAATAGGCACAGATCAGGGAGCTCAAAAATGATCTTGCCATGGCAAATTTCATGATATCTTTATTGCAACATGAAAATAGGTAGCTGAAAAAAAACTTGTTGTTGCAAAGAAAACCACAAGGGGACCATCCATCATCCAGCAAGGCAGATGTTGTGATAGAAAAGGATAAGGTCAAGGCCATAATTGACGTGGAGAAATTATGAGACAAAAGCATTCAGGTACATCCAAGAAGTCTTAAAACTAGAGCAGAGGCAAGAAGAGAACAACATGAAAAAGACCCATCCCCTCCTCAAGCCCACAAAGACATAGAAATCATAGTTGTTGAAGTTGAAGAAGATGGAGAATATTTATGAACACCTAGACAAGCTAATAAAGAAGGAAAATAGATACACGACCATACAGAGGCACGTGGCAAGGCACTACTACACTAAAAACACTATTTGCAAAATTAGGGTTAAGAACATGAAGAAAAAGCTCAAGCAGACCCTAAGGAAGCTTAAGAAGAAATATAACCTTTATCTCTTGGTTGATGAATCCTTAGTTTCCTAAAGGCGTGACAAAAAAATGGAAAAGGAGAGAAATTTTGCCAAAATTTTGAAATTTTTTGGGTATTTTGTCACACAGGCCAAACTATGCACAGAAACACAGCGAGTGCTCGCTGCGCTTTTTCCCAGAGGCTCTAAATGAATATTGGAAAGCATTTGGAGATGGCTAATGATGTGAGGATGATATAAAATTACTTTGGGAAGCTTTAAGGTTTTATATATTTTCATAAAATGACAAAATAGTGCCCACTTTTGACCTTTCTGCCACTATTTCAGACCACTCGCTACGTTTCTGGGAAAACTTGACTTCAAGGCAAGTTTTCAGAGGTTTAGAGGAGTGTTTTCCAGTGCTTGATGATTCTGTGGTGCAGTATGCATCCCAAGATTTCCAACCATACCATTTTCATCCAAAAATTCATCCGAGAAGGCCTCCAAATCACCCACCAAATTTTTGATGCACTTCTTCTGCGTTTCTGAGAAATTTTGTTGTGTTTCTAGGTTTGAAGATTTTTCTTGACATGTGGAGGTCAAAGGTCAAAATGGTCAATGTAACAGCTGGATCATGAGTTTTTTGATGGTTAATGGGCCTATTTATGGTCATATTTGTTAAAGAATCTTATGTTTAATGACTTGAGAGAAAAACTCAACTTTTTAGCTAAAAAAGGGGAAATTTGTTTCTAACTCCCCTAGAATTAGGCTATGAGTAATTAGGTGCTTTAATTAGTTCTTTTGGATCAGGATTTGACCCCTAAAGGTGGAATCTTGTTTATTTTCTATATGTGTTCAGAATTAAGTCATTGAAAGGGTTGGATATTGAAGTTCACACTCTTTTGGCACTAGTGTATTTGACAATTTGCAGAAGAAATTTATAGGCAGTTGCAGCTATTTTTATGGGATTCTTGTGATGTGGTTAGTGATTTGTGAAAATTTAAATCCAGAATATCTTTCTACAGTGATAGATTTATTCCTTATTATTTCAATAATTTATGTATAGAATTCTTATAGTAAATTTATAAATAAATACTACTGCAGCATTCACTTATGTATATGCAGAGAAAGGAACAGTAATAAAAATAAGCATAAGAAACAATCACATGTACACACTTATTTTTGGACAATTGTCCTTTTAAAAACCCAATGCAAGAAAACCAGTGCAACAGATGAGGGTTTATATTATTATTCTTCAGCAATAAATTCTTTACAAGAAATAGACTTGAAAATTTCTTTAGAAAACACCTGAGATAGATTCTTTGGTTCCTTGTGGAGAATTATTGACATCGAGAAGACCCACTATCTCCCTCTGCATCACTCTGCGTGCTTCTTTACGCAGTCCCCGCGCTGGACTGCATCACTCTGTTTAGGCACACTACGTTGTTGCTCTGTGTTGCCTTCTGTGGCCCTCTTTGTACCTCTCTCTTCCTTCTCTGTCACCGCTGACTCTCTCTCCTTATTTCGCCTATAAAAATATGTCCTGCAACTCTCCCTCTGAAATCGAATTCTAGTCCTTCATAATTGACTTCCTTCGGGTTACTGAGTGTATGCCCAACTTGCTTTCCAAATGACCCTTAAGCCTTCTTTTATAATCTTCTTATTGACGAATCAATGGACCAAATTAGAAGTCTAATCAATGGCCAATATTAAAAATTTGACTTGATCTTCATTCTTTAGAAGATTCACACTCTATTTTAATAATACCCATTGATTATTTAATTTCCCTAAGTTTAGACTTAGGGTCTACATTAAAATAATTAATTATTTTAATAAAACACAAACCGAGTGGAATTTCCACAAATGGTTTATGGGTTCTTTGGAATACTGATGTCCAAGCCTCCTTACCAATTTTGAGACTTGGAACACTTTCTGATGCTACAAAAATAAACAATTTTTTTCTCTATTTTCTTATGCATCTCATGATCAAGTTGTTCAAGCAGCCATCTACTTTCTTCCTATGCTTTATCTTTTAAATTTTGAAACAGAAATCATTCTTTTATGCTCTGTGTTTGTTGAAAGTAAGCATATAAGTGTAATAAATACAAGGTAGAGAGAAGAGAACATTTTAGGGGCGAATTTTAGCCCAAGGGCAAAATTTAAGGGATTTTAGATTTTAGGGGGGCGAATTTTTATATAAAAGCTATTTTGTATAGTTTTATATAATTAGCCCCAAAATTATTTTAAAAATAATTAATTATTATGATTTAGTCCAAAAAAATAAAAGCGCATAAAAACCTGAAAAGTTGAATTTGCCTCAGCATTTACTACTCTAGACGGTTGTATTCGCCCCCGATTTACTACATTGGAGGGTTTTGGAACTACATTCGCCCCCTATATCCAGAATGTCTACATAGGTAAAGCTTGCCCCCAATATCCAGTATGGCAGGGTAAAGCTTGCCTGTGTTGGTTGGGCTGCACATGTCGACATAATGGTGGCAGAGGGCCTGCACAACCCCAAATATTCGAACCGCAAATATCCGAGCAATGGGTTAAAACTGCGTTTGCTTGAATTGGTCCCTCTTCATGTTCACAGATTCTTCCCTTGGCGCCATGACAGTTAGGAAATTTTCGAGAAAATCGAACCTCTGGGATGCCGAGGTAGGGGTTGTTACAAATAACCTGGATCTTCTTGATTTGCCTGTCATTGAAGTATATAAAAGAGTAGTTTCGAGCTTAGGCGCCAGTGGGGTTATGGCTATCCTCGATAATCATATCAACCAGCCAGGCTGGTGTTGCAGCAATACAAATTTCAATGGGTTCTTTGGAGATAGCGATTTTGATTCAGATACCTGGATTAAACGCCTAATTTTAGTAGATTCAATGTTTAATGGAATTGATAATGTTGTGGGGATGAGCCTGAGAAACGAATTACGAGGTTCAAAGAAAAACCAGAACGATTGGTACACATTCATGCAGAAAGGAGCCGAGGCAGTACACAGAACAAACCCTAAAGTGCTCGTTATAGTCTTAGGCTTTAGCATGACAGTATAAGATCAGGCGTCGACCAGGTAATGATCCCCTGTGTTGCGCTGCCTGCGTACTGTGTGCGGCCACTCAAGGTCGCGGGTTCGAGGATTCAAGTCAGACCTGTAGATGTTTAAATTCGTACAACTGGGGCATCTAAGGAGTGTTTCCTTCTTAATCATAGTGTTTTGAGTGGAAGTTTTAAAAGCTTGTTGGTATTTTGGGCGTTTCAAGTAAAGACTGGTACCGTAGCTCTTCTACATGTCTCAAACATCTTAACCTTTGAGATATTTAAATGTAATGTCTCAACATCCGTCTGGATTTTCTTTTGATTTCATGAGTTGTGGTCTCTAGCAGAGAGATGAAAGATGAAAGCGAAAGTAATGTTTTGGAGAACATTTTGTTTGGTTATGGTATCAAGCGTAAAGATTGAATTGAGAAAGCTTGAAGTTGGTTGTAGTCTAGAATATAGTTTAGCTGATTGTATATTGAATATCCTAGTGTAAACCAAAGGCAAGGTTCTCTGAACTGTTGAATTTGGACAAAAATAAATCTAGCTAATTTCGATCTCTAGTTCATGTTAAAGGGGTCATTTTTGTAGTCTGCGAACCTCAGGTGGGGATTTAGCTAGTTTCCTTTCAGGAAAATTGAAGTGAAAACTGTTGCAATACGGAGGCCTATATTTATCAAGTTTTAAAGAAAAACTGAGTGCTTCCCGTTTATTATGGTACAGAGAATGACATAACAATTTCAAATATATTTATTTATAAAGTTTCTTTACCGAATTATTTATTATTGCTAGTGATCGACGTTTTCATGGTGTCAACCTTATCTGAATTGGATCAATTTTTCTTTTTGGCACAGAGTTTTATTTGAATTCAAGCAAAGGTTTTGTTCTTTGTAGAAAATCCCCAGAATTGATTTTTACGATAGACGTCGAAGTGTAAATTTGTAAGGTTTGTACTTCCCCATCTTGTACATGTTTTATATATCTATTATTTTCATAATAGTAGAGTAGATCGGTCACTTGGTAAATATTATGCTATCATCTGGATTTTGTAAACTGTGTGGAGATTTGTATAAAAATGCTCCATCAGGGGTGGAATAATGATTGGAATTATAAATATCTTGGATAGTTTTGTGTTTCTTGTTGGCATATGAGTCTTGAATGTGCAATGTACATAAGAATTGAAATTCTTTAATGTGCATCTATGTAAGATTTGGAAGTCTTGAGTCTTGACTTAAAGATAGGTGGCTGGATTGATTTTAAGCAGTGAAGGATTGGATATGAAGATGTACCAACCACGAGTGTGTGAGGACAGCCAGTTTGGGTCGTGTGAGTGATACCTTGTTTGGGTGAATAAACTTTCTCAAATCCACGTGAAATTGATGGGCAGGTAGTTAAGTGAAAACATATCTTACTATGTTCCAAGGGGTAACTTTGTCGGTTGAACTATTTGCGTAAGGTATGTTGCTTACACAGAGGCCGTAGGTCACCAGTTCAAATCTGGTTGATTCCATTGTGGTCGCTAGTGGGTATTGTGGTTGGTGGTTGAATTTCCCTCCATGCAGATATTCCAGGGAAGAGGGGGAATCCTGTAAGGTTTTCCTTGGAATAAAAAAACATATCTTACTATGATCTTTACCAAGGAGAGAATAACCACTGAGCGACTCTTTTAATGCCTCAACAAACTAGACTAAAAGGTAATGGGTGGTATTAACTTTTTCATCTGCCTCCTTAACCATTTTTCGGTTTATCTTGCTATAATTGAAAATGTAAGATTCTTTTAGGTAACATCTTCTATCTCTAGAAAGTGGGTTGTTGGCATGTCGTGTACAATCTGTGTTTGCTGTCTATGAAGTTTGTATCATGAAAATCTGGAATCAGCTATATTTTTGAAAGTTTCTTCTGCTATTATTATTGGGCTTAATGGTTAAGAGCATTTGTTTCCTCCTAAGAGGTCACAGGTTCAAAACCAAAGGGTAGAGTGTGTATGTCTTCGTAGACTTAGCAGTCAAATCGTTGCACGGAGGTGGGTCCCTTGTCCCATAAAAAAGAGGGTCTCATACACCAATTTGGTGTCTGGCTTGGCTGTGACCTTAAAATTGGATTATTATTATTATTGAGAATGTTTCTAGCTTTGACTGGTTGATGTTTCCCACTAAGAGATTGAGTTGCTATGTTTATTCTTTTTCTAGTTGATGAGTTAGGTAGGAGGCCATGTAGATGCTCAGTAGATGGCCAAGCATAAGTAGAAGTAATACATTGTGGTAGAGAAGGAACCAACTCTTCCCTTGATTGGTTGATGCTCTGTAACAAGTTTTGAAGCTATAGCAGAAAGTGCCCTTGTCATGGTTGATGGTCTACGTTTTCCTAAATTGTTAGCTATACCCAAGAAGTGTGTGTGCTGATTCGTATTGTCAATGTCATCACATCGCTTGGGTTTTGGTTTCTGTGTTTTATGGGTTCTCTCATGACCTCATGCTCATGTCCAATCCTCAGCCTAGAGAATCTTCCTTGGGTGGAGTCTATGAACTGTCCAGTCCCCATTTCATGGACAAAGATAAGCTTTGATTGTATCTTCTTTTCAGAGTTTATTTGGCTTTTTCTATTTTCTAGGATGGACCCTGAGTTGGAACTTCCTCGAAATCATTAAATTTATGCTAATGACTTAACTGTCCTGGCCATGAACACGGTCTTATGCATAAATTCTTATAACTCCTAACGTTTTCTAGGAAAAATGAAATCTAGAATAGTGCCAGGTTTTAAATAGCCTTCTAGCTAGTTTATAGGAAAGATAGTCGACTTGAAACTCTTTGTAATTCTTCATACTTTTGCATTTGATTTGGCTCATTCTGAATTTATTGAGCAAAGGATTTTGTTTTGGGATGAAATTGACTGAGACTCAAAATCCTTAATTTCCTTTTGCAGATTTGAAGTGGTTTTCAATTTCTTTTTGTTCTTAATTTTCATACAGATTGCTCAAACATCAATTTTCTTACACAGGTAGATTTCTTTCAATTTGATGGCACCATTTTCGTTGCCTCTTGGCTTTGGTTTACACCCAATAGACGAAGAACTTGTTCCTTATTACTTGAAGAGGAAAGTACATGGCCATAAGATTGAGCTTGACGTTATTCCTGAGGTGGACCTTTACAAGATTGAACCGTGGGATTTGCCTGGTAGGTTGTATTTTGTTTCTATTTCTTTTGTTTTCTGTTATGTTTTAGGTCTTTTATCTTCAATTTAGTTTAAGATTTTTATACACTTTGTTTTTAAGGTAAGGCTGCCTTAAATTAAGTTTGAGCAGTCTAGTGATTTTGTTTTTTAAGCTCCGTGTGTGCATGCATCACATATTGGTAGACAATTAAAACAAGTGTACGTTTCTTCAGCAGCTTGACTATTCAATAATTGAACTTTATCTTCTCTGTTCAGGTTTGTGGTTGCTAAGTAACATGTTATTTTGAATTTTATTGTCCTGCTATTTTGGATAACTATGCTCTATAGTCACTGGAACACCAATAATTCTGCTGGTTACTGGGCTGACTTAAATATCTTGTTCTTTGGCAGATAAAATTTTCCTCCCAAGAAAAGATCTATAGTGGCATTTCTTTACTCCACACGATAGGAAGTATCCAAATGGATCACGTACTAATAGGGCCACTGAAGCTAGTTACTGGAAAGCAACTGGCAAGGACCGGAAATTTACATCTCAGCAGAGTACAATTGGATCAAAAAAGACACTAGTATTCTATAGGGGTCGTGCTCCATTTGGAGAAAGGATAGATTGGGTTATGCATGAGTATCGGCTTGATGAGAAGCAGTGCCAAGCAGTAGGTTTACATGTTTCTTTTCTGTCTCTTCTTCTTTGGATGTTGATATTTTTCATTTGTAGCCATTAAACCTGTGGGAAGTATATGATAATGTTGAGTCTCTCTGCACCATTAAAGTTGTTGGTATTACGAGATACTGTCTCTTGGGGAGTTTCTTCAGTTATAACTTATTTCATATATCTTTAAATTTCATTAAGAACTGTTTCAATAGGAAGTATTGATGGAATTACTTTTGCAGGATTCTTTTGTCTTATGTCGCGTCGTCAAGAAAAATGGATTAGTAACAAAAAGTGGTGACCAGTCTGTTGCCCCAACTGAGAAAAATGATTTAGATGGTGCAAATAACAGCACCTTACCTGGAAATCTGGCTCAAACATTCTATAGTGAGCATCAATCACCAGTTTTGCAAGAAGGTGAAAATAACATAAACTTAAAACTGCCATCTGAAACATCATCTGAAAATTTCATTGACATGACTGAAGACAATATTGAGAGATGGTTATATGTGCTTCTGGATGATCCAGATCAAAATTGCAGCATGGCATCTCTAGTTGAGTTGAAAAATAATGCAAAGTTATGTGGCTTACTTCTTTTTGTTACAATAATATTGCAAAGCTCTCAATTCCTGGTAGATGTCACAACTAACTTTCATATAATATGTAATTAGAAAGTCTAACTCGTGAAATAATCTATTTATTGCAATTCATGAAAAATTTTACTACGTGTTTATGTTCTGCATTTAAATCTACACTTACAGAAGGTTTAACATTCAAGAATATTGCTTTTATCTTTCTACTATAACATATATACTGACATTATTTCATAAATAACATACATTGATACTTTAATTCCATCCATAAGTATTGCAGGTCTCTTTTTCTGACCCTTCGTGGAAGAGACATTATTTGAAACATGGACTGGAGTGATGTTAAAGTATGATAGAAGAAACTAACTTATGTTCCTTTGCTAGGATGGTTGCCAAAAAAATGAACCTCAGTGGACAAAATACTGCATCTGTGACACTAAAATTTATACCAGTGTATTTCAACTGGGTTACTTAATTGGCATTGAAAGCAACCTTAGTTGAGCCATTTATTTTTCCTCCATAAATTTCAGTGAGAAACTATTTTATTATTTAGTATAATGGACAATTCAAATATATAATGGAATTCTACCTGTCCTAAGTAGTAATTTCACATTTGGTAAAAATGTTCCTTGCATATCCAAGATGAGTGTGTCAATTTTAGTGAGTGCTTTGACCTCTTTTCTTGGTTCTTCAAAGGATTCATATCCACCACTTGGATAAGAACATGGAGTTACATTATCCATTTCCCTAAGGAATTTATAACATTTATTGCGGGTTCACAGTATTTCCTTGATATTCGTTTGTGTTTTTTCGTGAAATTGCATCTCATATTTCATTTATGAATGATAGAAGAGTACATAAAGTAGTATGTATCATTGGGCCAAGCCGTGGTTATAGTCTACCTCTCCCTACATATGCAAGGAATGCAAGTATATCTTCTTTGGCCCATATTCTGAAGAGAGGTTCTACACTCTTTTTAAAATTCCAATTCTGGCTGAAATCTACGCTACTAACATTGATCTAGCATTTTCAATATTTCTCACATGAAGGGGGAGGAATTCCCGTTAGGTAGCACAAAATCTATTTTCGCTCAAAAGAGATGCTTAGGTGTTCTATATACCTTTGCTAGACTGCCTGATCATCCATCCATCACCAAACTGACGCCCTCCCAAAGAAGATGACTTACAAAGAGATTTTTGTACTCAGCGATAACCCATTCCCAAAATGCTCTAGCAACTCTACATTCCCACAACACATGTTACTTTTTGAAACCAGACAGCAACCATTTGTTAGGCCTGAGGGGTGGAGCATATCTTTGACCACTGGGATCTAGTTAAGAACCAACTATCCAAGTAATCTAGTTTTAAGGTCATTCCTTGAACATTATTTTGAAGATTTCCTCTTTTCTTTGCTACTTGTTGCTATGCTTCTGTTTGTTGTTTGATTTTCTTTGAGAAACTTCTTGACTCTTTAATCCGTTCTCTTTGTTTTAGTTATCCCGATCAAGCTAATACTATCATCTCTGCTTTAGTTGTTATGTCTTATGCAGATTACTGTAGTTGGTTCTTACCTATTTTCCATGGTGTTACTGCCATTGTGGAATGGTTATCAGAAATTAAGAAGAAATAATATCCCTCCATCCTAAGTAATAAACTCAAGGCTTCAACATCAAGATAGCTACTTGTTAATTATTAGGTTTTCAGGCAGCAGAACCAAATCAACTCGCACTGTATTCTCAAGAATATATAAAAGTTCCAATGAGTATTCAACTACTGCTCTGGAGTCTGAATGCATTTAGGATGCTTTTGTGCCTAGTTTTTGAGATTACTCTCCTTTATAGAGAATTAATTCGGGACTGGATACATGTTTTTAGGATGGCTGAATCAAGCACCATAAAAATGCTAGTTGCCTCCATTTGTTTTCTATTTATTTTAAATTGTAAATAGTTTTTCTATTAACCTAACATAATGAAATTGTAACAAGCTTCGTGAGGTAGAGAAATTCAAATCTCCTTAGTTGAATTGAGTAGCTGGTCTAGGTTAGGGATATAAAAGCCTTAATAAGAAGAGTATATGAGATCATTTTGACGGTAAGACTCTCTAAAAACATCCAAACCTTGGCTTGTTGTCTAGCATTATTATGCAATTGTTCATTCTTTTGAACTCAAATTAAAATGCATCACTTTTGCTAGTCTACATACCACAATTATGTCACTAAGCCTGCTTTCTTTTCCACCTCGATTTGTATAAAATTGTATATGATATGGATGCTACATGATACAACCTGGATGTAACCTGAATATGGGTTAAACACAATCTATCTCATATCTAGTAAAAGTTTAAAATAAGAAGAAAAAACCCTAATAATAAAAATGACACTAGCCTTTCAAGTATAATTAAGAGAAAGCCTGTTAAAAAGGTATTGAGATCTTTCATAGTATTTGTTTATGTTAGTTTTCTTGACAATATCTACACAATCCTGAATAGTTAATGGTTTAATAACATAAAGAGAACACCAACTCACTCAATGGTTAACTGGTAAATGATTTGTTCAATGCACTTTTCATATCAGTGTAAAGATGTTTGTAGGCTTACAATTGAAATGCTTATGTTCTTATATAGGTTTTTTTTGAAAGTGCTTCCTTTAAACTTAATAGAAGCATTATAGTTGGCCCAAAGAGGCGAGGCACCATAATTGGTTCACTTGTGCATGTGAAAGTTGAAACAACCCCCAAGGGCCTTAACACAAGCACTTTCATGTGGCTAAGTTGTTATGACAAGGGGTTATTATTTTGTCAAAGTCACCTTGGGTTTGTATTTAGTCCCATCTGCACATTTCATGTAATGGGGGAATTGTAGTTTTTTGGGTTGCATGACATGCCACCAGCTGAAATCTACTGAACTGAGATCCTGATGATTGTTCTTATGTAGTTTTAGTAAAAGTATTGTGTAATGAAACAATGTTATGGATTTTGTAGTTATCTCTCCTTTAGAGGGCTTAGTAATTGAATGTGTCCCCCAGAAAAACATAAAAATAACTTGCAACAAAATTGTAGAAACAATGAGAGCGATAAATAACCACGATGAAACTGTTTCATAGGTATAGAGAAAGACAAACAACCATGGTATTTTCTTACCTCAATTTCATTCATGACTTTTTAATTGATGCAAAACAAGTTTATGCTTATACGAGATGACACTAACTTTTCAAATACAACTAGGAGTAAACATGTTAAAATGTGAAACCTCCAAAAAGTAGTAAAGATCCCAAATAAATTATTTAGGTAATAATTGTTATAACAATCTTGGATACGGTATATTTCATGGTATTTATTTTGGTAACATATATATTTATATAAGCCACACACAGATATGTATTGTATCCAAATACTTATAATAATCTGCTGTATAAATATTCATATCCATCTTTGGATCGCTTGGTACTTCAATTGTCTCCCAAAATGGTTGGGATGAGACCATAGCTACCAAAAAATCAATATTAACAGAATTAATCTCAACAAAAGAGATGTCGCTGAAAAAACATGGGCTTGATTTCTCATTAAAAAATTTCATTTAAAGACAATCTTGCCTTATAACCGTCAGGATAAGTTGGAACTTTGCACACTAAGAAAACTGTATGCCAAAAAACCCCTTTGTTATGAGTTTATATTATAACAAGACCTCCATGGCACAACACGCTTGTAACAGCCATTGAATAAAAGCAATATTAAGGGTTACAAAAGAAGATCCTTGAGAACCCTAATTTTCTTTATCACATAGATGGCACCAAGAAATCAAATTACAATTTTTTTCACCCAAGTTTGAAGAGGTGAAATTAGATGCTACTCTAGGTTGGAAAGGAGTAAGTTAATTAGTGGATGAAGTCAATCTTTTTTAATGAAACTCTTCCCTTAATTGGGTAAAATTTTTATTGGAAGTTATAGTTCCACTTAATTGATGGAAATTTTGGCTCTGGAAATTTTCTTTTAAAGGTTTTGACCTATTTTAAGACTATCCACATCATCCAAATTTTGAAAAATGAATAGACCAAAGAGAAAATTTGCTTTGATGAATAAATAAACTGGAAAAATAAACTTACCAAAAATGTTGAATTTGTCCACTTATTGACTCACTCTATTAAGAAAAACACATATTAATTCCCTCGATATCTCAATGAATTCCCATTGATCTTTAACTAGGGTGTACATGCAAAATGTACAAAGGCTATTGGTTCACTTTGTGACTAGTCAACTACCTCTAAATAGGTTCTTGAGCCATCCTTAAAGAAGGACGTGTTCTGGATATCAATGTCAGCCTTGTAGGTATAGACATTTTGCACGTTGTGGTGTTCCTTATCTCCAAATACCGGGCCTAATGGTTAAGAACATGTGGTTCCTCATAAGACGTCACAAGTTTAAATGAAAAGGGGGTAATGTCACAAGTTCAAATCCAAAGGGGTAGAGTATGCACACTTTTGTAGACTTCAGCAGTGAAATTTCTATGCAAAGGCAGGTCCCTTGTCCCACAAACAAATGACTCTTATACACCAATTTAGCATATGGTTGGTTGTGACCTTAAAATTAGATTATTATTAACATTATTAAGAATTTAGTAAAATTTATCAACCTATGGGTAGAAATTTTGTCTTGTGAAATTCTTAAACAACTATCTTCTCTTGCAAGATGCCTCTTTATGATTTTTTTAATGTTAGCAGACTCTTTATCATTTTTTAAAGGTGAGCAGACTCTTTATCATTTTTTATTTAAGTACTCTCAATCAAGAAAAATAAGTTGCTGAAGGAAGTCTAGATGACGAAAAGAAGGAAGTAGGTGTGTATGGATATGTTTGATAAGTTAGGTCATGTCATCATATAGTTGCAGATAACTGGGATAGATACTCTGCCTCATGAATTTTATCAAAGGAAAGGGTTCTCTTTTGTTGGAAAGATGCATGAAGGGGCACGGTTCACATATTGAGTATAAGAAATCAACATAATATGTCCTCATGTGAAATATGAGGTGGTTGAAAAAGATGGAGGAAATATGATTAGAAGTTCCTAGGAAGTGATATGTGAATAGAGAAAATAAGAGATCATGAAAGATGCAACTATGGTTGCATGGAAAAGGAAATCAACATTTGATGACTAGTAGAATTGACCATGATATCTCCATGGGAAAGTTATGTAATCCTTGGGAAATTCTGAAAAGAAAGAAGACCCTTAACAATTGAATATCTTGGAGATGTGTCAATATGTATGCAAAATGTTGATATTACAATAAGAAAATGTCATGATGAAGGACCATCACAAAAGGTAAATTTTGTTTGATGTTCATTTTTTATTTTTGAACAGGTTTGGATGGGCTAATACAGGGCTACCGAAAGGGAGTTGTGGATGTCACCTACAACTAGTACTCATGTGGTGGATGAAAGATCCTGAAGGACGCATGATGTGGAAAATGTAGATGTATGAAGGAAAGCCATATATGGACTAGCATATCACTTTCCGATGAAAGGAAGGATGACATGACTAACATGGTTCGTGAATGAAAGTGATGGATGGTCAATGCCCTATGAAGAAGTCCCAAAAGATGAAAGATGCATAATGTTAAAGATGAAATTCATGACATGGAATGTAGGATCTCTTCAAGCAATTGAAAGTACCATAATCTCCACCAAAGAGCTGCTATTGGAAATCAAGTCCCTGGTTTGGATGGAGCTTGGGTACATTCCTTTATAGGAATGGGTACATTCCTTCATACGAATGGGTATACCCTCCCTAGTTAAGAGGGAGAGATAGACACATCATGTTAGGTCCCTATATTACTAGTATAGTCCCTTATTGTTGTTAGTGTAACCCCCTTATTGTTATTATTGTACCCTTGTAACCCCCATTTTGTTATTATTGTGCCCTTAAATTATTATTGTTAGGTCAGCTAGGATTACATTGTGGCACACTAGGATTACATTATGGCCCCATGGACTCCTATATATAGAAAGGAGGTTTTGTAAATTGTATCATCCAAGAATTTTTCATTTATGTAATGTATTGGAGGTTGCCCCCTCGAAGTGGCTTATTTCTAAGGCGTTCATATCTCTTTTCTTCTATTTTTGGAGCTGGTTACACAACACATCATTCTTGTCTTCACTTTGGAAGAAAGAATGGAGGATTGGGTAAGCATCTGGCATCCAATACTCTTCGAGAATGTGGTAGGGAATCCATAACAAGAGTAGTGGTAAAGGACTGATATTCTTTGAGGACTGGGAATCTAGGATAAGAATAGTCCTGGGAGGACATACCCTGTGAACACCTGGGTGAGGTATGTGCCTTGAGAGATAATGATGATGGTGTCTATAAATCATTGGTATGGCCAACATTGTGCTCTATTCTTATGGAGAGATAGAGCTATTATTCAAAGCCTTATTATGTGAAAATGATGGTTGATATGATGCTAAACATATGGGTTACCAATTCGACTCTTCTTATGAGAATTATTCAGATTGAGAATGTCTGAGTACCTTGTAGGGATTATGAATGCCTCCCTAGTTAAGAGGGAGTGTTGAAATATGTAACTAGGTTCAGTATTCATAATGACATATGTAATCATGATTTTATGTATTTGATGTAATGAGAAAAATAAATTTATTATTGTTGTTGAGGCATGGGTTTCACGCTCAAGGAAATTTATTTTATAGCTCTAGCTCCCATTGCGAGCTCCTAGGGCTTGTTAGCGAGTCTACAAGTCAAGAAATTCATTGTCATGTATGAATGACCCATTTGGGCATATGACATATTGTAAAAGAGTTTATTTGAGTCATATTTGAGTCAAAAGACCCTCCAAGACCTCGTCAAATGTGCAAGCTACAATTCGGCCTTCCCAAAGACAAGTCATCCTAGAGACAGTTACAAGTTGACTTGCTTTCATGGACAAGAAAGCCTATAAAAGGAAGACTTCGACCACACTTGAGAGACACACTTCACTCATTCCTAGTTCGATCATAAGGAGGAAAAAGTGTGAAAAAGAAAGAGAAAGAAGGAAGAAAAGAAGGAAGCGATTTTTGAATTCTTTTGGGCTACTTCTCTCGACATGTGCGAAGAAATTAGGGCTTCAATTTGTTGTAAGGAAGCCGAGTTACAGATCCAACGAAGTGCTAAGGTTTGGGGCAAGTAAGCATTGTTTTAAGGACCAAGTTCTCTAAGAACAAGAAGGATGCCTAGCAAAGGAAGAAGAGGAAAAAAATATCCATTTTCCTCTCACACATGCCGCCTAGGGTTTCTGAAATAAGGGCCGAAAAGTGTAGAAGTTGCAAGAAGACTAAAATTACAGAAGGGAAGGACGAAGTTGCAATCAAGGTGGTGTCAAGCCAAAACTGAAGAAAAGGAAGAAGTAGCTCGTTTGATTTGGAAAAAGAGGCAAAGTTGACTTGGTCTTGGAGGAGTTTTTGGTCAAGGGTCTAGGTCTTGGAATTCATCAATTGAAGATTCTATAAGAAGAGGAATTCGTGTGGGTTTTCCTCTCAAGATTGGAGAGTTTTTGGCCCTGGATGATCGCCTATATCTTGTGTCCTTTTACTTATTGTTATTTATGGTTTGTTAGCTATTTGATGATGGAAAAACACTAATAATAATAACTAAAGGAAGAAGCTAACTAAAAGAAGTAAAAATACATCACAAACAGTTATCAAAGAGAAGACAAATCACTTACCTTTCTGCCCTCATACTTCTCAACAATTTATGTCAATGTTGAACCCTTAATTAAACTGAGAGGGGGGGGTGAATCAGTTTAACACATACATGGACTTTTACAACTTTTCCCTTAAAAATTATTTACATCTTCATTTCATGATCAACTTAATATGTGAGAAATATTAATTTGTGAGCAGCAAGTATCAAGCAGATTTGTTAATGTAACAGCAGTCTTAATATGTGAGCAACAAGTATTAAACAGATTAGATAAACCACATTAACACATAGACATCATGTACAGAGACACCAGATATAAGCGGAAACCCATAGAGGGAGAAAACCACATCTTATTATTGTTGTGATGCAAAGGCAAGCTCCAACTCCTTCTCACCATTGATTTTCTGTAGGCACCAACCTACAAGAGGCTCCTACCTCAATTCTGCAAGCTACAACTTGCAAGGAAGCTCCAACTCCCATCAATTTTTCTGTGCACCAACCTGTATGCTCCCAACTCCTGGCCAGTTACAACCCATATTTACTGTTAACTTGATGTGCCACCAACTCCCATCTATTTTCTAATGTGCTACAACCTATTAGAGGTTTCCTACCTCAATACACAACTGACATCTATATCAAGCTACAATCATAGGAAGCTCCAAATTCCTTACTCTTTCAAAATAAAAACACTTGTTGATTTACCTTGGATATCAGCTCTGTTATGTACCTTCTCTTCTGTTGTTCATCAGTCCTCATATCTGTCCTTATATCATTTCTGCATCTTCTCAGATTCACTATCTTCTCCTCCTTCTTCTTTGCTCAGCTCCTCCTTCTTCTCTGCCTCATTGCTTCATTTCTACATTCTCTGACTTTTCACAGCATCTCGTTCTGCTCCTCCTTCTTCTTATCTTCTTTGCTTCAATTCCATACTCTGCATTCTCTATACTCACTCTCTCTAACCTCTTGCAGCTTTCTTATTTTCTTCAACTCTCTTCAATTCTGTTGCACACTCTCTTATTCTCTCATTCTATTTTCGTAACCTTCTCCTCTTGGATATTACCCTGTTTTATACAAAATATCTTCATGGTTGTTTGTATTCTACTGGGAATTCGAAATGGATAGCCATGTCTCTTTGCCTTCTGCCTTCTCATCTCTTTTATCCGCTCATTCAGAAAATATAACTATAGGTACCAATTTAACATTACAGTGGGATATTTTTTCTCTTCTGGAGACTTGCCAATGCATCACAACAATATAAATCAATTAAAACATTTACATTTCACCTTTTTGGTTATATAAAAACAATTTCACTCAGCCCATTTTCTGGCCTTTGGCTTTGCTGGATTTCTCTTTTTCTGCTACTGTTAAGAAACTGTTCTGCATACTCTATTTAATGCTACTCTGTGCACCTGCACATGTACACCTGTCAAGTTCATTCCTGTGCATATTCCTGTTCACCGTGATTGTGTGTCTGCTGTATACATATAGCTGCGTTACAATATATATAACTGCTGACTTTAAATCTGGGCAAATTCCAACGCTTTTGTTTCCTTTACTGGCAGTTTAAATAACTGAATGCGGAGGCTTTAATATTGCCATGGTTATAAACCCAATATATGTCCTCTATGGAAGGTTCTCTCCTTCTATTATTTCAAGAAATTAATGTTCTTTCTCGGCATTATTATTTTGATATTCAAACCTTAGAATCAATCCTTTTATATAATGCTCTGCAGCATATCCATCATCGAGCGCACCGGTCTAGTTATTTCTTTTCTCTATTGAACTCCGACCCATTTAACATTTGAATAAATCACTTAATTAAATAACTCGGGCCCACAGGGTTATTCAACGCATATCACAATTCTTCATAGTATATGTTGGTCTATACATAACAAACCAACAATAAATCTTCGCCTTTCACATATGTTAACATATACGACGCCTTCAACAGTCGATGCGATTAATCGCAATTGAATTGAATTCTTCCGATTGCGATTGTTGCCCTTGTGAAAGACCCGATGCAATAATCGCAACTGTATTCTTCCGATTGCGATCAAATGTCAATGCGATGAAACACTGTTTACGTTGAAATGTCGATGCTATGAAGCGCTTTTCGAGTTCTTCCAATTGTGATAGTTCCGATGCGATTAATCGCAATCGCAACTCTCAGTAGTATGTTTCGATGTCCTGCTTTTACTCCGATGCGATTGACCACTGTTCATTTAAATGTGCCGATGCGATTAGGTCAGAACTCAAACCTATAAAATCACAGTTTATACGCAAATCGGGTCCAGAACTCAATCGCAATCGCAATTTTCATTTGCATGTTCCAATATTCTTATGCTCCGATGTGATCACTCTGATCCAATGCGATGCGATTACTCCGATTGTGATTTAATCGCAATCGCAAATTTTAGTTGCATGTTCTGATATTCCTATGCTCTGATGCTCCGATGCGATCAATCGCTGTTTACAGGAACTCAAACATGTATGAATTACAGTTTACATGCCCATCGGGTCCGGAACTCAATCACAATTGCAACCTGTTGTTAACATGTTCCGCTGTCAATTTTCTGATGCGATTGGGAAAGGGTCCCACCATATAAGGCTTTGTTACCTTTGGTTCTTTTGATCTCGGGCTCAATAATATGAAACATATACCTTATATTATACCTTTGGTCCCTTGCCCATAAAGCGCTTCATATAAATTTATATATATATGCTTTGGACCTTTGTGTATAAAGTGCAATATATGTAACATACTGTATATATATAAGCTTCCGCTTCCGCCTTTATTGTATCCTCCAGCTGGGGTAATGATTCTCAGAATTTATGTTTATGTATCCTCCAGCTTGGGTAACGATTCTCGGAATTTTATCTAGGGGGGTCTCACACTACATATAATATTCTTCGTCAATATTATATTAATTCTTTGGATCATACTTAAGCCCAGCGCTAATATATGTAGTAATATAACCTTTCGGGCTCCAGAGTTATTTTAACTCACCTTGCTTATAATGAAATAATGCTTTGTCTAAATTTTATCACTAACCATTAACGCAACAGTTCATCCGAGCCCACCTCAACTTATATTCTTATATCCAAATTTTAAATAAAAATCCAGCCATCAATATTTAAAACAACATTGGACCCACGTCATATATACCATTTCATCTCTGCCTCTTCCTTCGTTGTGCCTCTGCTGCTCCACCTCTGCCTCTACTGCTCGACCGTCTCTTATTTTGTCACGCTTCCAATATTCAAAACTGGGTTGAAGGCATGATTTCTAGGAAATTCAAGGCATATCCACACAAAATTCTTCATGCAGATTTTATTCTAGGTCTACTCTAATTCTAACCTCTCTCCAGCATTCATTTGCAAACTGTATTAAACCCCTAATACATAAATAAACCTCTGTATTAAGCTCCTTGCTTTCTTTTCTACCTCTCTTTTTGCTTCCTCTGCTCCTTGGCTGATGTTTCAGGTGCTCCTCCTTTGGCATCTCCTTTGCCATCAATGACAACATTTCCAATAGTCTCCCCCTTTGGCATTGATGGCAACATATCCACCGATAATCCAATGCTTCCTCCAAGTCTTTCTCTACCTGGCTTCTTTTAGAAGACCCTTTTTTCTATTACCTGCTTTTCCTTCCCCCTTTGACATCAATGGCAAAGGGTTGCACATTTCTCAGTGTAGATTCTGTCTTTGCATTTCCTCTCTCTGATATGTGTTTAGGCCTTCTTCTTCTGACTTTGTACCCTACTGCTCCAGACTGGTGTACTAGACTTGTTGAGAGAACACTTTGAGGATAATTGAACTTGAATAAACATACAGTCTCTGTCTAATGTAGTGTTCCAATACATTTCTGTTGAAGAATATTGTGGATAGAATATGCTTTATTCTACAATACTCATCTGTAGTACAACATTTGTTCAATTATGATGAAGCCAATATATCCTTTATTGCTGCAGTACACCTTTCCTACCTGTTGGTGATGATATGAGCTAGGATGTTGATATTATCCTTAATAGCTGAAGGTTCTTGTTAGAGATGTGATCAATGAATTAACCATAATTTGATCTAAGAGCTCAAATGCCTTTACTGCTTGCATAATGTACTTTCAAAACAAAACCTTGAGGTAGGATGCATTCAATGTATTTGTCAATCTCACTTATCAACCATGCAATTCATTTATGACATAAGGAGGTATGTATGTTTATGATCAATCTCTCATTTAAAGGTGAATTACCATAAAATATTTGCGCTGAAGTAGGATTTAGATGATTTAAAAATAACTTTTGAGCTTCAGATGGTAATCACAGCTAGTCCTTTATTCTTCAGATACTTTGATTGTTCTATCAGGATGAACTTTCACACGAGTATATTCAAGATGTTTAATTTAAAACTCAGCAAGCAGACTTCACACAGTTTTGTGATCTTAAGAAATAGGCCTTGAAGATATACATGTACCAACTTCAGGAAGGCATGCAATTATATATAGAAGAATATATTGCTTCAATGCTCAATATACTACTTTAGGTGTAAGCAAGATAATGTTATTTTTGCTCTGCTACTGACCTTTTCATGATGAATGCAGATAATACTGGGAATTTTACCTTGATGCATTCTTGCCATAGTCCTTTTATCCTGAGGACCTGTACCATACTGATGTTGCTCCATGATAACACTTGATATTCTGTTGATAGGCATGCTGCTTGTACCAAGTACCAAATGATATTACCTTGATAAAATATGCAGATATTTCACTTTAGTTTGCACATTTACCCATAATTTAAGACATCCTTCATAAATTCTTCTATTGAGTTTTCCACTGTTCACATCAACAGTCATTAATATCCTCAATCTAATCTTTTCATCATTAACTATTTTCTTATTCTGTCATTCTATTCAAAGGAATGTCACTGCATTTTCCTTTGCTATGACAGATCCAGAATCATTGTTGCTTTGTATTGCTTTATATACCACTTCAATTGTTCTAACATGATGATCTTCAGAAGGACATGTTAAATTTCTATACTATGAATCTTCATGGGCTGATTACTCAGAGATTTGTCACTTATTTGACTTCATTCCTCCAAGGGGACTTTTCATAGATCAATGATGTACTGACATCAAGATAGTAGACTCTTTTCTTACTCAATCTTCTTAATGTGATTCATTGTTAATTCCAGCACTGTGATGCCCAATGTGATCATCATGTAAGGTGTTGATGTCTTCTTTCTATTACCATGGCTTCTTGCCGTCTTCTCTTATTCCATCACTTTGTCAGCTATTGAATGCTTCAGATCATCTTCTTCCTCAATATTTCTCTGTTAGAAGGATGTTCCTTTCCCTTCCTGTTCTAATAGCTATTCTCATTTCATGGAGCTCTTCTTAGACTACTTTTTGTGGGGAATACATATGAACTGCTCTCCCCCTGAGATGCTGCTTCATATCTATCACTGGTTGGATATTTTCTTTGTTTCCTAGAGCAGCTCCCCCTGAGACTATGCTAAATTTATTATGTTATTGAGATGATAGGCTCCCCTTTTCTCTTTTCTTTCCTTCTCGTGTGTTTGAAAATTTTCCTTTTGACATGAGTTTTTCTTCTTCTTCATTTTCTTCTCCTTCTTGACAATGCAATCCTCAGTGTCTACTCCATGCATGAAATGCAATCTATCCCAGATTTCTTTGGCAGAGGTTAGATCCATTATCAACTCAAGGTCCTTGTTATGAATACTTTCATATATCACACATTTTTCCTTGGCATTCCTCTGTTTTTCTTTCACCATGGGGGAGTCTATGCAGTAACCATCACATACAAGCTTCCATACCTCAAGTTCATAAGCCAATAATCTTGTCTTAACCTTCTCTCTCCATTCAGGAAAGTTTGTTGTATTTAACACAGGTACAATTTGATAGTCCATGACTTAACTAGATCTCCTTCAAGCTATTAATCTTACACCAAAGGAACCCTCTCTAATACCAATTGTTGAACCCTTAGTAAAACTGAGAGGGGGTGGGTGAATCAGTTTAACACATTCATGGACTTTTAAACATTTTTCATTAACACTTGTTTACACCTTAATTTCATGTTCAACTTAACATGTGAGTAATCTTAGAATGTGAGCAACAAGCATTAATATAATGTAACAGTAGACTTAATATCAGAGCAGCAAGTATTAAGCAGATGATATAAACGAGATCAACACATAAACATCATGCATAGAGACACCAGATATAAGTGGAAACCCATAAAGGGAGAAAACCACATCTTATTATTGTTGTGATGCAAAGGAAAGCTCCAACTCCCTCTCACCACTGATTTTCTATAGGCACCAACCTACAGGAGGCTCCAACGTCAATTCTGCAAGCTCCAACTTGCAGGGAAGCTCCAACTCCCATCAATTTTCTGTAGGCACCAACCCATGTGAGGCTCCAACCCCCACCTCAATCCATAACCGACATTTTATCAAGCTACAACTTGATGTGGAAGCACCAACTCATTTCTATTTTCCGTGTAGCACCAACCTACAGGATGCTCCTACCTCAGTCAGCTACAACTGACATCTATCAAGCTACAACTTGATAGGGAAGCTCCAACTTCCTTACTCTTTCAAAAGAAAAACACTTGCTGATTTACCTTGGATATCAGCTATGTTTTGTACCTTCTCTTTTGTTGTTCAACAGTCCTCATATATGTCCTTATATCATTTCTGCATCTTCTTAGATTCATTATCAGCTTCCCCTTCTTCTTTGCTCAACTCCTCCTTCTACTCTGCCTCACTACTTCATTTTTGCATTCTCTGACTTTTCACGGCATCTTGTTCTGCTCCTCCTTTTTCTTATCTTCTCTGCCTCAATTCCATACTTTGCATTCTCTATACTCACTCTCTCTAACCTCTTGCAGCTTTCTTATTTTCTTCAACTCTCTTCAACTCTGCTGCACACTCTCTTCTTCTCTCACTTTGTTTTCGTAACCTCCTCCCCTTGGATATTACCCTATTTTATACAAAATAGCTTCATGGTTGTTTGTATTCTACTGGGAATTCGAAATGGACAGCCATATCTCTTTTCCTTCTGCCTTCTCATCTCTTTTATCCGCTCATTCAAAAAACATAACTGTAGGTACCAATTTAACATTATAGTGGGATATTTTTTCTCTTCCAGAGACTTGCCAATGCATCACAACAATATAAATTAAATCATTTACATTCAATTACAATGAAAACTCCAGCTCACTCATTCAGCCTCTTGGCTCGCTGCGCATTTGTCTTTTCTTTGACTGTGTCTGTCTTTTTCATCTCTGCTTGCTCTTATGTCCACTGTCGTGGTGTAACTGCTGCATACAAGTAACTATTCAATTCAACTCTCAGCATTATACAAATAATAAGACGTTTTAATACTTAGAATGCCCTTACGGGCCCACTCGCTGAACTTGTTCTATCTTCCGATGCGATGCATTACTATCAACATATTAGAAATGTGCATGTATCGTTTTGTGTATACATATATGTGCCGTGGTGCTTTCCTTTCCTCCTAAAATTTGGATTAATTAACTTGGAGCAAACCTGTTCTTAGTCTTATCTTTTGGCTGGACCCGACATGCCAGCTATACTCTGCTCGTTTATTTCAATCGCAATCGCAACATTCACAATACTCCTGCGATTTGGTCTTTTAATTTCCGCCAATGCAATTAGCAAAGGCCCACCATATAGTCAGTCGAATCATCTCCGTCGTCCATCCCTTAGTGAATCTAACGGCTCTCATCCAATCGCTAAGTCGCAATCGGAACTTTCAGTTTTTCGATACTCTTTTACCTCTGATGCGATCAATTATTGTACATTTCTCTGTGCCGATGCGATGAATCAATTTTCGAGTTCTTCCGATTGCGATTAATCGTAATCGTAACTTACATTTGCATGTTCCGATGCCCTGCTCCTTCTCTGATGCGATGAAACATTGTTTACGTTGAAATGCTTACGAAACAGTCAGTAAGCCTTAGACTTCATCAACACCCATTAAACTTATAAACCTCGGGCCCACTTGCCGAAATTTTCTTATTCCCGATGTGATGAATCACTTCTGAATACTTCTGATTGTGATAGTTCCAATGCTATTAATCACAATCGCAACTCTCAGTAGTATGTTCCAATGTCTTGCTTTTACTCCGATGTGATTGACCACTGTTCATTTAAATGTGCCGATGCGATTAGACCGGAACTAAAACCTATAAAGTCACAGTTTATACGCCCATCAGGTCCGGAACTCAATCGTAATCGCAATTTGCATTTGCATGTTCCATTATTCTTATGCTTCGATGCTCCGATGTGATTGGGCAAGGGTCCCACTAGCTATCAAATATTCGGAACTCAAACATATATGAATCATTGTTTAAACCATATCGGGTCCGGAACTCAATCGAAATTGCAACCTATTGTTAACCTGTTCTGCTGTCAATTTTCCGATGCGATTGGGAAAGGGTCCCACCATATAAGGCTTTGTTACCTTTGGTTATTTTGATCTCGGGCTCAATAATATGAAACATATGCCTTGTATTATACCTTTCGTCCTTTGTCCATAAAGTGCTCCATATATATATATATATATATATATATATATATATATATATATATATATATATATATATATATGTGCTTTGGACCTTTGTGTATAAGGCGCAATATATGTAACGCACTGCATATATATAAGCTTCCGCTTCCGCCTTTATTGTATCCTCCAGCTGGGATAATGATTCTCGGAATTTATGTTTATGTATCCTCCAGATTGGGTAACGATTCTCAGAATTTTATGTGGGGGGGGTCCCACACTACATATAATGTTCTTCGTCAATATTATATTAAGTCTTTGGATCAGACTTAAGCCCAGCACAAATATATGTATTAATATAACCTTTCGGGCTCTAGAGTTATTTTAACTCGCCTTGCTTATAATGAAACAATGCTTTGTCTAAAGTTTATCACTAACCATTAACGCAACAGTTCATCGAGGCCTACCTCAACTTATATTCTTATATCCAAACTTTAAATAAAAAGCTAGCCATCAATATTTAAAACAACATTGGACCCACGGCATACATACCATTTCATCTCTGCCTCTTCCTTCGTTGTGCCTCTGCTGCTCCACCTCTGCCTCTACTGCTCGACCATCTCTTAATTTGTCACACTTCCAATATTCCAAACTGGGTTGAAGGCATGATTTCTAGGAAATTCAAGGCATATCCACACAGAATTCTTCATGCAAAGTTTATTCCAAGTCTACTCTAATTCTAACCTCTCTCTAGCATTCATCTGCACACTGTATTAAACCCCTAATACATAAATAAACCTCTGTATTAAGCTCCTTGCTGTCTCTGCTACCTCTCTTTTTTATTCCTCTGCTCCTTGGCTGATGTTTCAGGTGCTCCTCCTTTGGAATCTCCTTTGCCATCAATGATAACATTTCCAACAGTCTCCCCCTTTGGCATTGATGGCAACAAACCCACCGATAATCCAATGCTTCCTCCAAGTCTTCCTCTACCTAGCTTCTTTTAGAAGACCCTTTCTTATATTACATGCTTTTCCTCCCCCTTTGACATCAATGGCAAAGGGTTGCACATTTCTCAGTGTAGATTCTGTCTTTGCATTTCCTCTCTCTGATTTGTGTTTAGGCCTTCTTCTTCTGACTTTGTACCCTGTTGCTCCAGACTGGTGTACAAGACTTGTTGAGAGAACACTTTGAGGATAATTGAACTTGAATAAACATACAGCCTCTGTCTGATGTAGTCTGCCAATACATTTTTGTTGAGGAATATTGTGGATGGAATATGTTTTCTTCTACAATACTCATCTGTAGTACAGCATTTGTTCAATTATGATGAAGCCAATATATCCTTTATTGATGCAGTACACCTTTCTTGCCTGTTGGTGATGATATGAGCTAGGATGTTGATATTATCCTTAATAGCTGAAGGTTCTTGTTAGAGATGTGATCAATGAATTAACCAAAATTTGATCTAAGAGCTCAAATGCCTTTACTGCTTGCATAATGTACTTTCAAAACAAAACCTTGAGGTAGGATGCATTCAATGTATTTGTCAATCTCACTTATCAACCATGCAATTCATTTATGACATAAGGAGGTATGTATGTTTATGATCAATATCTCATTTAAAGGTGAATTACCAGCAAATCCTTTGTGCTGAAGTAGGATTTAGATGATTTAAAAAAAACTTTTGAGCTTCAGATGGTAATCACAGCTATTCCTTTATTCTTCAAATACTTTGATTGTTCTATCAGGATGAACTTTCACATGAGCATATTCAAGATGTTTAATTGAAAACTCAGCAAGCAGACTTCACACAGTTTTGTAACTGATCTTAAGAAAGATGCCTTGAAGATATACATGTACCAACTTCAGGAAGGCATGCAATTATATATAGCAGAAGATATTGCTTCAATGCTTAATATACTACTTCAGGTGTAAGCAATATAATGTTATTTTTGCTCTGCTACTGACCTTTTCATGCTGAATGCAGATAATACTGGGAATTTTACCTTGATGCATTATTGCCATAGTCCTTTGATCCTGAGGAACTGTACCATACTGTTGTTGCTCCATGATAACACTTGATATTTTGTTGATAGGCATGCTTCTTGTACCAAGTACCAAATGATATTACCTTGATAAAATATGCAGATATTTCACTTTAGCTTGCACATTTACCCATAATTTAAGACATCCTTCATAAATTCTTCTATTGAGTTTTCCACTGTTCACATCAACAGTCATTAATATCCTCAATCTGATATTTTCATCATTAACTATTTTCTTATTCTGTCATTCTATTCAAAGGAATGTCACTGCATTTTCCTTTGCTATGACAGATCCAGAATCATTGCTGCTTTATATTGCTTTATATACCACTTCAACTGTTCTAACATGATGATCTTCAAAAGGACATGTTAAATTTCTATACTATGAATCTTCATGGGCTGATTACTCAGAGATTTGTCACTTATTTGACTTCATTCCTCCAAGGGGACTTTTCATAGATCAAAGATGTACTGACATCAAGATAGTAGACTCTTTTCTTACTCAATCTTCTTAATGTGATTCATTGTTAATTCCAGCACTATGATGCACAATGTGATCATCATTTAAGGTGTTGATGTCTTCTTTCTATTACCATGGCTTCTTGTTGTCTTCTCTTATTCCATCACTTTGTCAGCTATTGAATGCTTCAGATCATCTTCTTCCTCAATAGTTCTCTGTTAGAAGGATGTTCCTTTCCCTTCCTGTTCTCATAGCTGTTCTCATTTCATGAAGCTCTTCTTAGACTACTTTTTGTGGGGACTACATATGAACTTCTCTCCCCCTGATATGCTGCTTCATATCTATCACTGGTTGGATATTTTCTTTGTTTCCTAAAGCAGCTCCCCATGAGACTATGCTAGATTTATTATGTTATTGAGATGATAGGCTCCCCTTTTCTCTTTTCTTTCATTCTCATGTGTTTGAACATTTTCCTTTTGACATGAATTTTTCTTCTTCTTAATTTTCTTCTCCTTCTTGACAATGCAATCCTCAGTGTCTACTCCATGCATGAAATGCAATCTATCCCAGATTTCTTTGGCAGAGGTTAAATCCATTATTAACTCAATATCCTTGTTATGAAGGCTATTGAATATCACACATTTTGCCTTGGCATTCCTATGTTTTTCTTGCACTGTGGGAGAGTCTGTGCAGTAACCATCACACCCAAGCTTCCATACCTCAGGTTCATAAGCCAATAATCCTATTTTAACCTTATCTCTCCATTTAGGAAAGTTTGTTGCATTTAACACAGGTACATTTTGATAGTCCATGACTTAACCAGATCTCCTTCAAGCTATTAGGCTTGCACCAATGGAACCTGCTCTGATACCAATTGTTGAACCCTTAGTTAAACTGAGAGGGGGGGGGTGAATTAGTTTAACACATTCATGGACTTTTAAAACTTTTTCATTAACACTTGTTTACACCTTCATTCCATGTTCAACTTAACGTGTGAGTAATCTTAGGATGTGAGCAGCAAGCATTAATATAATGTAACATTAGACTTAATATGAGAGCAACAAGTATTAAGCAGATGATATAAACTAGATCAACACATAAACATCATGCACAGAGACACCAGATATAAGTGGAAACCCATAAAGGGAGAAAACCCACTTCTTATTATTGTTGTGATGCAAAGGAAAGCTCCAACTCCCTCTCACCACTGATTTTCTGTAGGCACCAACCTACAGAAGGCTCCAACCTCAATTCTGCAAGCTACAACTTGCAAGGAAGCTCCAACTCCCATCAATTTTATGCAGGCATCAACCTACAGGAGGCTCCAACCTTAGTCAGCTACAACTGACATTTTATCAAGCTACAACTTGATGTGGAAGCACCAACTCCCATCTATTTTCTGCAGGCGCCAACCTATGGGAGGCTCCTACCTCATTCAGCTACAACTGACATCTATCAAGCTACAACTTGATAGGGAAGCTCCAACTTCCTTACTCTTTCAAAAGAAAAACACTTGCTGATTTACCTTGGATATCAGCTCTGTTATGTACCTTCTCTTCTGTTGTTCAACAGTCCTCATATCTATCCTTATATCATTTCTGCATCTTCTTAGATTCATTATCAGCTTCTCCTTCTTCTTTGCTCAGCTCCTCCTACTCTGCCTCACTGCTTCATTTCTGCATTCTCTGACTTTTCACGGCATCTCGTTCTGCTCCTCCTTCTTCTTATCTTCTCTTCCTCAATTCCATACTCTGCATTCTCTATACTCACTCTCTCTAACCTCTTGCAACTTTCTTATTTTCTTCAACTCTCTTCAATTCTGCTGCACACTCTCTTCTTCTCTCACTCTGTTTTCGTAACCTCCTCCCCTTGGATATTACCCTGTTTTATACAAAATAGCTTCATGGATGTTTGTATTCTACTGGGAATTCGAAATGGACAACCATGTCTCTTTTCCTTCTGCCTTCTCATCTCTTTTATCCGCTCATTCAGAAAACATAACTGTAGGTACCAATTTAACATTACAGTGGGATATTTGTTCTCTTCCGAAAACTTGCCAATGCATCACAACAATATAAATTAAAATCATTTACATTCAATTACAATGAAAACTCCAGCTCACTCATTCATCCTCTTGGCTCGCTGCGCATTTGTCTTTTCTTTTACTGTTTCTGTCTTTTTCAACGCTGCTTGCTCTTCTGTCCTTTACCATGGTGTAACTGCTGCATACAAGTAACTGTTCAATTCAACTATCGGCGTTATACAAATAATAAAACGTTTTAATACTTAGAATGCCCTTATGGGCCCACTCGCTGAACTTGTTCTATCTTCTGATGCGACGCATTACTGTCCACATATTAGAAATGTGCATGTATCGTTTTGTGTATACATATATGTGCCGCGGTGCTTTCCTTTCCTCTTAAACTTTGGATTAATTAACTTGGAGCAAACATGTTCTTAGTCTTATCTTTTGGATGGACTCGACATGCCAGCTATACTCTGCTCGTTTATTTCAATCGCAATCACAACATTCACAATACTCCTGCGATTTGGTCTTTTAATTTCTGCCGATGCGATTAGCAAAGGCCCACCATATAGTCAGTCGAATCATCCCCATCATCCATCCCTTAGTGAATCTAACGGCTCTCATCCAATCGCTAAGTCGCAATCGGAAATTTTAGTTTGTCGATACTCTTTTACCTCCGATGCGATCAATTACTGTACATTTCTCTGTGCCAATGCGATGAATCACTTTTCGAGTTCTTCCGATTGCGATTAATCGGAATCGCAACTTGCATTTGCATGTTCCGATGCCCTGCTCCTTCTCCGATGTGATGAAACACTGTTTACGTTGAAATGCTTACGAAACAGTCGGTAAGCCTTAGACTTCATCAACACCCATTAAAATTATAAACCTCGGGCCCACTTGCCGAACTTTTCTTATTCCCGATGCGATGAATCGCTTCTGAATACTTCTGATTGTGACAGTTCCGATGCGATTAATCGCAATCGCAACTCTCAGTAGTATTTTCCGATGTCCTGCTTTTACTCCGATGTGATTGACCACTATTCATTTAAATGTGCCGACGCAATTAAACCAGAACTCAATCTGGGCTAGTAGGACTTAGAAGCATCCCCAAGGTATATGGGTTTCAGCTATGATCAAGTTAGAAGATGATTTATCAATGATTAAAGAAATACATATTACAAATATAAATCTAAACTAAATAATTTCTAAATTCAAGTATGCAATCAGCAGCATAAGAATCTCCTAACTTAAGAGATTTGTTTGTCCTTCTCTCACAAGATCACTTCATGAATTAGAAATAAAAAACCACTAATTGAGCAATAGATTAATATGCATGAAACAATAATTGAAGAGGCTCTTAACTATAGAGATCCTGGTTTCCCTTCATCACAGATTCATTCATCAATAATACTATTGTTAGAAAACAGGAATTCGGAAAATCATTTAAAAGCATGAAAAAAAGAATTCTAGATTAAGATCTTAATTAGATAGAAAGAATGTTTAACTTAAACATTTGATTGTCCTTTCATATGCAGAATAAGAATGATAATTAGATTCATCAGCACCCATAAAACATCAGCATATATCTAATCAACAAGTTAAGCATAAAACAAACTAGTTCAGAAACTGTAACTGCAAATAACTAGAAAGTGCACTTAGCTCAGTGTGGGAGCCCTCCACTTTTGCCTCGCACACTGAAAGTGCTTTCAGCTACTAAAACTTCACTCAAGAAATCAGCATATAACAACAGCAAATGGAATAGAACAGGTCTTCAATTAACTCTCCAAAGTCTAAAAAATAATAATGTTAAGTCATACAATTTCTACATCAATGCCTTCAAAGTCTGAGGCTTAAATAGATAAAATATGCAACAAATTCATCTAAAATGCCTCCTATAGCCATGGTTATCCTTATCTTATTCAATCATGTCGAATTCATCCATAAGATCCATCAAAATCTGGAAAATCCCATAAAATAAGAAATTTGACCTAGTTGCTAAGGATCCTCCATAAAAACAGGTCTTGTTTGACCGCCTTTGACCAGGCATATTAAAGCTTGGTTTGACTGAACCAACAGGTGTAAATTTAATCTTAGTTCCCAAGCTTTCTAGAAATATATCCAACTCGAGTCCAAGTGTCCTGCAAATATGCAAACCATGAGGCCATTACGGGAATTTCTGATCTGGTCCAAAAATGCACTTAAAATTCATTTTTTATAAAAACTTCTAAGAATTGAAAAACTTAATTTAAATACCTGTATATGCATTTATTAGGAAAAATGGGGTGAATATGATGGTGTATAGATGGTTAGTATGGAAAATAAAGTGTATTTTCATAAACAAAAAGAGATAAAAAACGAGGGCCAACAATCCTTTCACTACGAACTTTGCATTGAACTTCTCAATGTTCCCAATTGTTGCATGCTTGATCTTGTAGAGCCATTTGGAACTCACTATTGACTTCCCCTTTAGTCCTGACACTATGTCCCAAACAACATTCTTCATGATGGAGGTGTATTTATAAAACTATACAAAATAGGTTTTATATAAAAAATTCGCCCCTCTAAAATCTAAAATCCCTTAAATTTCGCCCCTGGCCTAAAATTTGCCCCTAAAATTTTCTTTGATGCTTGGTCTCAATGGTTCGCTTCCTTCAACTCCTGGTTCAACTACCATAACTTCATTGGAACCAACACCTTGAACTCCACTAGACAACGATTTTCCATTTTGTACTAGTGATTCGCCATTTGTACTGGTGATTCGCCATGATTTTACAAGATAATATAATCTCGTGAGAGATTCGCCAAAAAATTATATATACATATTATATTATTAATAAAATTGCCTCCAATTTTTCCTATGTATCATGGGGATTCGCCCATTTATTATACATATAAATTTAGGGGGTTCTTAAAATTTTCCCTGGTACAGAGAATAGAGCGAAATAAGAGAAAGAAAGAGCTAACAAACAAAAAAAAAATATTAATGAAAAAAAAAAATATTTATATTTTAATATTTAGTTGATTAAAATTATTTTTATTAATATTAAAATGTGACAGTTAATTAAATTCTAGTCAAGATAATATTATTTTAATTAATTTAATATAACTTACAAATATTAATATTTTTTAAATATAATTCAATACTCCTTCCATAATCTACCTCACTACTCACTCAGATCACGTAGAGTCAAACACACTTCAGAAACTAATTCGATGCCAGGCCTAAAATATTTAACTACTGATCACATCACGGAATCGGATATGGTAAATGACCACATTACCAGAGCTAGGAAGAGACTGAGTCATAGACCCACAATGCAGTAAAGATGAAAGCAGCGACGTCCTCCAACGTACCGAGCAACGCTTCATGCATACCTCCGCAAATGCAAACAATATATTCACTAACATATCCTGATTGGAGACAGTTATTCGATAGTCACGCAACTAAGAGCGTAAACATGACAAGCTCAATTTCGATGGAGAAAAAAACATCCCTGACATGACATCTACGGTCAACAAATTCTCACACTCTTCTAATTTGTTCAACAATAATAATAATAAAAGTTATTAAGTTATTAACTAAATTATATTTAAAATATATTAATATTTTTAAGTTATATTAAATTAATTTTAATTATATTTAATTAATTAAAATAGTATCATCTTAAAAAAACTTCAATTAAGTGTCACCTTTTAATATTAATCAAAATAAAAATAAAAAATAATTTTAATAAACTAAAAAAAAATCATTATCTTTTTTCGCCTTTAGCTCTTCCCTTCCCCTCTTTCCTTCTATTCTCTCTGCGCTATATTTATTACCCCTAGATAATTTTCTCTTTCTTTAGTAAGTTTTGTTCTGAAGATGAGTCTTGTTCTAGACTCGGAACGTAGACTAAAAATTGAAGACTGTGGAAATTATGAACTCTCAATCTCAAAATCTACACCACATAAACCTCCAAACTATCATCTAAGTGTTTCATCCTCTGAAATAAGTGAATTCATTATGCTTGGTTAACTTATATGCTTTCCTCCTTACCACACTACAATGACAAACCAATTGTGTCACTGAATCACATCTACCTTGCCTCATACTATGTCTGCAACTGATCTTTTTGGGATATCTTGCCTATTTTTCAAACCTGGTGCTTCTTTGTCCAGCAAACCCTAATCAAACCTAAATAAAAAATCCTACTGAGCTTGATATAGAGAGAACCATCTCTGATTTGGTAGGGCTACCTGCCAAATTGAAAGTTGGTATGTGGTTACCTCATAGGTTTCCTTCTCAACCTTGGGAAACTAAAGAGCCCTAACATTTTGGCGTCGTTGCTATGGAACGAGTGTCAAATATTCCCTAGGAATATTTCTTATAGTTTGTTGAAGGCTAGACTTGTGGGTGATAGGTGTTAGCACTCAAAGAAGGTTGATTTAGTAATTTCGATCCAAAGTGCAAAATCATAAGAACATTGGCTCTCAAAAGGCATATGAGGTCCAATCATGATCCTAATCCTTCACCAATAATTAATGATCTTGAGAGGTTATTGAGAAAGCAGAGGTCACAATCTCAAGAAATTAAAAAAGGTACACCGCCACTTGTAATATCTACTTCTTTGCCTGTAACGCTGGTTGCTCCTGAAGATTTATCTTTTGACCTCAAATTTGAGTCATATTTATTCAAGTCTAATTCATAATCTTTCCTCTTAGAAGCAGTTTTTGATCCCATTAAATTTGAAACATATTTTCCATTTTCTAATTCTTCATATTTTCAAGGTGATAGTAAGGTCTAGTCAAATTTTTACAAACTTTAGAGCTTGGTTTATCAATTCCAAATAACCTTTGAAAAGGCCTATATCCAGTACCAATAAGAGACTTTGTTTGATGTTATACCTACTGTTACACCTTATCATGCAGCTGCTCCATCATCCTCCACTATTAATCAATCACTTCCTTTGCTATCATCTCCTCATTCAAGACCTCCTATTGTGATTTCCATACAACCTTCTACAACAATCATGGCAATATTTTATCCTTTCATTTTACCACCACAACTTCCTACTTTGCCTCAGAATTATGGTCAAAGATTTCCTTTGTTTGATGGGACAACGGAGGTCATTGCTCAACAACATCTAGTTAAAGTGATTGATTTCATTGATCTTGAAGAAATTGATAATGATGATGCTAAAACATGCATAATAGCACATAGTTTTTCATGGGAAATTAAGAAATGGTTATGTTCCCTAACAACTGCTTCTATAGCCAATCCACAACAATTATTAGATTTATTCCTAGCAAAGTGGGAAGAGAAAACTAGCCCTCTCCAAATTCTGGCCAAGTATAATGCTTTGAAGATAAATATTAATGAATCTGTGCAACATTTCACAAATAGATTTAATAGGATATATAATTCTATCCCAGAAAACATTAAGCCTCCTCCTAGCCTAGCGCTTCTTCATTATCTAGATGCTTTTGATCCAGATATGGCCTACCAGTTGAGGGAGAGAAATCCTACTACCATTGAACACATGCAAAGGAATGCAGTAAGTATTGAGGCAAATCTATTTATCAAAAAGTCAAAAATGAAATCAGAATAGAGGGTTAGTATAAAGGAGGAGCTATCCACTTCATCTGAGGGTAAACTTGAAACTTTCATTACGACAATGGACAAGATAACCATCACAAATAGATAAGCAGAACAACAAATTGGAAATCCCAATTTTAGAGGTCAATAGAAGAAAACTTAATACAGAATCAAACAAATAGAGTAGAAGGGTCAACATCAACAAGGTAAGAAGCAGGTTTATGCTCCTTTTCAGCAAAACTATATAGAGGGCCCTGATGAAGAAGAATAAATCTCAGAAGAAAATCATCTTTTTGAGGAGAAACGGAAACTATTTTCTTGACTGAGGAGGATGAATTTTCTAAAGAACCTTATGTACCTGATGATCAGAAATATGTGATTTCTAATGATGATATGCTAGTAGTACAAATAGAGGATTATCAAAGAGGTTACCAAAATTCCCTTAGCCAAGTGTAAAGGCAATATGGTCTGAGAAAAAGGAATGTGCCCATCAATTCAAATCAAAAGAAAGAAAGAGGACTTGATGTTACAAAATATGGAAAATTTAATGGCTTCCTCTAGAAATCTGAAGAAAGAGAATGAAATTCAAGATGGAGGAAAAAAAAAAAGATCCCAATCAAAGAACAACCCGAAAAGAAGGAATTACCATCTAAAGAAGTAGAAAAACATTTTTCTTTATTTAGTCTTGAGAATGAAATTTCAAAGCTTAATGTCTCAATTCCATTGACTAAATTAATCAAGAATGACCAATACAAGTTTCAAGTAGCCAAAATGCTCAAGGTTGACCAAATGTATGATATGGTGAATGTTAGTGATTACCACCCCAAGATTTTGTTCGGCCCTACTATAGATGGTAACTAAGAAGATAGTGAAGTTCCACCTTTTTACCTCAGTCTCAAAATTCATGACTTCATTATCCATAAATCTATGCTAGACTTTGAGGAGTCACATAATCTCATGTCTAAAGCCATCATGGACAAACTAGGATTGGATATTACTAAGCCATACCATGACCATTACTCTTTTGAATCGGGAAGGGTTTAGTGTCTTAGTCTCATCAAATATTTAGTGGTGTCCTTAGATCAAATTCCATCTAAGAATGTTCCTATGGATGTTGTTGTAGTTGACATTCCTCCAAGATATGGAATGCTTCTTTCCCGGTCATGGGGAGCCAAACTTAAAGGCGCTTTGTAGTTATACTTTTCCTATGCTACTATACCAGTTTTTGGACAACTCAGAAAATTATACAAGGAAAACTGTTGATCAGCAGTTGTCATTGATGCCAACCCAAGCAGCACCAGGGGCTAACCCAATATTGCATGGGAATTTTTACCTACCAAATTAATATATTCTGGGTCAATAATGCTTTTTATGGTTTCTACTTATCGAGATGTTTCCATTGATATATGGCATGCCATGTAATTCTTCACGGTTTGAGAGATATTCATGTTTGAAGTTTGTACCCCCAGTTAGTGGGCTAAAACCCCATGGGGTTGGGGCATGGGTCATTGAAAAGTCATAATTAATATTTTTTAAGCTCCTAAAATCCCTCCCACATTCACTTGTTGAAGCCCCTCTCAAACTAAGCATTTATATAAATTGTGATCCTCATTTCCTCCTTATGCAAGGGATTTCGCTATCTGAAACAGGTCATCGTGGAATTTTCGGTCTAGCTTTTTTCTACGAAGGTTCAGAAGCTGAAATTTTTATGAGGCAAAGCAAAAATCCTAAGGAAGCTGTTGTCAAGGTTCGCAATATTTTTGGAGATATGATCTGTGGAAGTTAGGGTTTTTGTAGGCTCTTGAAATTAATCTCAAAGAAATGACCTTGGTAAAATTGTCATACCTCTCTCTCTAAGTATTAGATTGGAATTCCATAAAAAGTGACAGATAGTGCACAAACTGCAGTTTTTTCTCTATCAATTTTAGAGACGAATGAAGAAACAGTGACACGTGGCACGCCATACAAGTTCGCTCTGCTGAAACAGTCCATAATTAGGGCATTGTGAGAGATTGGGTATAACTCTCTCTTGTAGAATCCAAATTGGGTCAAACCTATGGCATTGGAAAGTGGACTCAGAGGATTACTACAGGACCGAAAATCAGATATTGAGGATCTGAAATAACAGAGATACACCAAATTCAATATCGAGCTCCTAGAAGGCAAGAAAAAGCTAGATCATGTGTTGTCAAGGGTTGCAAAGGACCAGAGTTTTTATGGCAGCAAAGCAAAGCAAGGTGCAGTAGAAGGTAGCATGACAATAGCAGCAACCAAGGTGCATAACAGCAGCAAGAAACTCATCATATGAAGCCTTCAAGTGGGCAGCACTTCATACAATCATTGTAAAGGTATCATTGTACTAAGTCATTGTAAATACATTATTGTAAAAATTGTACTAGTATCTATCTACCAATGGTTGAAGAGGCAGTGTTGGGAGGTCTAGGATCATCATTAGGTGGTTGTGTCAAAGTTGGGGTTATGGTCTAGTATATCTTCTTCTTCTACATCATTCTATGTCATTGTAAAGTGGACCATTTTCCTTAGTACGGGAGTCCATTCTTCTTTTATTCTTCTATAGGGTGGTAGGGTGGTGCTAGGGTGAGTTGTAGCTCATTGGGTGTTGGGGCATCCGTTCAGTTGACTACTAAAGAATCTCGGGCGGTGGAGCGTCCATCCAGTGGGAGATGGAGAAGAATTCTTTTCTAGATTCTAGGAAGTTGGAGCTTTATTTTCAATTGGAGTTGAATATTAAATAATTATTAGAAAAGCATTAGGTGGTTTTTGTCCGGGAGTGGGTTTCCACCTTAAAAACTGTGTGCATTTGTGTTCCTCTTTTTTGCTGCTATCATTGTAAAAACACTGATAATAATTGAAAATTAACTAATGCTCTAATTGAAAGGAATACTAATTCACCCCCCCTCTCAGTATTTCCAACAATTGGTTTCAGAGCTTGGTTCCTTCAATAGCAGTTTAATAGCTGGAAGGAGGTCATGGAGCATACCAAGAATGGTGTACCTCTATTCAATGAAAATAATTATGCACTCTGGAAAGGAATAATGGAGGTCTATCTCTTGGCGCAAGGTTACGAAGTATGGGACACTGTTCAAAATGGATTTACGTCAATCGCAGATGAACAAGGTAAGAAGAATTTGGTAAATGATGCAAAAGCAAAGAATATTATTATCGATGGACTTATTGAATCTTCTTATCATAAGGTGTTGGGTTGTAAAACCGCCAAAAATGTATGGGACAAGCTTGAAAATATATATGCAGGTGACTCAAATGTCAAAGAAGCAAAGCTTCAAATCTATAGAGCAAAATTTGAGCAACTCAGAATGAAAGAAGATTGCAACATTGCTGCATACTTCCAATACGTTGATGAAATAACCAATACTCTGGAAGGATTGGGAGAGCCAGTTGACGAGAAGACTATTATATGGAATATTCTTAGAACGTTACCAGGGAGATTCAACCCAAAGGTATCGGTCTTAGAATACAGTGCAAATCTGGACAAAATCAGCAAGGAAGAATTACATGGAGTTCTCATAGCATATGAAATGAGACTTGATGAAGAAAATGGTACTTCAAATCTAGAAACTACATTCGTTGCATCTAAGCAAACCAATAAGGACAAACAACCTTCAATTGAAATGACATGCACCTGCAAGTCTGAAGAAAAGGGAGATGATGGAGAAGGTCTTTCAAATGAAGAATACTTACTTTACAAGAAAACTAAAACTTGGTAAGGGAAAATTTAAAGGTAAAATTCCATTGATATGTTTCGGTTGTGGTGAGGTTGGGCATTTCGTAGCAAAATGTCCGAAAAAAAGTGATGGCAACTCAAAAGGAAAGAAAGGCTTTAAGAAATTCAACAAGCAAGGAAAAAAGAAAGGATCCAAAAGGAACTTTCTCTCTAAAGAATATAGCTTATCATCTGATGAAGAAAGTGATAGCAAAGAAGAAGCCAATGAGAAAGTATTGTTTATCGCCAAGCATAATAAACAAGAAGTATCAAACAATGAAGAAGAAGGGTTGACCATAGAAGAATTTTATGAAGAGGCAATCAAGCTTATAAAAGAGCTCAATGCTGAGAAGATCCATTCCAATACTCTTGAAGAACAAGTTCAAGGTCTCGAAATTGAGGTTGAAGAACACAAATGTATTGAAGAGTCACTTCAAAAGAAGTTGGAAGAAAGCAACCAAGAAAGGGAAGCATTAGAAGCCGAAGTAGTCTCGTTGCGTAAGGAAGTAAAGAAGGGAAAATTTGTCCAAAACTATGCCAATAGCTCAAGGGCATTGGAAGAACTCATCAACAATCAACGATCTTACAATGACAGAAGTGGCCTCGATTACAAAGAAGAAGAAGCAAGACCTTCTACAAAAAAATACAATGAACCTATGAGATCTGACATACATGTAGACTTCATTGGACAAGATTCGCAAGCACATCCTTGGAAGACGATTCCTCGACAAATATTTTCATCCAGGTACCAACATATTTTTCATGGCTATTGTTATTCATGTGGAAAATTTGGTCATAAAGCTGTAGAATGTCGCACGTACCCTATGAACCAATACAATTCCAAGAGATTATTCAAATATGAACCTCCCAGGGCTCAACAAAACATCAATAGATTTGAAAATTTAAGAAATAATATGGAATGTTACAAATTTCAGAACTTTGGACACATAGCCAGAGACTGCAGACTTGAAAATCCTCCAGAAGAATCTTCAAAGCCATAGAATGAACGAACATGGAAGAAGAAGAAGACTGATAATTGTGCTCTCGCTCTCAAGGCTCAAAAAAATAAAGATGTGTGGTATGTTGACAGCGGTTTCTCAACGCATATGACTGGAGATAGAAGGAAATTTGTATCTCTGAAAGAGAAGAAGGATGGAACCATATCCTTTGGAAATGATGGATCTTCAAATGTTATAGGATCAGGTACCGTCACTCTCGGAAGAAAATATGTTATAACCAAGAATGTTCTATTGGTCGAAAACATGAATCACAATCTGCTCAGTGTTGGACAAATGTGTGATCAAGGACACAATGCTATTCAACTCCACAAAATGTGAAATAAGGAAAGGCAGGTATGGTAAAATTGTGGCTACAGCAAGTCGAGCTCCAAATTACATATATGTTCTGGATGGAGCAACTAAAGCATGTATACTAGCTAAAGAAGATGAAAGTTGGTTATGGCACAAACGAATGGGTCACATAAACTTTGACAATCTTGTCAAGATAAGCAAAAAGGAAGCAGTACGAGAAATGCCGAAAATCTCAAAACCTTCCAACACACTATGTGAGGCATGTCGGCATGGCAAGCAGACAAAAGTCCAATTTAAAACAAAAGAACACTTTGCATCACATCCATTGGAATTGATACATACTAATCTATGTGGTCCTGTGAGAACAAAAGGCTTAGACGGAGAATTATATTTCATGTTAATGATAGATGACTATACCAGGATGACAGCCGTCAGTTTCCTAAAGAAAAAATCTGAAGCATTTGAGTGCTTTAAGATCTACAAGGAGTTAGTTGAAAATGAAACTGATTTGAAAATAAAGTGTTTAAGATCAGATAATGGTGGAGAATTCACTTCCAAATTATTTCAGCAATACTGTGATGAAAATGGAATAAAAAGGCAATTTTCAACAGCACGAACACCTTAGAAAAATGGAGTTGCTGAAAGAAAGAACAGAACTGTACAGGAAATGGGTAGAACAATGTTGAAGGACTCAAAATTGGATGAAAAATTCTGGGTTCAAGCAATTGATACGGCAGTCTTCATTATCAACCGAAGTCTTCTTAGAAATAATTTCAACAGGACTCCATATGAATTATGGAAATGAAAACTAGCTAATGTAAAATATTTCAGAATCTTCGGAAGTAAATGTTATATCAAAAGAGAAGATCAAAATTTGGGTAAGTTTGAATCACATGTTGATGAAGGTATCTTTGTTGGTTACTCACGCAAAAGAAAGGCCTATAAATTCAATAATCTAAGACAAAAATAGATAGTGGAGAGCATAAATGTTACATTTGACGAAGATGGTGTTCTAGCGAGTAATGATGAGGATCTAGAATTTTTGAAACTTGAGACAGAGGCTGAAAAAGACACAGATAAAATTGTAGAACAAGAAGCAACTATCAACAAGGAAGAAGTAAACAATGATCATCAAGATATACCAGAACAACAAAAAGAAGCTCCTCCAAGGAGAACAAAAGAGTTGATTCAAAAGAACCATCCATCAAATCAAATCATTGGTGACATAAATGAAGGTTGATAGCTTCGTTCATCACAACAAGCTCACGTTGCTTTTCTAGAAAACTTTGAGCCTAGTAGTTTTGAGGAAGCCAGCCAGAATGAACATTGGATAGCAGATATGAATGAATAATTGGATTAAATTGAGAAGAATGACACATGGGATTTAGTTCCACGACCAAAAGATAAAAATGTCATTGGGACTAAATGGGTGTTCATGAACAAATTGAATGAAGATGGGCAGGTTACCCAAAACAAAGCAATATTGGTTTGCAAAGGTTATGTACAAGTGGAAGGAATTGATTTCGACGAAACACTTGCACCAGTTTCCAGAATGGAAGCCATCTGAATGTTTCTCACCTATGCATGTTCAAGAAAAATCAAAGTCTGCCAAATGGATGTTAAGTCATCATTTCTGAATGGAGAATTAGAAGAAGAAGTTTACATCGAACAACCTAAATGTTTTCTACTATCACAAAAAGAAGACTATGTCTGCAGGTTAAATAAGGCTCTATATGGTTTCAAGCAGGCTCCCAGAGCATGGTATGCTCATCTTGATGGATATCTACGTCAACAAGGGTTCAAGAAAGGTACTGTTGATAGAAATCTATATGTACAAATAGATAAAGATAATTTAACAATCGTTGAGGTATATGTGGATGATATAATATGGTAGCAATGATGATCGACTAAGTAAGAACTTTTCTACAAAGATGCAAAGTGAGTTTGAGATGTCTTTACTTGGTGAGCTAACATACTTCTTAGGGCTTCAAATACCTCAGCAAGAGAAAGGAATATTTATATGTCAAGCCAAGTACATCAAGGAAATGCTCAAGAAATTCAAAATGGAAGATTGCAAACCCATCCTTACTTCGATGGTAACAGGTTTCAAATTGAGCATAGACGACTCATCTAAGGATGTGGATCAGAGGTTGTACATATCTATGATTGGTATTCTTCTATATGTAATAGCCTCTCAACCAGATGTTATGCAAGCAGTTGGACAAGTATCAAGATTCCAAGCAGCACCAAAAGAATCACATATTATTACCATCAAAATAATTCTTCAATATCTAAAGGGCACAGAAGAATAGGGCTTGTGGTATCCCAAGGGTAACAATCTAATTATTCAAGCCTTTACAGATGCAGATTGGGCAGGAAGCGTTGATGATCATAAGAGTACTAGTGGAGCAGCATTCTATCTAGGTGGTTGTCTCGTATCATGGTTGAGCAAAAAGAAAACTTCAATCTCGTTATCTACAGCGAAAGCAGAATACATTGCAGTAGCATCCTGTTGTACTCAAGTCCTTTGGATGAAACAAACTTTGCAAGATCTTCAAGTACAATTTAGTGAGCCTATTCCCATTTTTTGTGACAATACTAGTGCCATCAGCATCTCCAAGAATCCTTTCATGCATTCAAAAACAAAACACATTCCAATCAAATATCATTTTTTTTAGAGAACAAGTCACTGAAAAGAATATCAAACTTGAGTGTGTTTGTACAAAAGAACAAATTACTAATATATTCACTAAACCTTTACCTCGTGAAGCATTTGAATATCTTTTTCAAAAGCTTGGGATTCTCCTAAGTTCCCATTAGATTACAGATCTACAGGACGACTGTGTGTCAGCGGGAGTGGAAGTGTGTACAGGTCTGTAGGATGTTTGTGTTTCAGGGGGAGTTACCCTTTGCCATTGATTTTAGAGGGGGAGATAATGTTGTAGTAAGAGGCGTCATGATCGCAGGGGGAGTACTTGTGTTGCCATCAATGCCAAAGGGGGAGATTGTTGATCAACGATTGTCATCGATGTCAACCCAAGCAGCACTAGGGGATAACCCAATATTGCATGGGAATTTTGACCTACCAAATTAATATATTCTGGGTCAATAATTATTTTTGTGGTTTCTACTTGTCAAGATGTTTCCATTGATATATGGCACTCCATGTAATTATTCATGGTTTGAGAGATATTCATGTTTGAAGTTTGTACCCCCAGTTAGTGGGCTAAAACCCTATGGGGTTGGGGCATGGGTCATTGAAAATTCATAATTAATATTTTTTAAGCTCCTAAATCCCTCCCACATTCACTTGTTGAAGCCCCTCTCAACCTAAGCATTTATATAAATTGTGATCCTCATTTCCTCCTTATGCAAGGGATTTCGCTATCTGAAACAGGTCATCGTGGCATTTTTGCTCTAAATTTTTTCTACGAAGGTTCAGAAGCTGAAATTTTTATGAGGAAAAGCCGAAATCCTGAGGAAGCTGCTGTAAAAATTTTAGATTAAGGTTCACAATATTTTTTGAGATATGATCTGTGGAAGTCAGGGTTTTTGCAGGCTCCTTAAATTAATCTCAAAGAAGTGACCTTGGTAAAATCATCATAACTCTCTCTCTGAGTATCAAATTGGAATTCCGTAAAAAGAGACAGGTAGTGAACAGAATTTAGTTTTCAATTTATCAATTTTAGAGCTGAATGAAGAAACAGTGACACGTGGCACGCCGTAAAAGTTCGCTCTACTGAAACAGTCCATAATTAGGGCATTGTGAGATATTGGGTATAACTCTCTCTTGAAGAATCCAAATTGGGTCAGACTTGTGGAATTGGAAAGATGATTCAGAGGACTACTAGAGGACCTAAAATAATATATTGAGGATATGAAATAATATAGATATACTAGATTCAATATCGATCTCCTAGAAGGCAAGAAAAAGCTAGATCATGTGTTCTCAAGGGTTGCAAAGGACCAAAAATTCTATGGCAGCAAAGCAAAGCAAGGTGCAGCAGAAGGTAGCATGACAAGATCATAAATCAAGGTGCATAACAGCAGCAATAATTTCATCATATGAAGTCTTCAAGTGGGCAGCACTGCATACAATCATTTTAAAGGTATCATTGTACTAAGTCATTGTAAATACATTATTGTAAAAATTGTACTAGTATCTATCTGCCAAGGGTTGAAGAGGCAGTGTTGGGAGGTCTAGGATCATCATTAGGTGGTTGTGTCAAAGTTTGGGTTATGGTCTAGTATATATTATTCTTCTACATCATTCTATATCATTGTAAAGTGGACCATTTTCCCTGGTACATGAGTCCATTCTTCTTTTATTCTGCTATAGGGTGGTAGGGTGGTGCTAGGGTGAGTTGTAGCTCATTGGGTGTTGGGGCATCTGTTTAGTTGACTACTATAGAATCTCGGGCGTTGGAGCGTCCATCCAGTGGGAGCTGGAGAAGAATTCTTTTCTAGATTCTAGGAAGTTGGAGCTTTATTTTCAATTGGAGTTGAATATTAAAGAATTATTAGAAAAGCATTAGGTGGTTTTTGTCCGGGAGTGGGTTTCCACCTTAAAAACAGTGTGCATTTATGTTCCTCTTGTTTTTTTCTATCATTGTACAAACACTGATAATAAGTAAATATTAACTAATGCTCTAATTGAAAGGAATACTAATTCACCCCCCCCCCCTCTTAGTATTTCCAACAAAAACAAGATGAAGTACATCATTAGTAGCGAAGAAAAACCCCATAATCACCCAATTCATGTTTTTCATATATATTTAGAGTAATTTGTTTTGTAAAATGATGATTTTTAAGCATTGTTAGAGGATTTGATGGAAGAAAGAGCAGAAATTTTAGAGATTTTAGATTGTGTACAAGAAATTTCAAGTGCAGAAAAGCAAAAATTGGAACCAAGCAGCTTGCAGCCAAGTGTATTAGTCAAAAGGAAAGATGAAACAGTAAAGGAGACATAGCCTATTGGGACAACAGATCATTCTCAAACAGACAATCAAAATCAGTGATCCAAAATTGAGCTTCCCAATGAAGAAAATGGTAATTGGACTATGGATTTTGACAAAGCTTTAGGTAAGGAAGGAGCTAGAATTGGAAATTGGATAAGTGGTCCCATGAATTAGTCATCTTGTCTTCCTCCTAATGTTTGGTTTTGTTCTTATAAATTGGCATTTTATTGTTGCAACAATGAGGCAAAATATGAATCTTTGATAGTTGGTCTTAAAATTCTCAAGAAAATAGGTGCTAAGAATATTTCTGTATATGGCGACTCCGAGTTAGTAATAAAACAAGTCAATGGGGAATACCAGGCCAAGCATCCTAGAATGCGAGCATATCGTAATGCAGTATTATAAATTCTTAATACCTTCACTGAATATACTCTATCATTGATTCCAAGGAACAATAATATCATTGTTGATGCCCTTGCCACTTCAACTAGTATGTCCAAGATTCTGCTTTATCCCAACAAGAAGTATGAGATAAATGTCAAACATTGCCCTGTTGTTCTGGAAAATGTTCAATATTGGCAAGTATTCCAGAATGACAAACAAATTGATAATTTCTTGTAGATGGAGGTAGATTTTGTTAGTTCACAAATCACTTATCAGTTTTATGAAAATGATCAAGAAATGCATGCAACATAATTAAAGGTACTACAGCTGAAAGATAACTCAATTCCAAGAGGTCTAGTACCCTTGGAAGATATTTTTGATCAATATGATGTTGCACAGAAACCAACAATGTTGCAAACTAAGGCAAGAGTGAAATTTCTTAATCTTAGCACTCCTGAGAAGCCCAAAATGGTTAAGATATCAAATTCTTTGAGTCCATAAATGAAAGGTAAATATGCAGCACTCATGACTAAATTTGTTGATGCTTTTGCATGGGAATATAGTGATTTAAATGTGTATGACAATAGCATAATCCAGCATACCATTCCCATAAAACCTAATCAGAAGCCTTTCCATCAGAAGTGTAGAAGGATGAATCCAAAATTGTTTCCCTCCATTGAAAAGGAATTCAACATATTTTATACTACTTGTATTATTGTCCCTCTCTGTTTCTCAAATTTGATGTCAAATTTAGTAATGATAAGAAAGAAGACAGGTGAGATTCACTTGTGTATTGATTTCTACAATTTTACTAAAGTTTCATTGAAGGACAACTATCCACTTCGAAAGATGGATCATATCCTAGAAAGGCTAGTTGCCTCTTCTAGGATTTCATTGTTAGATGGATATTCCAGGTACATTCAGATTTTGGTTCATATGGATGAACAAGAAAAGAAAACCTTCATGACACCTTAGGATACTTTTATGTATGCCAAAATGCCCTTTGGATTGAATAATGCAGGAGAAACCTTTCAGTGAGAAATGGATATCGCATTTTCCAACGAGAAGGTTGTGTTTTTTTTCATTTATCTTGATGACATAACAGTTTTTTCCAAGACGGATGAAGAACACTTGTAGCACTTAAAGACAGTCTTCCAAAGATGCAGAAAATTTGGCATATCGTTGAATCCAAAGAAAAGTTTTTTTTTTCTATGGAAGAGGGGAAATTACTCAGTCATATCATATCCAACGATGGCATCGAAGTATATCCTTCAAGAATTGAGGCAATTCAAAATCTGGAATATCCTAGGAGTAAGAGGAAATTCAATAATTCAATGGTAAGTTCAATTTCTTGAGAAGGTTTATTCCTAACCTTGGTGAACACTTAAGAGAAATCACCAATATGTTAAAGAAAAGTAGCGAGGTGAAATGGTCTTATGAGGCAAGAAAATCATTTAATCGAGTCAAGTTTGCATTGTCTCATGCTCCTATCCTTAGTAGCCCAGTTTATACACTTTATTTCATCATCTTTTCCTTTGCCTTTGAACATACATTAGTTGTTGTCCTCATGCAAAATAAAGATCATAAACAAAGCATCCAATTGCCTTCTTTAGTAGGAAAATAAGATATGGGGCTTTGAAATATAATATCATTGAGAAACAAGCATTGGTGCTAGTTAAAGCTTTGAAATATTTTCGAGTTTATATCCTTCATTCTCATGTTCTTGCCTATGTTCCTAATATTGTTGTCAAATATGTGTTAACACAGAAATATCCTGAAGGTAGGTGTGGTAAGTGGATAGTTTTTATGCTGAAATATGATTTAGAAATCAGACCTACAAAACTAATAAAAGTTCAAGGCTTATCTAAGCTCATAGCAGACTCTAACTTACATGCTTTAGACATCAAATTTATTGCTTCACTTTCTGAGGAGCAGGGGGTTGATTCATTACCTCGGGTATCTCAAATTTTTACCTCATCACCATGGTATTTAGATATAGTTCATGTGATGCAACATTTGAATCCTCCACCGGGCTTTCCCAAGTGTAAAGGTAGATCTCTAAAATTTAAAGCCCATTCTTAGCAATGGTTTATATTGGAAAGATTCGGGAGGGATTTTATTAAATTTCTTGGTATAAATTGAAGTTGAGAAAGTGATGAATGATTTCCATAAAGGTGATTGTGGTGGTCATCTTTTCTGGAAAACTACAACAAATAAGATATTGAGGGTTGACTTCTATTGGCCGAGTTTGTTTTCAAATGTATATAAAACAGTCATGAGTTGTCATGAATGCCAAGTTTTCCAAGGAAAGATAAAATTGTTATCATTGCCCTTGAAACCAATTGCGGTCCAAGCACCCTTCCAACAGTGGGGACTTGACTTCATCGATGAGATTCACCCTCCATCATCAGCTCAGCATAAGTGGATACTCATTTCCATCAGATTTTTAACAAATCGGATTGAGGCCATCCCCATGAGACAAGCAATAGACATGGTAATTATTCAGTTTTTGAAGAGTAATATTCTGTCTCATTTTGGCTTCCCACTTAAAATCATTATTGACAATGCAACAACCTTAAAATCAAAAAAGATGATATATTTTTGTGATAAATATGACATAAGGCTTAGGCACTCAAAAAAATATTATCCTCAAGGCAATGGGTTAGTTGAATCATCAAACAAGTCATTGGTGAACATAATCAAAAAATTGTTGCTAGAAAACAAAATGGATTTCCACAAAAAGTTAATTAATGCTTTATGGGCAGATAGAGTTAGCACAAATAACTCTATTGGCATGTCACCTTTTTAGCTGGTCTATGGTGTATATATAGTGATTTCAACTTCTAGTAGTGCAGGTGATGAAAATCCTACAAGAGATTGAAAGTGAGCCAAATGACATTCAACGATGAATTAATCAAATGATCCATTTGCAGCAGTCCAGGGAAGAAGTTTTCAATAATACCTCAAAGCTCTAGCATAAGATCAAGAAAATTTATGACAAGAAAACTAAAGCTGGTGATTTTAACTTGGGAGATGATGTTCTCCAGTGGGATGCTTGAAATGAGGATAAAGGAAAACATGGTAAGTTTGAGAACTTATGGAAAGGACCCTAAAATATTTTACCACTCTGAGGGAATAATTCTTACTTATTGGAAGATCATGATGGGCAAGCACTTCCAGGAGGACCGGCGAATGGTAGGCTCCTCAAACACTATCTTACCTGATCTTGAATAAAAGCTTTCACTTTCATTGTAAATAATAATTTATTTGATGTCAAAGAATAAAGGAATTTGTCAAATAATTTTGAAGCTCGAGGAGAAGGCCATACAGCTTCTCTGATCAGCTATTTTTTTTTGTTTTAAGTTAAAAATTCAAATCACTTTTTGAGTCAAGTCAAGTCATTTTTTATTTTTCTCAGTTTAGTTAGTCAATCATTTGAGTGTCAAGTGTTTTATTTTGAGTCCATTGCCCAATGGATGAGGCTACCTAGTATGCAGTGTTCTTGACACCTCCTAAAGGAGCTTCCGTCCCTAGCTGGAACCAATGTTAGTGTCTATGAGTCACCAGTGATAAAATGTACTCTTTCCATGTGATTGATAAGGTCTTAGGTTCAAATGGTCATATTAAAAAAAAAAAAACAAATAAATTTGACATATATCTGTTGTCATATGGCCATTGGTTATTATTTAGGTCAGTGCTACTCCCTCCACTTGGTCATGGTCATCATCACTCATCATGATCACATCATCATTTAGGTGTCATAGGTCATCAAAAGAGCTAATGTTCCATCATATAGGTCATGGTCTAGGATTTTCATTTGATTTTCATCATAATTTCAATCGTAAAAAGAAAAAAGGGAGTCATGTCCATCATTTGGGTCACCATCATGGGAGTTAGCAAATTAGGGAATAAAGTAAAAATAAAAAGTAACATTTCGACTTGAAGCAATTATGCTGCATGTCAAATCATTCAAAAGTCATTCTCTCAAGTACACATGATGTCATGAGCCAAATTGAGTTTCAACTTGAAAATGGTTCATCTCCATTAAATTAATGGAAATCAAGCTTTTCATGAGTTCATATCATCCTTCCAATTTTTCACAAGCTCCTCTCTTACACTCCAAAACTTGCAATAGCCATCAGAAGGTCGAAATCCATCATCAAATTGCTCCACTCATCAAGCTGATGCATTTCTATTACGTTTTTGGAGGGTGTTGTGCTTTTGTTTTGGAGATATAAGGAGGGAAAGAACATATGCAAACTCTAATTCATTGTTTCAGACATCTTCAAACAAGTAAGTGAGGCTCTCACACACCCGTCCTTCAGTCAAAATTCTCCAGAAAATTAATTAAATCCTCCTCTAGGGTTATTTTTTGTGTTTATACTGCATTTTCAAGTTTTGTGGTATTTGTTTCATTCCAAGGATAAATCCCCTAGTTTTTTACCCTAACTACTCTTGTATACACCTGATAAACTGTCCCCAACCTTTTCCCATAATTATTTTCCTCATCTCATCATTTTTCCTTAAAAAACCAAGCCCTCATTGTGTTTTTGTTGTGTTTCTGGGTTTTCCCTCTATAATTCATTTTTTCCCCTTCTTCCCTCACTCATCCTAAGAAATTTCACTACCCCTGTATTCCTAACATCTACCCTTACCCCCCAAATTTTCCCTAGAATTTTCCCTACCTCCTATCCCCTCCTTTTCCCTCCCTAAACTAGTTTCTTTGTTTTCCCTGTTTTGCAACCCTAAACCCCTACCCTTTTCCCTATCAAACTAAGGTTTTCAGTCAAGAAAAACCAATAGCATGGCTAGTGAAAAGAATAAATACAACAAGGGGGAACATATCTTAAGATATGATCCAACTCATATGCAGGAGATCAATGCTTCAGAGTTCATCAAGAGGTCATTTGGACAAGTAGGCTACCTAGGGTTTTTGTGAGAAAGTACAAGAGGTGGGCTACCATTGTAAGTTGACTAGTCTATTTGCCACCAATTTTAAGAGGAACAAGACCACCATAGTAGGGATGGATTTGGACATAGAAAATTATAAAGTGTTCCTGAAACCACAGTATAAGGAAGCTCCATCTTATATTTTCCCTTACAGGAAATTATTGGATAAATATACTCCTTTAATGAAGGTGATTATGAAATATTTCACTTGTGAAGGCAATTTTAATAGGTTGTATCAGTATCACATAAGATTGTTGATGCACTTCACTTCCATTAAACCACTAAATCTACCCAATTACTTGTTCATAAGCCTGGTTAAGATGATTGATAAAGTGCATACTAAAGGGAGAGACCATCAGGAAATCTTGTTTCATCATGCTTTGATCAAAGTCAATATTTTCCACCAGCTCACAGAGATCAACATGCCATGGGAGACCTTCTTGGAGACACAACCTAGAGCAGAAATTTCAAAAACCTATAGCAAAGGTAAGAGGTTGATTTTTTCCCATGAAATAGCAGAGATTCCTAGACCTAAAACTAGATCTCAAGCTCTAATTATATCCAAGGAAGTTGTCAATGCATAAGTGCAAGTTGAATATATAAGAGAGAAATCACCTAGAGATAGAGATGATGCACCTTTGCAGCATGAGGAAGAGATACCTCATGAAATTGAAATGGCATAACTAGAAGAAGAACACCATCAATACAAGGCAGATGAAGACACAATCAAAGAAAAATAGGCACAGATCAGGGAGCTCAAAAATGATCTTGTCAAGGAAAATTTCATGGTATCTTTCCTGCAACGAGAAAATAAGCAATTGAAACTAAACCTACTGTTGCAAAGAAAACCACAAGAGGACCATCCATCATCGATCAAGGCAGGTGTTGTGATATAAAAGGATAATGGTAAGGCCATAATTAATGTGGAGAAATTATAATACAAATACATTCAGGTACAGCCAAGAAGGCCTAAAACTAGAGCAGAGGCAAGAAGAGTAAAACCTGAAAAAGAGCCATCTCCTCCTCAAGCCTACAAAGGCATCAATGACATCACAGCTGCAGAAGTTGAAGAAGACGAAGAATATTGGATTGGGGTAGTAAATGAATATCTAGAGAAGTAAATAAAGAAGGAAAACATAGACACTTCCATACAGAGGCACATGGCAAGGCACTACTACACTAGAAACACTATTTGCAAAATTAAGGTTAAGAACATGAAGAAAAAGCTCAAGAAGACCCTAAGGAAGCTTAAGAAGAAATATAACCCTGATCTCTTGGCTGATGCATCCTTTTTTGCTTGAATGCATGACAGAAAAATGGAAAAGGAGAAGTTTTTGCAAAAAATTGAAAATTTTTGGCTTTTTTGTCACACGGGCCAAACTAGTGCACAAAAACACAGCGAGTGATTGTTGTGCTTTTTCCCAGAGGCTCTAAATGAAGATTGGAAAGCATGTGGAGATGGATAATTATGTGAGGATAACATATAATTACTTTTGGATGGTTGAAGGTTTATATATTTTAAGAAAAATGACAAAATAGTGCCCATTTTTTACCTTTTTGCCACTATTTCAGACCACTTGCTGTGTTTCTGGGACAACTTGACTTCAAGGCAAATTTTCAAAGGTTTGGAGTAGTTTTTTCTAGTTCTTGATGATTTCATGGTGTAGTATACATCCCCATATTTCCAACCATGCCATTTTCAGCCAAAACCTCAACCGGGAAGGCTTCCAAATCACCCTCCAAAGTTGTGTTGCGCTTCCGCTACGATTCTGAGAAATTTTACATCATTTATGGGTTTGAGGATTTTTTTGACACATGGAGGTCAAAGGTAAAAATGGTCAATGTAACGGCTGGCTCATGAGTTTTTTAATGGTTAATGGGCCTATTTATGGTCATCTTTGTTAAATAATCTTATGTTTAATGACTTGAGAGAAAAACTCAACTTGTTAGCTAAAAAATGGGAAAGTTGTTTCTAACTCCCCTAGAATTAGGCTATGATTCATTAAGTGAAGTAATTAGTTATTTTGGATAAGGATTAGACTCCTAGAGGTGGAATATTGTTTATTTTCTATATGTACTCAGAATTATGTCATTGAGAGGGTTGGATATTGAAGTTCATGCTCTTTTGGCACTAGTGTATTTGACAATTTGCAGAAGAAATTTACAGGCAGTTGCAGTTATTTTATGGGATTCTTGTGATGTGGTTAGTGAATTTTTTTTTCTATATTTTTCTTATGCATCTGGTGATCAATTTTTTCAAGCAGCCATCTACTTTCTTCCTATGATTTATCTTTTAAGTTTTGATACATAAATCATTCTTTCATGCTTTGTGTTTGTTTAAGATAAGAATCTAAGTGTTTCATCCTCTGAAATAAGTGAATTCATTATGCTCACCTGACTTGTTATATGTTTTTCTCCTTACCACACTACAATTACAAACCAATTGTATCACTTAATCACAGCTACCTTGCCTCATATTATGTCTTCAGCTAATTTTTTTGGGATATCTTGCCTAGTTTCCAAACCTAGTGCTTCTTTGTCTAGCAAAACCTAATCAAACCTTAATCAAAAATCCTACTGAGCTTGATATAGAAAGATCCCTCTCTGATTTGGTAGGGCTAGCTGCCAAATTGAAAGTTGGTTTGTGGTTAACAGTTTGGTTTCCTTTCTCGGCCTTGGGAAACTAAGGAGCCCTAACACAAACAACAGATTTCTCCATTTTGATTGAAGTGTGAAAACAAGAATGCCTTTCTTGAATGTCAAAATGTCCATACCTGGGTTATGTAAGAAATATTCCTATCTCTAATATTTCAACATTTGATTCTTTAACCAACTTTTATCATTCCTAGGAAGTTTTGTAGCTTCGGTGATAAAATCCACTATCAATTTGAGTTTGATATTCCCAATTTTTGCTTCAACTTTGTCGAAGGCTCGGGAAAATGCTTTATTCACTGCCATTTCATACCCATCAAAATTTTCCACAGGGGCTTCACTAGGGAATAATTATCATACCACATGCATTCATATTAGGGATATATATTGAGAAAAAAAAGACATAATATATGGAACATATAATAGGGGGTAAAGGGTTTTTATATTGACAGGTATAAAAAATGGAGATTAAAGTTAATAAAAAAATGGACACCTACAATATCTAGTTAAAGTAGGCGTTTTTTAAATTGGGAAAGTGTATTGGGTTCATAATGGTAGGGGGTTAAATAATGTGGTTTTCAAAGGTATTTTCTAATATATTTTCAAATTAAGGGTATTGTTAGTATGCCACAAACGCATGTGATATTTCAGAGGTTCATTGAGTGAAGTCCTTGTGAAATTTTCAAAGAATTTTAACCATCTCACCTTTTGCAACTAGCCTCTGACTTTAGGATAAGCATTTAGGAATTTTAAACCCACAGGCTCATGGCGGATGATGATTATTGTAGGAGGAGTCTTGCTTCCAAATCTCCTTTTGACAATGTACCAGTGGAAAAAATGGATGGTGATATTGATGAAATTCGGTGAGGGGCTTTGGGTTAAATGGAATGAATGGATTTTTTTGGTAGTATTATATTAGGATTCTCCATTTTAACCTCATAATTTCTTATGATCCATTTAGATATGATCCATTGATGTCGGCATAGGTTTTGGGATTTGAATTCTTCGTATACGATAAGAAGAATTTCAAAATATGATGGAATGAAATTATACATAGTAGGTTATGGTTAATGCCATCATTCAAATACATACAAACCATCATCTTAATTTAAGAGTCCATTGAAATGTTATAATAAGTCCATCAACTCTCTTTTATTGTAGTTTTTACTTTAATAAAACCGATTGACTATCCATTTATTTACCTTTTTTTGCATATCTCACTTTTATGCTTTTATTTTTCTTGTTTGCAAGTTCAAAATACTTTTTATATGAATCAACTACGAAATGTTGAACTAGCTGCAGAATGTTGAACTCTTCAAAAAAATTCTTCAATTCTCCAAAACTCTTGTTTCTTTCTCAAGGATGATAATGACGATGAGTTCTATTTTGAAAGAAAAACAATTTTTTCAAAACATTTAGTTTTAAATGAGAATTTATTTTGTAAAGAATAATGGGAAGAGGGAAATGGGAAAAAGGAAAAGGAAAATGAAAATTTAGGTTTCCAAAGGACTTTTGGTTTTCAACTAATATTGTATGCAGCACATGCCAGCAATGTTGGTTTTCAAAAATATGTCTTTATTATTATTATTGTTATTATTTATTTTATTTTATTTTAGAGAAAATACATCGTGAAACTTCTTTTGGTAGCATAGGAGAAGGATCTCCTTTTCCTACAACTTTAAATCAAAATTCTCTTGTGTATTTTGAACAAATTCTTCTCTTAAAAAGGTATTATTATATAGCTTTAATCTATTCACATTGACAAGAAAATTGATCATTTCTTCATCAATGGTCTTAATTATAACTGCACCATTGTCGAAAACATTTTTTGTCACATAGGAACATAGCCAATGTGTTTGAAATTTCCCTTGAAAATATTTAAACTTGGAACCAAAGAGAATGGCCCAATCACTTGGCTTAAACTTTTCAACTTTGATGAATTTATCATGCCACCTTATCCTTTGGTGTTGGATTACGTTTTTCCTTTGTATGACATCTTGTCAGATCTCATCTAATTCATTCAATTGTACCAATCCTTATTTTTGGGCTTTAGAGAGATCTAGCCCCAATTGTTATCTTGTAGGTCTCCATTTTGAATTCAATAGGAAGAAAATTTTGATTCCCATAGACAAGCTCATAAGGAGTATGTCTAGTAGTATTTATCAATGTGGTCTGATATGCCCAGAGTGCTTCTGGAAGTCTGTCTACTAAAACTCTTCTATGTAGATGTACAGTCTTGTTCAGTATGGCTTCGAGAACTTTGTTGGTGGATTCCACTTTTCCATTGGCTTGTGGATGATATGGAGTGGATTTGTGATTTTTGATCTTTAACTGCTCATAAAATTTTTCACTGGATTGGATGTAAATTGCGTGCCATGATCTGTTACAATTTTTCTTGGAACACCAAACCGAGTGAAAATATCCTCAAAAAGAAATGTAACAACAACATTTTCAGTAGAAAATATTAGTGCCTTAGCTTCTACCCATTTGGTAACATAATCAATACAAACAATTATATACCTCTTTTTCTTTTATTGAGGATTAATGGGTCCAACAAAATCTAGACCCCATTTTTCAAAAGGATCTACTAGTCCTAATGTTGTAGAGGCATTTGATCTGACTAAATAGGTCTCCCCATTCTCTGACAGATATCACATTTTTTTACATATTCGTTGGCATCATTAAAGGAGGAAGGCCAATAATATCCCAAAATAAGTATTTTGTATGTGGTTCTTCTATCTAAAAATTGTCCTCCACATTGTTCATCATGACATTCTTTCAATATCTCAAGTACTTCATCTTCTCGAACACATCTTTGAATGTCAGGTCTTGTACGGTACAATTATCCTTCTATCCAAGAATAAGGCACATTGGGGTTGATGAATTTTTTCCTTTCTTTGGCTGATAATTGTGGAGTAAATTTCCCTATAGCCAAATAATTAGCAATAACTGCAAACCAAGGAGTTTTAGTGGAAACTAAAAAAATATATTCGTTAGGAAAATTATCTTCTACAGGAGTATTATTATTATCATTTTTCATCCTGGAAAGGAAATCAGCAATTGGGTTTTCTTTTCCTGGGCTATCCAAAATGGTAATATTGAATTCTCGCAACAATAAAAGCCACCTAGTAATTCTTCCATTAGTAATTGGTTTGTTCATAAGATATCTGATAGAAAAATTATATGTGGGAATAAAAGTCTCATAACCAGTGATGTAATGTCTAAACTTACTAATGGCATGAACAATTTCTAAAAACTCTTTTTTCTGTAATTATATAATTTAACTCTACGGGAGTAAAATTTTTACTTTTACAGTATAAAACATAAGGAGTTAAGTATTTTTGTCCCAATACAGCTTCTAAAGTTGTAACTAAAGCATCAATAGAAATATTAAATATGAGGGACCAATTTGGTCCTCTTAAAATTGGTGCTTCATAAATTTTATGTTTCAATAATTCCAAATATTTTTTACAACAAAATTCAAAATCCTTTATTAGTAATTTGAAAATTTGTGAAGCAATGTTTTTGAAGTTTTCTATAAACCTTCTATATTAACCTATGAATCCAAGAAAACTCCTAACATCTCTTTGGCATGTTGGTACTGAAATTTTGGAAATAACCTCAACCTTTGATGATGTTAGGTCCCTATATTAATAGTTTAGTCCCTTATTGTTATTAGTGTAGCCCCCTTATTGTTATTTTTGTACCCCTGTAACCCTAATATTGTTATTATTGTGCTCTTACATTAGTAGTGTTAGGTCGGCTAGGATTATATTATGGCCCCATGGACTCCTATATATAGAAGTAGGTTTTGGTCATTTGAATCATCCAAGAATTGTTCATTTGTGTAATTTATTGGAGGTTTCCCCCTCGAAGTGGTTGATTTCTAAGGCGTTGATCTCTCTTTTATTCTATTTTGGAGCTGGTTTCACAATAGATGAATCCACCTTTATTCTAGCACCTAAAATATGATGACCCAAAACAATTCCTCCATTAAACATCATAAATCATTTTTCATGACTCAATGAAAGATTATTTTCTTTACATCTAACAAATAATTTTTCCATTTTTTCCATAGCTTCTTCAAAATTATTCTCATAAACAGTAAATTCATCCATATAAACTTCTACACATTCATGGATCAAGTCAAAAAAGATACCTAATACTTCTCTTTGAAATGTAGCAAGTGAATTACATAAACCAAAAGGTAGTACCCTATAATAATACTTACCCCATGGACATGTGAAAGTTATCTTATCTTGATCTTTAGGTGAAAGTTTAATTTGATCGTATCCACTGAAATCATCATGAAAAGATAATTATTTCTTCCCTTCTAGTGTATCTAATACTTGATCAATGAAAGGTAGTGGGAAATGGTATTTTAAATTTGCTTTGATTAATTCTCGATAATCTATGCATACTCTCCACTTTCCATTTTTATTAGGCACAATCACCAAGGGTGAAACCCATTTTCTATCTGTAATGGGATAAATAAAATTCACATTGAGGAATTTTTGTAACTCTTCTTTAACAATATCCCTCAAATTAGGATTCATCCTTCTCTGAGGTTCTCATATTGGTTTGGAATTCTCTTGTATATAAATATGATGCATTCATGTATTTGGATTGATTCCCTTAAGTCAATATATTCCCATGCATATGTGAAGGGGTGTTTTTGTAGCATTTTTATCAATTGTTTCTTTTGAAATTCTTCCAAGTTATTATTAATGTTTAATGTTTTACCTGGATAAATTTCCACCAAATAATTGCCAAATTTTTCCATATACTTTGATGATATCTTGGATTCTCAAGATAAGAAATATTCAATTCCACAATCTTCCTTAAAACTTTGATTTAGCATGTGCACATGGTAATTTTTTTCACAATATGAAGAAAATCATGATCATTCATTAATTGATCTTCTTCATCATTTTGTGAGATAGTTAAAATTGGTTGAACATCTACAAAGTCTGCATCATCATCTTCAATCCATAATTCATTTTCTATCTCAGTTATTTCTCTTTCAGGTGCATATAATTTGAACTCTTTATTATAATTTCCATTAGAAATAAACATATCTTTGGATATACAACTTATGAATGCATTAGTTATAGCTAACCATGGTCTGCCAAGAATTAATAGATTTCCTCCTAAATCAGTTTTGGGAGTTGATATAATATAATCAACAGGATACTCTCATGAATCTAAGGATATTGATACATCTTCAAATATACCCTTGGGTTTAATAATATACATATCTTCTAATTGCAATAAAGTAGGAGTAAATTGAAGATTGGTTAATCTTATTCTATCCATAGTATTCTTTGTCATGATATTTATAGTTGCACCTAAGTCAATAAAAAATTTTGGAATTTCAATACCATTGATATAAACCTTTACAATGTGACTACTTGGATTTTTTTTTAAATTTATTATTGTTTTTCCCATCATAATGTCAGCAATTCTTCCTAACATCTATACTTTTTTAATGTCTTTTATTTTTCTTCCAAGTTTCTTGATACACAACTCCTTTATTGTTTTTTTAAAGATAGGTATTTAATTTATAGCTTGAATCAATGAAATCTTGATGAAAATATTTTTCAATTCATCTAACATGTTATAATCACGTAAAATTAGTTTCCTCTCTATACCTCTATCAATTTGAAGTCTCTCGAAAAAGGGATGATTTTGTAAGGAAATAGAGGTTTGTTCAGCTATATGAATTGTAAGATTTGGTTTTATTTTGTTGTAATCTAATTGTGTAAGAATATCTTCCTTTTAAGGAGTCTTTTCCTATTCAGGAGATACCTCCTTTTTCAAGAGTTTTCTCCTCTTTATATTCTTGGATGACAATTGGGGGTGTTTTCTTTTGTAAAGCTAGATTAGATATATGTTGGATGTCATTTAAATCTATAGGAATTATTATATAATATTGAATTTTTGGGCTTCAACATTATAAATGAGTTGTTGAGGCACTTTATTATTGGGATTGGGGAGTTGTTGTGTAAGTAACTGATTTTTTTTTTGAGGAAATGAAGTGGATAGTAATGGAATAGGTTGACTTGTAGTCCATTGAGGTTTTAATTATGGTTGGGCAGGTTGTGAATGTTGGGGTGGAGAGTAATACTTAGGTTGGTATTGAGGATATTGTTGGAAATATTGAGGATATCGGGGATTTCTACCATAATAACCTTCCCATATTTGTGTCCAATATGGGTTTTGTGGTTGAGGTGGCCAAGTTTTCCATGGTAGGGGTTTGTTCCAATTACTTTGTGGTTGTGCATAAGATTGAAATTGTGCATTAGGATCTTGTGCCATACCTATTTGACGAGGCTGCCAAGGTCTTCTAAGAGAAACATAACAAAGTTATTGTGTTTGACTTATCTCAGCTTCCTCTTGGTATATAGCTTTTAGTCCTGGTACTGAAGGACAGTCCTTTGTAGCATGAGTCTCTAAACACATAACACAAATTTCAACCTTGTCAAGAGGAAATTCTCATAATGCATGTTTCTTTCTACATCTTGGACAAAAAATAAATAACCCGACATTTTCATCTCTTTGATTTTTTCGTACTCTTAGCATATCAATTTTTTCACTAAGATTTCCAAGAATATCAGTTTAAATTTATCAAACATAAAATTTTTCTCTACTTGCCATTCCGAATGCATATTTACTTACCCTTTTCATAACTAGGTCTCTTTGAATCCTACCATATTTTGATTTTCCTCTTGAAATGTGCTTGCAAAATTCACAAATCACTTGAAAATATAATAGGCAAACATCACCTTTACTAATTAATTTAAGAATATCAATCCATTCATTTCTTATGGCCTTTAGTAAGAGAGTTTTTAATGTGTCAAATCGTAGATCATGCAATTTAACTATTTTAACATTATAAGTAAATCTCTCCACTAAATATTCAAGGATTTCATCTTCTTTTTGGTCATTTTAAACACGTCTTCTCTAAGGCAATGGAGTATGAAATAATATTTATATTTTTCTAAAAATATTTTTTCATGTCATCCCATGTCCTTGTAGAATTAGTTCCTAGACCCATAAACCATTTAAGATCCCTATATTTCAATGTAGTAGGAAACAATTTCAACTTTTCAGTATCAAGTAAAAAGAAATCCTAAATTAAAAGTGAACACATATGTATGCTACCCCGACACGGCACCAAAAATGTTGGTTAATTTAATAGTTGGTTAAATTACATGCCTTAAATTATCAATCCAGGGTTTTGTTGATGGTCAAAATTAACATCATCAACATTGGGAGGAAACCACCCAATCGAGCCCCAATTAGACCCTTTTTCATTTGGGATAGTGGCTCCGACTGGAATTATGGGACCGGGAACCCTTTAAAAAAATGTGCAAAGTGGGATGGATGTTGGTGATAGTATATCTATTAGGAATACTAATCTATTCTGATAAATTAATTATGAATTACTGTAACCTATTATAATACTTGGGTAAGCTAAAAACATATTTGCTAGAAAGATGTCGTGATAAACATAATAATGTAGATTATAATGTAGATTATTATGAAATTATGATATTAATTCAATCGAAAGGAAATTAATTTAATTAAATAGTTAATTTAATTAATTTAATAAAAGCACCGCATATGATAATAGATTTGATTGTTTAAAATATAAATTAATTTTCAACCAAACATGCTAGTAGTGATCATGAAAGACAAACTGGAAAATATATATATATATATATATGAACAATATCAATGAACAATTCCTTTCAAAAAAAATAAATAGAAACAATGGATAGTAGTACCCAAGAGACTGTAAATATTCTCAATCTGGAGCTGCAAGTGGTTCAAATTTATATTAAGAAAAACTCAAATATAGTAGTGCAATTTAAGTTCTTTCTTATTCAAAATTCATAACTCTTTTATCCATCTTAGAGAGGTAAATTTATAGTTTCAATACAAAAATGATAAAAACAACCTCTTCTACTAATATCTCAACAGAAACAAACAATAAAAGACTAATCAGGAAATTGTTGTAACATTCTTTGAACTTAGGACGAGGACTATTCAATAGTGAGTTGTTGTAATATGTATATATCTAGCAGAATGTTGAGCTCCAGAGGATGCTTAGGATTGATCCTCATATGGCTGGTAAAAATAGAAGACTTCAATGGTGGTAACAATTGCATAGAAACATTGGATAAGTCGTGAAGTACCAACCATTGGATATGGGGTTTGACAAGAAACTACCAATGATGCTCAAGGTCAATTTTAGATAACTGCTCAATTCTCTCAACCATTGTTGCGTTATGTTCCAACCATGTTTTCAATAATTTCTTGGTACCTGGAACTAAATATTCTAAGCAGTTATAAATCATATTTGATTGTAACAAAGTATCATTGATTGATTCAGTGGAGGGATTGGAAATATCTCAGACCTTTTTCATTGCAACTTCATCTTGTTTCGTTCTGATCTCCCACTCTCGAAAAATTATTATCTTTTGTGCCTCATCAATTTTAGGTGGATTTTCTTCTCTACCTTCTTCACTTTCTTGCTAACTTAGAAAATTAGTTAATTGCTCATTTACTTCATCAAAATATTTCATCATCTCATTCAATTGATTAACAAGAGAGTTTCTTGCCTTACATTGATCCTAAATCAACATGAGCTTATTGATGTCTGAGCAGAACATTTAAATCTTTGAATTATTTCTTAAACTTTGTCAGTTGATGATTGACACTCAATTGCTCTATATTTCTCTTCATTTTTTCAAGATTATTGTATTTCATATTTGTCTCCTTATGATGTTGTAGTTTCAATGTATCAAATTTCTTTTGTAACTCTGCTAATTAATATTACCATTGTTCAGTAATTTTTTGTTTCTCTGCATTGAATTATTGTTCCAACGAGATAATTTTTTCTTCTTTTTCCTTATAAGTTCTTGGACTTCTACTGCTTTTTCTATAGTATCTGAAGCATAGGCTCATGTGAATTGGGTTAACTTTTTTAATTCTTATGTTGTTCTAGCAGAGGAACCTTTCCACAAAACTTCGAAGGAAGAGACCTTGATGGGTACCACTGACTAAGTTTGATCTTCCACATTGAGAATGACATCCAAAGTAGGGAAAGCAGGAATAATTTCAATATCCTTATGATCATGAATATAAGACTTATTAGTAATTTATTCTAACCTTGTATCTTGTTTAGAATTCTTAAGAGTACCCTGAACATCAACTTGTTGTGAAGAAGTTGCAATTTGAGAAATTGTAGTTTGACCCTTGGTCTTTGGATTTAGAGTCATACTAAACTCATTCCATGCCTCATTTAATTCGGGATTAAAAATAAATTCATCTACATGAGGTGGAGATGAAACAATAACGACCTCTGGTTGACCCTGAGGAGGAATGACTAACTGTGAATAATTTTCATGTTGAACGATAGACATTGATGGAATTTTTGGGGGTAATTGTAGAAAATTTAGTTGAATATTGGATATCCTGGAAGTTTTATATTGAATAAATTATTTTTTCTCCTCTACAATCAATTTTTCATCCACTCAACATAGCATTGTTGCATAAGAGGAATATTGTGCAAACATATCATCTAACTTGTCTTCTTCATGGTGAACTATCTAATTCCTTGAGATGCAGTAAAAAAATTCACAACTGAATCTAGATAATATTGTTTGTTAGAAACAGTGGGAAATTTGAGAGCTTGAATATCGAATATTTCTTTCTCAACATGACGGTAGTTTGCCAATTAAAATATACCGAATCACACAGGAAAAACATGACATGCCTTCTTATTTGACTCTCTCAACACTTTAGTAATACCATAAACCATTTTTTGATAGGATACTTCCCTACTAACTAACTTATCTGGGATGGAAAAAGGAGAAATATGAGGAAGATAAATGCTGCCCTAGACTTTGATGTAAGTGAATAATTCTTCTCCAAACCAATTTCTAACCCTTCGAAGGTCATCCATAGATTCTTGAGACATCCTAGCTGGTCGAGACTAAAAAATGAATTCATATATCAGACTCATTTCCTTGTGACAAATATGGTAGATATGTTCAAGATATTTTGATTCCCATAACATGTCATGATAAATGCGAATAGGCTAAGGATCCTAAATGGTCCATTTTCATCCCATAGCAGGAAAATCCATAGAAAAACACAATGCATCCATAACATAAGTGGACATGTACAAAGAGGGCAGCTTATCTTCATAAATGCGTCTAGCTTCTCAGAAATCTAACATATGGGTAACCAAGTTATTACAAATAATGGTGACCTAGTCAAATATAAACCTTCGAGAGCCCCATCGATTAGAGGTACCTAGGAGTCTGGGAGTTTCAAAGCATTAGGTAGGGCATACAATCAACACATCATGGCTGCAACTTGGGAAAAAGGAGTAGCCAGGGAATTTATTGAATACTTATTGGATTCCTCAATTTATGCTTGTTTGGGTCTTGTCTCCATTGTATGATTTGTTTTGACGAGTGCCCATGCTCCTTTATAAAGGCCTCAACGTACTCCTTAATATATATGTACTAAGTATTTGGAAGATGGTACATGCTTCGCAAATCCTTACTGGTGAAGGACCCAATAATTGCTCCCATTTTTCACTGAATGTGTCTCTCAAAAATATATATATTCTCGACTACCCAATGAACCATGTTCGTGTAAGGAAATAATCGTGGTATTTCTGCAATTATGTGAAAAAAAGAATTGGTGGAATCCTTTACAGTGGCTTTGAGACAAGAATTCTGTCGTTATTTGTGATCGTTCTAGTGGTAACCTTGGGTCTTCATTTTCAAAATACTAATAAATTGATTCCCAAGAGGGAAGCATGGCAACTCTGGTACATATGGTATCTGAAAACAGTCCTTCACCTAGAATTTTTTCATTCACATATTCAATCAATGGACCAACATATTGTTGTTGTAGATCATTTTTCTTAGATCTATTCCATTTCTTCATTTCTTCCAAATATAGGAAATATGTGCTCACCTGTAGAAGACAGGCATTGAGACTTAGCAAAAAAAAACTATTTACAACAAGTCACAATGGCGTAAAAATGGAAACATAGAGTAAAAATCCTTTATTAAAAATCAATTGAGAAAACCTAAGCTTATTTAATGTGGGACTTTATTCATTCAAGACCCATTCTTAATACATTAAATTACTAAAGTGAAAAGATGATGGACCATGTGAACATGCCACGTCAAATATCAAAATGGAGATATCATAGGGGAAATTAAAATACACTTACGATATATGACTTTCCCGATATGAATGTTCTGAGATGAGAGGTTCGAGATGAGAAAGCTCTGAGATGTATAAGTTCTGATATATAAGAGTATCTTAAAATTTATTCTTCTTGTAAGTCCTTTTAAATAATATTTATGGCATATAAAGCTCCGATATATAAAAATATCAAATATAAATAAATTATATTGGAACCTTGGGAAGTCAGATCTCGGAAAGGAAATATCTCGTAGAGTTTTTATTAAAAGGTTTTGATAAAGAAATTCCGAGAATATTAATCCCAATGGGGAATTTACTTTATTTTTCTCTTAAAATATTTCAAGACTTTTTAAAATTCAATTTCCTTTTAGTCTTATTTTTAAGAAAACCTAATATGCTTTAGAAAAACTAATAAATAAAGGGTCCCCATTATTTATTATGTCTTAGATGAAAAATGGGGGGTTTTTGTTTTCTACAACAATTGGCAACGCATTGGGAAAAATAGTTATCTTTGAAAAAATTAATTAAATTTAAAAGAAAAAAGGAATAAATAAGAAAATACCCAAATGCTAAAGTTCATATTTTTATAAAAAAAAAAACTCTCTGAAAAAACGAAAAGAAAATTTAATATTTGCAAACCTCGCAACCTATTCATACGAAGGACTTATTTTATCTTTGGTAGCTAGTTTTTAATATTTTCTATATTGACGATGTAAATACTATTTATAATTTTATCATTAAGATAGACTCTAATGTCACAGGTAGTGTCATTGCTGCCAACAGGCATCCATAGCCTCGATAGGGTTACCCTTTAACCAAGGAAATATCAGTATCCCATCCACTAGTAAATGATTTAGAGAAATTTAGTTAAGACTTTTGTTGTTTGTTTTTTCTTGAAATTCACTATCCTAGCTTGGTGACCAGATATTGACAATTCCATTCACAAGTATTAACGATAGTGAACAAGTAGGCTCGTGATGATAACTCTTGTCTTTCAAGTTTAATATCTTTGAATTACACTCTAAAAATATTTAATTAGTGGATGGGGAGGTAAATATTCTCCTTAAGAGTTGAGGATGACATATATAGTCATAGGAAGCTAAACCTTTTTTATCCTTTGTCTTTTTAAGTAGTTTCTTGATGTTATGGCGCCTGAGACAAAATACCCCTTTTATGGATTTCAGGTTATGAGTAGTTCACAGAATAATAAAGACAAAATCATTAATATTAGAGATTATAGTATTTATGAAATTCTGAATCAATAGCATAATAACCATTTTATTGATAGTTTTCCTCAAAAATAAATTTAATTAAAATGATTATAGAATGTTAATACATATTACCCAAGTACGAAACCAAAATATTAGCATTCAACGAAAATAGCTAAAAGACAAACCGATTTATACATATGATTATTTATATATTTATAAAAGGTACCATGAATTTCAAGAAAAATATTTCTTTAGGATGAGCCCATTTACGGGAAGGAATACCTTCCTTCCTTAGAGGTCTTGGAGGATGAAAGTAGATGGGCCGAGTTTTTCCACAATATAGCCAAAGCTTCTGAAATTTAGTGTGTTTACATTTTTCTTCATGGGATTTGTCCCATTTCAATACAAGATCACTGACTTAAAAAACTTTATGTCCAACTAAACTTGCATCGAACCATGAATTTATAGTATTTGGATGCTTAGCATAAGTATGTTTTTCTTTATCCCTCCCTTATTCTAATTTCAATAATTGAGATAATCTTAGTTGAAGGGGAGAACAAGGTTTCTCTTCAATATATTGAACTAGGGTTAGTGAAGGAAAAACAACATTAAGGGGTTGAAAAACTTATCTTCCATAAACTAAATAGTAAGGGGATTTCCGTAAAGAAGCCTTATGAGTTATTCTATATTCCAAGAGAGGAAATATTAAAGATTTATGCCAATTCTTCTAGTTTTCATCTATGGTTGTTTTATAATTCTCAAAATATTTTTATTTGTAGATTTTGCTAATATATTCCCTTGGGGATAATAATTTGTAGAATATTTAACCTTATAACCCCTTTTTAACAAAAATTTATTTATTAAGTTTCCAGAAAAATAGGATGCATTGTCAAAAATGAGAGCACTTGGAAGGCCAAATCTAGTAATAATATGTTGATTAATGAATTTGATTACAACTTCAGAATTGACCACTTTTAAAGGAACTTATTCCAGCCATTTAATAAATTAATCATTAGTAGTGATAATGTATTTATGTTGCTTAGATGAGTGAGGAACAATCTCACCTATAATGTATAAACCCCATTGCTTGAATGGTTGTTCAATATTCATTGGTTGCATTGGTAAGGATGCTTTCTTTTCTTTTCCTGAAGCAGTTTGCCAAATTTTACATTTCCTTACATATGCATGTGCATCCTTGAATAAGGTTGGCTAGTAATATCTGGCACAAAATATTTTATAAAAATTAGTATCTCTGCCTTAGTGTCCACCAGCTCGTCCATCATGCATTTCCTACAAACGCTTTTCAGCTTCATATTTTTCGCGACGTCTAAGAAAGATAGAATCATAATTCCTTCTGAATAAAGTACCATCCACAAGTTGATATTGGTTTGCTTTCAGTCTTAATTCTCTTTTATTTTTAGAATCGAGTTCAACTAGTGCATGTCCATTCTTGATCTGAATATGGGAAAAATGATTAATGCTATGCAAGCTCCCTCATCAGTATTAAAAATGTGTTTCTTATGTACATAGGAATTTTACTGACCCTTCATCTTATCACAAGGATTTATTTTTGGTGTCTTTAAATATGTAATTCCATGAGAATATTATAGACATGAAACCATTAAGAACATGAAAGGAAATACATCATACAACAAAACACAAGCCATTTGATGAAGGATTTCACCCCGCCTTGGCTACATCTCCTTGAATCAGCTCTAAGGCATGATTCATTCTTATTATGTTCCAATTTCAAAATGATGAGTACATCAATATGCTGATCTAAAATGGTAAGTTTATCCTAAAAAGAAACAACTCCTGCAAAGTTCCTTTACCATACACTTCTTGTCAGTAACTCAGGGGAATATTACCAAGATTCCTTACTCAAATATTAAAGGGCATCAAATTTGTACTTCAATAAATGTAAGTACATCAAAAATATTTTTCTCTAAAACACATAAAGAGAAAAGATGAGAAAATTTATACAGCACTGTAGAAAAGGATGTTGCTACAAAAATATGGAGGCTGGAATATCCCTGCATGATCATCTCCATCTCAAAGTCCTCCAAGAACTGGCTCAATATCTGAATGATCCATACACCCTCCTGGTTCAACCTGCAATTTGAACTTGAACATGTGCTCTAAACAGAAAACAAAAGTTACCAATGGATTCATAGCATCCATAAACCCCTAAGTAACTTCTTTTGGTTCTTCATTTGGTCTACAGGTCCTCTATACATGGCCACCTCTCCTGGTGGCCCTGGGCATATTTCATCTTCAAGTGGGAAAACCACCATCAAGAAGTGCTCCTCTACCTCTGAAGCCCGTTCCAATGGATTCCCACCATGCCAAAATGCTAAGAATTACTCTTTCTAAGCCCAATTTGATCGAATATTGCTCAAGATAGGCCTCATTTACTCCAGGCCTAGAAAACTTCCACTAAAACTAGAAGATTTCTAGTTAAGTCCACTAAAAGTGGAAGTGTTGCCAAAATTGGCACGCTCCGCTAAACATGCCGCAAATTTAACTCGCAATTAATTAATGGTTAACCATGATTAGCACTGGTGATTAATGTTAATGGCGCTCTTAACGTGGCATCTACCCTTGGTTTTTGGCGCTTGGTCATGTGGGGAGGGGGCTGGCCCCACAAGGTGGGCTCCCTCCTCCCCTGTTGTAGGCATAACCGTGAAGCATTATATAGAATTTGGTGCCCAAGTATTTCAAAAATCCACTCGTGGCTTAGTGGTGTATGCGCTAGTTTGTGGGGTGGAGGTTCGGGGTTCAAACCTGACCCCGCCCCATTACAATGTATATTTTTCCCTTTGAAACTTTGAATATGCGGAGTTGGTTTTTTTTTAAATTCGATTTAAATTAAATTTTAATTATAGTTAATAATATATATATATATATATATATATATATATATATATATATATATATATATATATATATATATATATATATATATATATATAACCATAATAAAATAAACAAAATTTCCACCGCATTTTTTAAAAATTTGCACTTACACCCAAAACTAAGATTTTGACCCTAGGAGGTCAGTGGACATTTTTCACCTTCACACCCCAGCACTAGCGAACCTTATCGTGACACTTGGCACAGTATCATTGGGTGAAAACTGGTGAATGTCCCTAGAGTGTTGACTGGACTGTATGGATGCCTTGTTAGCATCCTTGTCAACCCTGCACAAATTTTACATGTTCTACACGGCAGTCAGTGGGATCTAACTCCCCCATATGGTGTATGATTTTGATGAAATTAATTGCTCCGGAATCAAGGCGACAAGCCAGTCGTGGTTGTTCAAGTTCCACACCTTTTTTAACACTTTGAATTTTGAGCAAATTTTTGCCCCTGATTCAGATTTCAATCAATTCTTTAAATAGAAAATAAGATATGCATATTGGGATTCATCATTAAAAATGCATACCTATGAAACTTCAATATTTTCACTTGTATCAGCTTTAGTTGTATCCTCGAATGCACCAGGTACCAATATGCAAAAACCTTGTCCTCTAACAATTTTAGCAGGTTTAATTCCAATGTTGTATTCTTGTAAGGTCGTGACCTAGTTGGATCTTTTTTCACCTAATTTTGTTTGAATTAGTAGTTTTCTAATAGTAGGTAATGGTACAATTACATTTTTTATTTTACTTTAAGAAAAAAGGCCTAAAATGTTTGATCGATTTGAAGACTGCAAAGGTTAAAGCTTTATGCCAATTCTTCTGGTTTTAATCTATGGTTTGTTTTATAATTCTCAAAATATTTTTATTTGTAGATTCTACTAATATATTCCCTTATGGATAATAATTCGCAGAATATTTAACCTTATAACCCATTTTTAATGAATATTCAGTTATTAAGTTTCCAGATAATAGGATGCATTTTCAAATATGAGAGCACTTGGAAGGCCAAACCTAGTAATAATATGTTGATTAATGAATTCAATTACAACTTCAGAACTGACCACTTTTAAAGGAACTTCCTCCAGCCATTTAGTAAAGTAATCAGTAGCAGTGAGAATATATTTATGCTGCTTAGATGAGTGAGCAACAATCTTGCCTATAATGTTTAAAACCCATTGCTCAAATGGTTGTTCAATATTCACTGGTTGCAATGGTAAGGTTGCTTTATTTTCTTTTCCTGGAGCAGTTTTCCAAATTTTACATTTCCTTACATATGCATGTGCATCCTTGAATAAGGTTGGCTATTAATATACGGTATGGAGGATTTTATTAGCAATAGTAACTTTGCCTTAGTTTCCACCAGTTGGTCCATAATGCATTTCCTGCAAACCCTTTCCAGCTTCATATTTTTCGCGACATCTAAGCAAGATAGAATCATAATTCCTTCTGAATAAAATACCATCCACAAGTTGATATTGGTTTGCTTTCAGTCTTAATGCTCTTTTCTTTTTAGAATTGATTTCAACTAGTGCATATTCATTCTTTAAATATAAAATAAGGTGTGCATATTTGGATTCATCATTAAAAATACATACCTATGAAACTTCAATATTTTCACTTGTATCAGCTTCATGTATCCTTGGATGCACCAGGTACCAATATGCAAAAACCTTGTCCTCAAACAATTTTAGCAGGCTTAATTTCAATTTTGTATTCTTGTAAGGTCGTGACCTAGTTAGCTCTTTTTTCTCTGAATTCTCTTTGAATTAGTAATTTTATAATATCAAGGAATGGTGCAACTACTTTTGTATGTAACTTTAAGATAGAATTCCTAAACTGTTTGATCGATTTGAAGACTGCAAAAAAAAAAAAATTCAGTCGGAATAATTTAACTCTACTCCTTACAATGTTGAATCGTAAAAAGCAATAGGAGCTTTGATTTATTCTTGATTCTTTTGAGTCAACATCGTTGCATATGAGTGATCTAAAGAAAAAGTATACAGAACAAATTCTCTAGAATAATCATGAGAAGATAATGAAGGAGCATTAATAATAGTTTGTTTGATGGATTCAAAAAACGTTTTCTCAGTCTTCCCCCATTTATAAATTTCCTTCTTTTTAATCATATTTTGACGGGGCATAACAATCTATGAGAAATCTAGGACAAAATGTTTAACAAAAAATATTTTCCCAAGAAATGATTGCATTGAATTTTTATTATTGGGAAAAGGAATTTTAGAAATGTCTTTGACTCTTTTAGGATCTATGGAAATTCCATCTTTTGAAACAATACATCCTAAATCTCTCCTTCAGTCAAAGCAAATAACAATTTCTTAGGAATAAGTGATATTCCAAAATTTATACATATTTCAAAGATCTGTTTTAGGTCATGAAGTTGATTACTTATTTTTTAGAATAAATTTTTATATCATTCAAGTAAACAACTATTGATTTATTTATCAGACCTCTGAAATCTATGTCCATGTCTCGTTGAAAAGTTTCTCCCGCATTTATCAGACCAAAGGGAATTTTTTGGTATGCATATGTTCACCATTTGGTTCTGAACTTTGTCTTTAACCTATTTTCAGGATGAATAATAACTTGGTTATAAATAGAAAAACCATCTAAGAGAGACATTAGTTCAGAATCTGCAACTGATAATAGGATTTGTTCCATAGGAGGCAATGGAAAATTCTCCTTCTCAAAGGCTCTATTCAAGTTTCAAAAATATATACAAATTCTAATATCCCCATTCTTTTACCTAACTAAAAAATATATGATACCCATTTGGAATGTCTCTCTGGAAAGATGATTTTAGCCTTGAGTAATTTATTCAATTCAGTTTTAATCTGGGACTCAAGATTGGGATGAATTTTTTTGAGCTTTTGTTATACAGGTTTCACATCTTGAAACATTGGTATTGTATTTTGAATGATAGAAGTATCATAAGTTTTTAATTTATCATAAATCCAAAAAAATACATCTTTGTATCTTCTTAGTAAATGAATAAAGGAAAGTATTTCATCAGTAGAGGTTCTGAGTCTGAGTTTTATGTTTTGTGGTTTTTCTTCAGAACCTAAATTAATGAGTTCAAATTTTGAAGTATTGCTTTAAATCTTTCAATTAGCTCGTTTTTTAAATATATCTTTCAAATCATACAAATATTCTAATTTCACCACGCGATTTGGAAATGAATTTTCATCCGAGGATGTATTAATATTTATATCATGTTCATCCATGATCAATAATTTGATCTGTATATGTTCCTTATGAAGTAAGAAAACTCATAATGTCAGTTTCATCATTAAAAATTGTCTAATTAGTAATGTTATCAGGGATAAAGGATCAAAAAATCAATTCAATGGAAAATCTATCAGGACTAAATTCGTCAAGAGGAATGAGCTTAGAGGCCACGTTGGCTAATAGATCTGCACTCGCATTTTGGATTCTAGGGATAGGAGATATATTAAATGCCAAGAAATGAGATATTAAGTCTTGAATTAAAGACTGACAAAGTTTCAAGTGATTTGAAACACAATGCATATTATTTTGTACCTGTTTAACAACAATTTCGTAATCACCAAACACTTAAAGAAATTTAACATCAAGACTAATAGCATTTTTTAGTCCTTGAATGAGTGCTCAATATTTAGTCACATTATTGGTGTTAGCATAGTTCTTTGCTAAGTCATGAGTCCATTCCATAGTTTCGTTTTTAGGATTAAAGTTTTAAAAATTTCAAAATTAAAAAAAAAAAAAAAAAATATATATATATATATATATATATATATATATATATATATATATTTGGGCACTACCAGAATTTCCGGAAGCACCATTTTTTTTAGCCTTTCGAACAGTCTATTATTTCTTGTTTCTGTCTTTTTATTTTTATTTCCGATGCTACTGGAATTTCTGGAAGCATACTCTATTTTTTTAATAAAAATAAAAATTGCATCTGCTTTAGTTATACCACGTGTCATAGTGTTAATACGCATCAAATATTTTTTAAATATTTTATGATCTAATGATAGGTGTCGTATTACAGTCAGTTAGCTAAGGTCAATTTATTGTATACGTTGAGTCACATGTGTTATCCGTAGTTAATGACTAAATCGTTACCCGTCATTCCTGTCTACACCAATTCAGTCACCCATGTATTAAGGTACGTGTTTTTCTGAATCTAATAGATCGTGGTGATTACACCACACGCCATAACCATTTCGATGGCTACATAGAAGTGTTGTTAGAAATTCTGGCCAATCAACAGCACAGTTTGTGGAGGTGACTACAAGTCATAGACGCACTTTCCATAAGACATCTTGAGCTCCCATACAGAAAACATAGCAAACTAAAGGTGGTGATGGTGTGTCACATGGTGAACATCATGATCATGAACATTTTCAATGATGGAGGGTGATTTTCATAGGGTGGTGAACTAATATTTAGTTTTAAATCCACCTAAAAAAATGAATTTTGTCATTCGAAGTTTTAGCTGCTGGATTCGAATTTGATGATAGTCATAGTTGGAGAAGAAGTCTGGATTTCAGACAAGATTCCAAAGGAGAAAACAGGCCACACTTGTAAGGTAAAACTCTTCCTATTCTGCCACCTATCATTTGCAAGAGACATAGTCATTTATTTTTCTGAATATGACTAAAACAGGCGGTAAGATAAATTGAATAGAGCCATAAGGTGCATATTTGGTTGATGTTAATTCGAGGGTAAGAACTTTGTTTATGCAGTCAGGATGGTATCCTCTTTGTACCAGGTTGGGGAGATCTCATTTAGGGGTTTCTCAAGTGTTTTCTAACTCTTTTAATGGGCAGGAAGCTACAATATATGGCCTCACATTGCAGGTTTCTGAAGACTCCATTACCAAAGCCTTTAACCTTCCCCAAGAAGGAGAAAGGTGGTTCAAGGGACAAGTTAATACAAGAGGTGATCTCAACATCTTCCTCAAGGATGCTCATAGAGATCCAAACTAGGAAAAAATCATCTCAAGAAGCTACCTTAAGAATGACTAGGTACAGGCAATTAAGCTTATCAAGATATACCTCACATGTGAAAGGAGGTATACAGTGGTACCTCTATCACATGAGGTTTCTTTTTCATATTGCAGGGATGAATACATTGAATCTGCCATTCTTCTTGTTGAAAATCCTAACCAAGATGTAAGCAAGGGTTCAAACCCATAATGATGTTTATGATTATATCTTGCACCATCAATCTTTGATCAAAGTTATGGTTGAAGAAGAGTTGAGGAAGAGAAAACAGACTTGGTACCACTTTCTATTCTATAGGGCGGGCCAACCTACACCTACACCTCCAGTTCCACAGTCAAACGCTCAACCTACAAAGAGAAGAACAAAAGGAAAGGCCCAGAAAGAAAACATTCATAAGAAAGAAAAAGGTAAGAAAGAGAAGGTTTCTGCAGGAAAAACTAAAATAAATGTGGAAAAATGAGAGAGCTCTTCAACAAGCAAGCCCAAGTCCATAACGATAGTACCCCTTTTTCCTCCATTTCCAACTTTATACACTAGAGCTAGAAGAGGAAGGTCTGCAGCAGCAGATAAGTCAAAAGCGCAGGTGCTACCAGAATTTCTGAAAGCACATATTCATAAAAATTTGCAAAAGGAGTATCAGTCTACACCATCAGATGAAGAACTCCTTAAGGATGTTGGATATGAAATTAGCAGTAAAAGGAAGAAAGAAGAAGCTAAACCTATTGCTAGCACCAGAAAGAGACATACAAGAGATAGAAATAAGTTTAGGCTTAAATCCAAGGCTCTATTCAAGCCAAGCCTAATGACAAAATTCATTGACATTGAAGGGAAACCTGAAGGTTCAAAGATAGAGAAATCATAGAAATCCATGAAGAAAAGCAAGAACACAACCCCTTCAAAATAGCACTTAGAGCCCTCAAAGAGAAGAAAAACACAAAAGGGTCTAAGGAGGACAAATACCCTATCAAGGAGGAAACTACAAGAGCAACCATATCCAGAACATTAGTTGCTGACAGCAAAAATAATTTAGATGAACTATTTGAAGCTGCATCACACATACAGGAAAGGTAAAAGGGTTTTTGGTACTAATCCCTTTTTTCTTATCAGATAGAAATTTTGAACAACAGCTTAGACGTCATGGAATACAAGTCAGCACAGAATTTTTAGCCTTTTTTGTGTATTTTGAAAAATAAATAGGGTGCTACTGGAATTTTTGGTAGCATTCCAGATTTTGTGCAGTTACAGGTTTTTACCGGAATTTCCAGTAGCACCTATTTTAACTGAATTTTGACACATGTTAGCAATTTTTTCTGAACCAGTTAAGGATGGACAAGAACCCATAACTGAATGGATAATACAAGTGATGGTGAGAGGTGGTTATGAGGTTGTTGGACATCTTATTAAATGAAACTACCTGGCTATTAAAGGCCCAAGACACAAGGAGATAAATCAGCAGAAAAAGGGGCAGCATGACAGCACATTCAGCATTCCAGCCCAGATTTCTTTTCTTTTTTCTTCTCCATCTGTCCTTTCCGTTAGATTTCGATGAGATAAGGCTATAATGTCTTTTGACACCTATGTTATGTTAGAAATAATTTTTCCTTCTTTTTAGAAGAGATGGAGTTGGTTCCTCTCTTGCTATATCTAGCACAAGTGTAAATGCTATTTCCAGGTTGGATGTTATTCTACCTGAAGACTAAATATAATAAAAATCCTTTTGCTTCATGATGGAGTATTTTGTGACTCAAGGAACATCTAATGTGTGGTGTGCCTCTTTTCTTTGTTAATTTCTTCTAAAATATGAATTGCAACAATTAGTAAAGTGTGAGTGAGAATTTGTTAAAGGATTTAGCAGTAAATTATATGCTTTTAGTTTTTTGCAAGTTATGTGTATGTTTTTTTTTTTTGAATAAGGCTAATTCTATTAAAATAAAAAGAACATATGGTACAATCAGTCTTGCAAGCAAGCGAAACTGAGAAGCATGGGAGCTGTAGGTGATAGACTATCTACCTCACTCCTTAATAATAACTACAGAATGAGCAGAGATAGAAAGAGGAATAGAAAAACTAGAGCTGGATAGAGTTATCTACCCAGTGTGGGTGGATATTGCCACACGACATTTTTTCCCTTTTTTCCTGCTTACTTTGACCCAGCCGGTGGAGCTTGGCTGGGCCATGACTAGCTGTAGACTATCCAGTGCTGGGGGCAGAATATCTTTATCCGAGTCTAAGGATGAAGACACGTGGGAGCGTTTCTAAGAGATCGAAGGAGCAGAGGGATCTACAGCATTGGTTGGGGGAGTGTCCATCGGAGTCTCAAGATTCCCCCCATCTGCTTCAATTTCCTCCTCATCCGAGCTAGAGGAGTCTGTATCATCCATGGGGGGAGGTACACAGGAATTCCAGCTCTTGGATTTGGATTTGTGATTCGAAGTCTTCTTTTTGCCGAGGAACTGGGTGCATGCATTTTGTAAGTGCCCCGTTTGATGACAATGGTGGCAACAGAAGGCCGTATTTTCGTATTCCAAGGTTTGGGTCCAATGGAAGTCCCCAAACTTGAGGTTGATCTAATCCGGAAATCCTTTGCTTATATCTATTTCTTCACACAATCTACCATAGGTGTAGATTCCTTTATCCCTTCTCAAGGTATCTGTAGCAAGATAGCGTCCCAAGGTATCTTCAATGGCTAAGAAAACAGAGAAATGCCACAGATGCACTGGAAGGTTTGGGAGCCTGACCCAGATAGGAAGTTTGGTGATGACAGCTATAGAGGGGTCGAAGTCTGGAAACCATGGGGTGAGGAAGAGCCCAATCGAACCCCAGAACCAAGGGCCTCTTGTTAAGGATTTTTGGTAATATTCATTTGAATCAAACGCCACAATGAAAAAACCTTTCGAGCATAAGTAGATCTAGCTTTTATTGGTCCAGTTGGTGTGGATACATTGGTATAAATCTTTTGTGCGTGGCCATAGACCATTAAATCTGCATATGATTGCGGTTTCTGTAAATTTCTGGTAAAGATCGGCAACCACAGGATGAGAGAGTTCGACAGAAGGAACTTCCTCAATTTTATCAACTAAGAATGGCTTGGGAGCCATAGTTGGTTGAGCTGCCTTCGAAGAGGACTGTGGTTGGGCTATGTCTTTATGGACTGCATCTTTATAAGAGAATGGTGGGGCAGAGGAGGTCTGCCTAAAGGACCCTCCTCTTAGACGAAGGGTAAAAACAATAGAAGCATCCCTTTGAATACTGTAAAAGGAAAGGGGGAGAGATTCCTCTAGTTGCTTACCTTTAAACAACAGCCTCTGGTAAGAGGAAGGGATCCCCAACCAGAGTTTGAGTTTGCACAAAATATCCTGCACAAGGTCTGTATCGTGCACCCATTGTAGCAACGTCTTACCAGAGAGGAGAGTTATTTGGATCTGAAATGTTGTTTCTCCTTCTGGCAGAACTGGCTGGTCCAAGAAGTGATTATGCTTTTGACAAGCAACAAAGGATGGGTCTGAAGACTCATTTGCTTGGATCCTAGGTCCTGAATCGTCCCTTGATCGGCAACTATCCACTATTTTGTTGTGGATAATGGTATTAACTCGATCAATTTCTGATGCGGCTAAATCATCAGTGAAAGCCTTCGGTGCTTTGTCTTCAGCAATGTGGGCGACAGCCTCGAGTGGGGGAGAGAAACCCCAGGACATCGCCTCAAATGGGACTCGTGGGCTAACTATGAACACCACTGTTGCATATCTTCTTGGAGCGTTTGCAAAGCATAGATCCGCGTCAAGCAGAGCTGTAAGAAGATAGCTAACTGCTTTGTCGTTGATGTCCCTACTGTCCACATGAGTCGCAGAGACCAGTCGATACCCCAGATGAGAGAAATTTCTAGATGGGTTGGAATCTGCCATGGTTTCAAAAAATCCGATTCTGCAAAGGTGCAGAGGATTTTCAATGGAGGGGAGTTCGCAGATGGGGATCGGAACCTCCAGGCCAAATCGCAGCCGCCAATCGCCATCGCCGAGGGGGGCAGCCGACTCAGCACCGCAGAGGAGCCTGGAACCGTAAACCATAATTGCTATCGCCATCAGAAAAGTTCTTGGATTTCCAAACCAAGTTATGTGTATGTTATAGAACATTTTAGTGAATATATCATAAAGGATTAGTGGAATACTTTATACATGCAATCTATTTTCTAAGTGTTTTTTGCTTAACATAAACAGATTTTGTGTTAAAGGTCATCATCATAGTTTTGTGACTGATTTAGGATAAGAATATTTCCTAAAATAGGTACCAGCTATTCATCTTCTTCCATTTGTGTACTCTGCCCCTTATACTACCTTTTACCCACACAATTGATACTTGCCACAACTTGCCAAATGCATGAAAGTCTTAAAGAACATTAAATTATTTCAAAATATTTGAGAAAATCATCCCACCACTCAAACAACCTCTTTAAAAATTGAAATGAACTATGACGTGTAAAGCTTACTCCTTAAGCAGTCAAGGAGTGACTTCTTGCGCTAAAAATTGGTACATTCAAACTCTAGTATGTGGGCAAGCATAGTTTTTTCTTCATTTGGACTTACTAATATGAAACCAGCTCCTGCACCATCATTAGACTTATATCCATCAAAATAAAGGGTCTAGAATAAATTATATGAGTTATTTACAAGTAATTCTACAGTATTTACACACCTAGATTTTTTTTTTTTTGTGAAAAAATTCAATCTGTGATGTAACATATTCAACAAGAAAATGAGAATATTGAGCAGGAAAACTACCAAAGAAATATTCAGAAGAATAATTACCCAGGATATTATTAGTGAAATCTACAGGCTCATTTTCTTCATCAATATCAGTCATAGTATATTTCATGTGTTTCTCCCTATAAAATTTGATATGATTAGGTTTTCCGTTGTAAGGGAACCAAAGATGAGACCAATTTCTAGAAATATAACCATGTAACTTTTCATACCAATCCCTACTTAGAATAATACCATAGAATTTAGGATATCAACCACCAAAATATCTATAATCTAAAACACCTTTGAATTGGAGGACAATCTAATTAAAACATCATTCATCTCTCCTAGAACTTTAACTTTTGTTCTATCAAGTTGAAATATTTGTACAATAGACTTTTGGGGTTTAAAATTTAATTTCAAGCATACTAAATAAGGCATAATATTGGAAGAAGCACCCAAATCTACCAGAAAATTATTAACGTTTTTGTTAAAGAGTACAAAAGTTAACAGAAAAGGAGGTGTATGTGAATTATAGCTATCTCCAATCAAAATTGCATCAGAAGGATCGAGTTTATCAGAAGGGGTCTGAGGAGGCTTATTCTTTCCTTCAGAGGCTTTAGTGGCAAGGAGATTCACATTATGGCTTATATATGCAAATTTTGTTTCCAGCTGCAAAAACTTCTCCTTTGTGTGATCACAAAGGATATTCATATATTTGTCGACCATGACTAGGGTTTTATGAAACCTGCTATGATACCAATATGATATGTAAATTATTGTAAATATTCCAATTGATAGTTCGTCACAACAGATATGATAAATTATTGATGTAACAAAACTGCAAATTTTCACAATACGCAGACCTGTGGGTTATGGGCCCACAAAATTTCCCACCATGTGAAACTCATCACAATACTAGAGCTCAGGACGAGTGTACTATCAAACACGAGTGTGATGCCACTCATCACTTGACATGTAGATCTTATCTTAAAATTGGGATCGCAATAACAAATCTCTTCACAATTTCTCTCCCAAGTAATATTACATACATCTTAGGTCAAAGATTATACGATATCACAAATCGAAAAAAATAACATGTCACAGATCGCATAACATTACAGTTCGCACACTGGAAATCCTATGATATATCGCATATCGCAGATCCTTGTCCATCTCACTTCGGCTCTTCGCTTGTTTATCATTCCGCCGTTCAATCTGGACCTCCGATATTTTCCCGTTCTTTGCGATGTAATCCCCGCCGTCCGTTCAACCTTCAACAAGTTATACAATGAAATGAGCTTTATTTTCTCATGAATTGCACTCTGAATTGACAGCTCAAATCTCAGTAATTCAACGGCATTTGACTCTATGGCTCCACAACAATTCACAACCATGCTACAATACACATTCATGCATAAACACACCCAAGCAGACAATGACGAACATAACTGATTGCAAGATCTTCAGTCCTTCACACATAAGATATGTTTAAGCCTAATAACTTATTTCATAAACATCACACAAATAATACATGAAACAAAATATTCCTGAATACATAAAATACACCTTTCTTAGTTTAAATCTCAAGCCTAATATTACATTTTATGTGGCCTCCCAAGGCCCTAGTTATCACTCGTCATTCTATAGTGTAGCTGCCTCTCTTATAAGCATTCACACTTACAATTAAATAGAATAATACATTATGTATCAGATCAAGTGAGATCTGATCAATCCCTAACTTCGCTCACAATCTCTTAAAATAATTCCATTAATAAAAAATTAACAAAACCAAACGAATGTGACTAAATCTTGTTCTCATGTCACGCTTGCGTTCTGGAAGGTTCATGAATTTCAACTTTGACTTGGGGTGGTTTTTCTCCTGCATCAAACTCCCGAGGTACAAAATTTTATGACCTCCTGGTCATATGCCTTCTTGATCTTTGTAACAATTCTACTACTTGCTATCAGTACCAGGTCCTCTTCTTTCTCTTAGAAATTCTACCCACATTCTTTGTGGAATTTCCTTTGTGATCTTTTTGTAACGGCATTCGTGAGCTGCAACAAAACCTATGCAGTAGAAATTCCTCCCTGCTACAAGATACCTCACTAAGCTTCTCTCCTCTGAGCTCAGTCTTTCGGCATCTCTCTGGTTCTCTCCTCTCGAACCAATTGAGCACTCCTTGCTCTAGGTTGTTGCAAATAGTCTCACCTTCTTCTGCCGCTACCTACACAAAATATAAAGACCATACGCTTACTAATATTCAACATTTTTGTACCTCCTTCCTTTGTATGGAAAACTCACTCTACAGGAAATCTTTCCATGCTCTGATAACACTTTGATGTAGAAAAACTGAAATTTTCACAATACTCGGACTTGTGGGTTATGGGCCCACAAAATTTCCCACCGTGTGCAATTCATCATAATACTAGAGCTCAAGATGAGCGTACTATCAAACCTGAATGCGATGCCACTCATCACTTGACATGTAGCTTTTATCTTAAAATCGGGATCGCAATAACAAATATCTTCGCAATTTCTCTCCCAAGCAATATTACATACATCGCAGATCACAGATTATGTGATATCACAGATCAAAAAACATAAAATTTCGCAGATTGCATAACATTACAGTTCTCACACGAGCAATCATACGATATATCGCATATCGTAGATCCTTGTCCATCACACTTCGTCTCTTTTCTGATTTATCATCCCGCCGTTATTTTCTCCCCACATTGCATGTGCCATGCGATATGCACATGGACCATGTGCTGACATGTGTTCACTTCATAAATTTCACAATTTAACTTGTGAATTCAATCTGGACCGTCGATCTTTGCTCGGTCTTTGCGATGTAATCCTCGTCATCCATTCAACCTTCAACAGGTTCTACAATGAAATGAGCCTTCTTCACTCATGAATTGCGCTCTGAACCGATAGCTCAGATCTTAGTAATTCAACGGTGTTCGACTATGTGGCTCCACAAAAATTCACAACCATGCTACAATACACATTCATGCATAAACACACCCAAGCATACAGTGACGAACATAACTGATTGCAAGATCTTCAGTCCTTCACACATAAGATATTTTTAAGCCTAATAACTTATTTCATAAACAACACACAGATAATACATGAGACGAAATATTCTTGAATACATAAAATACACGCTTTTTAGTTTAAGTCTCAAGCCTGATATTACATTTTCTGTGGCCTCCCAAGGCCCTAGTTATCACTCGCCATTATACATTTTAGCTACCTCTCTTCTAAGAATTCACACGTACAATTAAATAGAATAATACAATATGGATCAGATCAAGTGAGATCCGATCAATCCCTAACTTCGCTCACAATCTCTTAAAATAATAATTTCATTAATAAACAATTAAAAAACTCAAATGAACGTGATTAAATCTTGTTATCATGCCACGCTTGAGTTCTGGAAGATTCATGAATTTCAATTTTGACTTGGGGTGGTTTTGCTCATGCATCAATTATTCTTAAAATCCAAATTCTACACAATGAGGGTTTATTTCTTTTTAGCTTTATGGAACTGTAAATTATTGTTTTCATATGCATGCAAATTATAATTATGTGAAAATAGATAAAAATTATATAAATTCACAAACCACGATCAACACAATATATATCATGGGAAACCCTTTCAGGAGAAAACACAGTTGGAAGGTGAGGTTGCTCCACTCTATTTCTATGAATAGAAAATGGTTGTGAGCATAGAGAAGTAAGGATTATGGCTCTTGGGTTATTAAAATGCACAAATCCTCTCTTTTTTCTCTCTCCCCATATTGTTTAATTGCTCTGCTTTTTTATGGAACAAAATACACTCAAAAATAATTAAACCCCTTTTCCTCTTAATGTTCTAGTTATAACACAACCCGATGGCCTAGTAGTGGTTAGGTTTGACTCCTTTAAATATTAACTAGAGTTGAAATATGGACTCTTCTAAAGTCTCCTTCATCATGATTGTGTGGCTAGCCATTTTTCCATTAGTAAGGGGTTGATGTGTCATTTTCTCAAAATATGGTAGACAAAACAAGAAGGTCAACATCCGAGTGGAAAATTTTTTGCATACATATTCCAAGTGAGGTTATTCTTAAGTAGTTGGAAATGTCTTTATGTTTAGAATAGTAAAAAATGGTGTTGCCCTAATGGGACAAATTTTACCCCAAAAAATGTCATTCAATGCCTCAAAATGCTCCCAAAAGTTTTTTAGACCCAAATTTTCCAAACTGGATCCTGCCAGTAAAAATGGTCTTTTGAGTTGATTCCTCCGATATTCTCACTCTGAAAACATAAATATGGATGAAAAACAATATAATGATCCAATATAATCACCCATGCATAAATTGTGTCTTCACATCCATCTATTCTACTTCAAAATAAAAAGTAGCAACATTAGATAAACAAAATCTAATAGACGTTAACTTGGAAACATGAGAAAAAATCTCACCAAAGTTAATTCTTTGTGCCTGGGAATAACCTTTTGCTACTAACTGAGCTTTGTATTTATAAACTCTACCTTTTGCATTCAACTTATTCTCAAACAACCATTTTCTACCTAATGGGCTTTCTTCTAGCCAACAACTCTATTAGATCCCAAGCCTCATTCTTATCCAAGGCTACCATTTCTTTAACCATGGCCTTTTTCCAGTGTTTTTCATCCTCTGAATCCACTACTTCCCTAACAATTCTAGGATCATCATCAATATTAAACAAACCAAAATTTGAATGTAAATCAATTCAAGTATACCTTTTTAGTTTCCTTGTTTCCCGAATTGATCTCTTCAATATCATAGTATGTGGCTCTTCTTCTTCTAAGGTGTGTTCTTCTATAGAATCGTATTCATCCTCCTTCAATTCAAACTCTATCTTCTCTGGTTCTTTCTCCCTTGGTAAGGCTTCTTGTTTTACAACATATTTGATTTCTATGAATACAACATCTCAAATATACACAACCTTGTTAGTTTTTAAGTTCAAAATCTTATAACCTTTCATACCCTCTTTATATCCAACAAAGTTACACTTTTCAACTTTCTTATATATCATACTCCTATTCTCCTTTGGACCATGCACATAAGCATCACAACCAAATACCCTAATATGTTTAAGAGATGGTTTCTTACCTATTCATACCTCAATTGTAGTCTTATCATCCAACACTGATGAGGGTGATCAATTTACCAGGTAACACGCAGTGTCCATTGCCTCCAGCAAAAATTCCTATCCTAACCCAACACCATTAAACATGCTCTATGTTTTTTCCATCATCATCCTATTAATAATTTTTGCAACTCCATTCTGCTGAGGTGTGTATGGAGTAATATTTTCTATTTCCATACCACACTTCTTATAGAATTTTTTGAGTTCATTCCCATAGAATTATCCACCATTATATATCCTTAACACCCTAATTTTTTTCTCTGATTGATTTCCCACAAGAGAATTAAACTCTTTGAATTTTCAAAGACTTCATATTTCTTCCCAATAAAATAAATCCATGTATTCCTCAAAAATTTATCTATAAATGATATCTAATACACATATTTTACCTAATGATGGAACTAACACAAGTTCAGACACATCATTATGCACCCACTATAATATTGTTTATGCCCTCGTAGCACCATAGGAGAATCTTATCTAAATCTCTTTCCCATATAAACAATGTTCATAGAAATCAAAATCTAAAGAGAAATTAGACATACCTTCTACCATTCCATTATCGTGTAGCACTTGAAGGCAATTCTCTCTTATATGTCCTAGTCTTTGATGCCACAACATAGTCTTTTTTCCAAATATTATAGGGATTATTTCCTTCTTCAACTCCACTTTCAGGAACAATGGAATTGTTTCACCCATCAATATATATAATAAACTTATATATAGGATATACCATTACTCCTTGAACCACCCTACATCAGTCCCTTTCAAAAACAAATTTTACACCTGCATTAATAATCTTGCTAAAATAAATCAAATTTATGGCCAATCGTGGGATGTGCACAACACCAAGGAGCGTTCTAATCCTCCACCCATGAGGTTGAACTTGAATTTTCCTTCTCCTATGATTTTTGTTTTTGAGTCACCTACTAGGAAAACATCATCACCATCATATCTTTAATACCTGCAAAAATACTTCTTGTGAGGATCTTATGAAAGGATGCACCAAATTCAACAATCCATGCATCATAGTCTACATGTGTACTTGAAGAAGCTTCCCCTCCCTCATCTGAGGAGGTTTCTTCTTAAGTATAAGGATCATCATTAGATCCCTTCCATTTCTTAAAAATTTTGGATTAAAACTCTTTCTTATAATGCCCTTCTTTTTTACATCTCCATCATATATTTACAAATTTGCTCGATATTTTCATCTTCCTCTAGATTTCGATCTCCCACTTAATGACTTATTTTTATCTCTTATGGGTGCATCTCTTACAAACAAGGCATGTGTGTTCTAAATTTCCATGTTTTTCCATCTCACCTCCTCCGATAACAAGGATGAGATGATTTCATCAATACTTAAAGTAGTTGCATTACTACCTATGGAAACAACCAAACTATACCAAGAGTCTAATGAAGAAATCAACAAAACTATACATTTATCTTCATATTAAATCTCAATGTCAACAGATAATAATTGATTTACCACAATATTATAGGCATTGATATTCTCTGTCACCAAATCTCCATATTTCAACCTTGGGACATATAACTTTTTCTGCAGGAAAAAATTGTTCAACAAGTACTTAGACTGATACAAATCCTATAAATTTTTCCATAATACCTTTGTCGTAGCTTCTCCTAAATCATTTAGAAATGTTGAATCTAGGAAACACAATTATATGGTGTTATTTACCTTTTGATCCAATTTGGTCTAGTCATTGTTGACTTCCTTATAGGTGCAATACCCAAATAGAAAATGATCCACTGATCTTTGTCCATCAACATGTATTCCATTTTGAGCTTCCACAACACAAAACTATGCCCATTTAAATTCTCACTCTCTATATTTTGGGTTGAAGCTCTATTTCCTTTCACCACAAGAATTGATTCCATAGATCTCCCAGTGTAACGGGGTCTACCATAGGCCCAAGCCAAACCCTTAACCATAAAAGCATCCCCTAGAAGCCAAAACTACTCTAATATCAAATTTAGGGTTTTAAACTTGTACAATTATTTGTTGCAAACATATTCATAATAATAACAAAAAATATGCAATGGCACACAAATAAATTAACACAAATATTTTACCCTAGAAACTTAAACCAGTAAAAATAGAAAGATGTTTCATTATATTTCTTCTTTATAATTTTACAATACAATATGTTTATCCTATGGCATCCAATAAATTTCCATTCCATTTCCGTTGGATCATAATATAATCATACTTTCTTATCTAGAAATATAAAACCATGGGCTAAACCATCATGCACCACAAAACCACTAAAAGCAAAAATTGTGTGACAAAAACATATGCAAAAAACCTTGAATTGTTTTTTTTTTTTTTTTTTTTGGGTTGGGGGTGTCGGGGGGGGTGATGCCCCTGAACCCCCACATAGGGGGGCTTCCATCCCACGTGCGACCGCCCCACTATGTATGTCACAAGATACAACACATGGAAGTAATAACGTAAATAATATAACACATACCCAACACTTAAACCATTGTTCTCTTGTATAGACCATGAAGAATGTGCCTTGAATCACGAATACAACTATACAACCTTAAGGATAACAACATCTTGAAACATTTCCTTATAGCCAATGCTATGGTCAAATAATGTGCGTCAAAAGAGAAACAACATGGCCCTATGTGTTTATATGTATCATTTAATTCCGCAACCTCTGTTCCTTTGTAATTTAGAATCTCAAACATAGGAAAACCACTAAACTATTATCACCAAATTGAACTTGATTGGCTGCTCATCAAACAACTTAGTGTAACTATTTCAAACTAGTTCTAACTAAATATTAGCCTCTTCAGTTTGAGAGGGCTCTCTCAAGGGGGTTTATAAATTTTGAATAATGATAGTACAAGATGGCTAACTCTATAGAAATTGTAACTTGTTTTGTATGATTGCAAGTTGAAAAATGAAAGCTTGCTATCATTGGGCTTATGGAGTCAAAAATCAGTATTTTCAGTGACAGTGTTTCTTTACATGGAAGTTGAGGTAGATAGAGGTTTTTAACATAGGCAACTCACACACACAACATAGGAAAACACAGTCATTTCACCACTAAAGGAAGTCAGAGCATAATATTATGAATTCTAAGTAATTAGAGATGAAATCTACTGCAAGTGATAAAACATAAGATAAAGATCAATAAGATATCAAAAACCTCATTAGAATCTCAGGTCTGGAAAGAATAATGCCACTTTGTATTACTCATAATGGTTCAAAACATACAAGTAGAAATTTGGTGCGAATGTTCTCCAACCCTTTTATTCTTCGATGTTTTTCCTATAAATAAACATTCTTTACAATAAAGATGATCTTCCTGGTGGCTAGATCCTCGAATTCTCCTATGACACCTTTCATAACTGAAAGCAATAACTTACAACAGTTACCTTTTTAAAGAAACCAACTCCTAATAGGACTCTATCTCCTATTTATTACATTCCTCTATCTTATCTATGAAATAGTTACATGATGGATACATAATTAATATCACATGCTCGAAGGACACATGACTAATTTCACCACCACTTTACATATTTAAAACACCCCTATATCTATGGAACATAACCCTGACTTTTAGGAATGGATGTCCTTCATTTTCAACGTTGCTTTGACTGATGACCTAGTTGCATGGAACTTCCTTTGAGTCATAAATATCTGCTAATAAGGTCCTCTGACATGCTGGAGGTCTCCAGCTTGTAAAAACTGCTTTTAAGATGCTCAAAATCCTTCAACAATTGCTTGCTACGAAAACAGGACAGTTTCGTATTGAGTTTTAATAGCGTGGTAAAATTGGCTTCTTTGTCCATCTTCTTCCCTTATTTGTTGTTCTATAATCTTCATCATGTCATAACACCTTACTGTCATGGATCCCTCTCCTTAAAACATGCAAAAACTGACTTTAAATGAAAAAAGGCACCTACAGGTTTTTTTGTAGCATATTTTTGGCTTCAAGCCTGAGGTACGCTACGAAACTGTGTAAAAAACCAGAAATTGCCCCTTTCAAAATTATCTTCAAAAAGAGACCTTAAACTAAAAAAATTTGATTCTCTACATATTATGAACCTCCTAAGGCATATTCCATCTCAAATTATTACTCATGTGGTGTTTCTTCCTCATTTACAATCAGTTGGCTATTGGGCTCTTCTACCACAGTCATTTTCAATCCTTTCTTTTCCAACTCTACATGAATCAGATCCAATTGTTCTTCTAAATCTTTCACTTTGTCCTTTAATGCCCTGTTCTTAGATTGCAAGTGCAATTTGACCCTTTTGATGTGCTTGACCTCTCCTCTTAGTGGCTGAGTCCACTTTATCAGCTTTTTTGTATTGTCCAAGGTCTTTGAGACAACTGTGACTTGATCTTCCCAGATTTTCCTCATTTGTTCAAACAGAACCTTCTCAGCTCTATGCTTCTTTTCCTCTTTCTTCAAAACTGAAATCTCTTCACCTGCCTCCTTCAACTGCTCCTTAAGGGTTTCAATTTCTGATTTTTCAGTGATTTTCTCTTTACCCTTACTTTGTTTGATATCCAACTCTTCTTTTGCAGGTGAAGAGAGATATATTATACTTGGTGGCTGAGTAGTTTCACTGACCTTCTGAGTCTCTTTGATACTTTCCATGACCCTTCTTATATGTCTGGTCATTGGATTTCTAAGTTGAAACATGAAACCAGCATCATCACCTGCAAACTCTAATTTTTTAGTTGTCTTACCATTTTTCAGCTTTCTTCCTCCATCTTGAATAACTTTAGCTTGCACAATGGGTGATTCTTCAATGTCAATTGCATGCAAGATGTCTTCTAAGTTTCCTTTAGCCATTGTTTAGCTCCTAGTAACTCTCTTGCTACCTTTTTTGTTGATTGTTTGCTTTTGTTTTGCAGGTGATGTTTTAGGTGTGTCAATCTTCTACAAAGGCTCTGTCTCCATGCTCACTGATTCTGGTGGGGATGATCTATTCCCTTCTTCAACTTCCTCTACCCTTGTTGGTGATGAAATATTTCTAGGTTTGGAAGCTCTCTTAGGAGTGACAACATCAACTTCAAAACCACACATGAATAGAAAGGAATTCCTATCTCTGTCTAGTCTTTTCAACTCCTATAACACCAACAACTTAATCAAACCATGGTGAAAGAGAGAAGTTTCATTGCCTTATGTTTTAACTTGAACCTTATCTGACATTTTACCTAGGCTTCCGTATAAATAAAAGGGCAAGTCAAGTGACCTCTTACCCACAAAATGCAGAGGAAGCCTAAGGTGGTAGGATTAGACCATGTGAAACCTTCCTTCATAGGTAAAATATTTATGAATGATCATCAATATCTTTGAATATTTGTCCTTCATGAAACTCCTAGGAATAGCATTTGTAAGATCAATTTCACTATGCTTTGGTTTGATGAACCCTTTGCAATCCTGCATTGTGAACTTGATTCCTTTAAACCATTGTTCCCCTCCTCTAGGGATTCCTGTTGCTACTGAAATTTTATCTGGTGTCACTATTAGGTTCAACATTCCCACTTTTGAAGCTGTTCTAGTGAAACTGTTAGCAAAATCCTTAGAAAATTGTAGCTAACAACCTTGCAACCTTTGATAGAACTGCAAGCAACCTGTTCTTCTGAAAATCTCCATCGACGTTGGGTCTTCATTGAGAAAATTCATGTCCATGGGCTCATACCTGTGGGAGTGACCACCTTTGTTTTTTTTCTTCCTTGCAACCATGGGTGCTTTATATCTTCTCAGTCTCGCTTGCTTGATGACACCTGCAACCTTTAAATCTGCCAGCAACGTGCTTAGCTCAATGAAGCAGCTCTCCAGAAATCCAATATCATGCAAAGATAAAGTGGAGTATGAAAAAAAACTAATTGGGTAATGCTTTATGGTTTAAATGACAGCTCATGCATTAATCATGACATATGCACACTAAAATGGGTAATGATTACCTCAGACATGGCTTTGTACCTTTGAATTAACACTAACAGACTTGAATGACCTCCACCCTAACTCCTCCAATCATGAGCTGACACTTCACATTGAGTTTGACAAGACAGACAAGAAAACAGTTTTTCATAGCGTGATTAGTTTAACTTCTGACAATTTCTCTACGAAACTATTAGGCACTTTAGTAGCACAAATTGTTGCTTTGCTATATAAAACAGTACGAAAAAGTTGTAAAACTGTCTTAAGCGACTTTTTTGAATTTAAATGCTTGGGGAATGAAAAATGATAGCATATGATGATTGATGGGAGCTTACATGACCTAAATGGAGGTGGTCTTGAACCTTAGGATAGTTTAAATATGTAAAAAAAATGAAATTTTCCTATACCAACTTGAAAGGCTTAGGGAGACCTTATCCTTTTGGTAAATGAACTATATGACCATGTCAAGTAATGTTTCACAATTTTATGAGTGATAATAGTGGCTCCAATTGGGATGGTGTGCCCCTGTGGTACACCAAATAACCTGTAGTTCCAGTTCCATCCATTTTTCTGGACATAAAAACTCTGAAATTTTCCAAGCCTTCTTCAAAATATAATGGTGTTCACCTCGGGCTCAAGTTTGATGATCAGCTTGTCTTTATTAGCAGAAAATCATACTAAAATGGAATCTATACAATGGAGTGAAAAAATTGTAGAACTTAAGAGGAATAGTGCTTTAGAAACCTGCCATTGACAGGCCCTCCAGCACAAGGTTGCCTATCCATCTCCTGCAGTAGATAAGTTTTGTTCCCATGGAATGCAGCTACTATGAATGGACCTTTCTAGATATTCTAAACTTACCATGTTTCCCCTTTTCTTCAATTCTGGCCTCCCACTTCAAAACCACATCTTGAATCTGAAAATTTTCCTGCTTGACCTTCTTGTCAAATGTCTTCTTTATTCTATTTTGAGACTATTGATGGTTGTTGTATACTTCCTCCCTTTTTTCATGCAAAGCTATCAGCTGATTTATTCTCCTCTGAATAGCATTAGGTTCCTCCTCTAGTCCTTGTAGAAATTTCATAACTGGCACTCCCAAGGAGGTAGGAAAATGGCTTCAGCTCCATACACCAATTCATAAGGTGAAGTACTAATTGACCTTTTTGTACACACTCTATCAACCCACAAAGCATACTTCAACTTAATATGCCATGACCTTTTGTTTTCTTGTAGCATCTTCTTAATAATTCTCACAATGCTTTTGTTAGAAGATTCAGCAAGCCCATTTCCCTATGGGTAATAAGCAGTAGAGTGTCCAAGTGTAATGTGATACTTATGACAAAATTTGATGAACCTATTGGATTTTAAATCCTGTGCATTGTCAGTGATGATCTTCATAGGACAACCAAACTTGGACAATATGTTATTCTCTAAGAATTGAATGATGACTAAATCATTTTCTTTCCTTGTTGGGATTGCTTCAATCCACTTGGTGAAATAATATTTTGTTGTCAGGATCCTGCAATGTTGCCCTGAAGAAGATGGGTGTATTTCACCAATAAAATCTAACCCCCACTGCTGGAAATGTGCCTCAACATAAATTGGCATCATGGGTAAAGGAACAAGCTTTTTCTTACCATCAAAAATCTGACATTCATGGCAGGTAGCTATCTTCTTGTAGACATCCTTAAACATGGTGGGCCAATAGTACCCTGCTCTGAGAATTTTGTTTGTTTTGACCTTCCAATAGTGATGACCTACACAATCTCCTTTATGAAACTCTTCGATCACTTTTTCAGCTTCCTCTTCCAGCAAACAATTCAAAATAATGCCACCAGTATCTTTCCAATACATATTTTTATCTATAATGAAATACCTCAGAGATTTCAGCCTCACAAAACTTGCTTTAGATTTAGTCAATTCTGCAGGAGCTCTATGATGATGTAAGACAAAGACAATGTCTATGCACCAGTCAGATATAATGTACTTCTCTTCAATAGGAATTAGCTCTTCATCTTCATCTGATAATTCTGAAATTTCTGCAATAAAATTCATATCAAGATAGTCAAAATTGGATTGTGCCATCAGCTTTGCTAGCCCCTGAACTTTCACCAATTTTGTAGGTTTGATTTCTATATCATACTCCAAAAAGTTAACTATCCACTTCCCTCTCTTGCCATCAGGATCATCTTGTGTCAAGATGTCCTTCACCACAGTGTTAGGTACAAATTCTATGACATGAGAATGCAGAATATAAATTCTGAAATCTTTAATGGCTTTGATCAAAGCATATGCTTGTTTTTCAAGAATATTGTACTTTAGCTCTAAGTTAGCAAGGGTTCTACTAAAGAATGAAATGGGCTATTGTGTACCTTGATGTCCTTTCTGCAATAAAACTCTATCAATTGTGTTTTTTGATGCAAATGTAAAAACCAGAAATTATTTTGAAAAATCTGGGCTAATAAACACTGGGGCCTGAGTGAGTGCCTTCTTAATTTCCTCAAATGACTGCTTTGCTTCAATTGTCCATTTAATATCATCTCCTTTCTTCAGCATCTTAGTTATATCTTTGACAATCTCAGTAAAACTGGGAATAAACCTTCTTACAAAACTCACTCTCCCAAGGAAAGACTAAATTTATTTCCTGCTTCTAGGAAGATCTACTTTCTGAATGGAATTGACTCTGTTTGGATCAATATTTATCCCATATTTAGATATAATGTGCCCAAGTAATTTTCTTGAGGTTAGAGAAAAAAATATTTTAGTGGGATTAAGAGAAATACCAAACCTTCTACACTTAAGAAGAACTTTCTCCAAATACTTCAAGTGGTCTTCCTCTCTTCTTGAGGATACATTTATGCCATCCAGATAGAAAACCACCAACTTATCCTTCTCCTCAGCAAAGGCAATGTCCATTTCTCTTTGAAAGGTTTCTCCTGCATTCATCAAACCAAAGGTTATCTTGGCATACACGAATGTCCCCCATGGTGTAGTAAAAGAAGTTTTCTCCTGGTCATCTGGGTGCACTAATATCTGATTGTATCCTAAAAAACCATCTAGCATAGACATCCTTTGGGAACCAACAATATTCTGCAGGATTTGATCCATCTTAAGGAGAGGGTAATTGTCCTTTAGAGAAGCTTTGTTCAAGTTTCTGAAGTCAATGCAGATTCTGATCTCTCCACTCTTTTTCCTGACCAGTACCAAGTTAGCAAGCCATTTTGAGAATCTGATAGGAACAATAATTTTTGCATCAAAAATCTTCTTAATTTCCTTCTCAATCAAAGGCATGAGCAGTGGATTAATCCTTCTCAAATTCTATTTGAAAGGTTTCTCATTTTATTTAATAGGAATGGTATGCTGGATAATAATAGGATCATACTTCTTTAAATCATCATAACTCCATGCAAAAAAATCAATGAACTTTCTCATCATCTCAATATATTTATGTTTCATCTCTACAGAAAGAAACTTTGAAATCTTGATCATTTTAGGCATTGCTATTGTACCAAGATTAAAACTCTCTACCTCTTCATCATTAGCTTGTATCCTAGGAGATTTAAACACATTATTTTGGTCAAAAATATTTTCAAGTGGTAAAAAAACCCTTGGGTATACAATAATTCTTCACTGCAATACTTCATAATTACCCTTAGTTTCAGCAAGCATGTTTTGTTGATCTACTTGTGTGCTTTCAAACTCCTCCTTCAATTCTATGAATTTTTTTACTTGATGGTCATCTTCAAACACTTTCTAATGGATGATGTTGTATGGGATAGTAGGCCTATGATGAAATTCAACCTCATACTTTTCAGTGGAATGTGTAGGGATAACAAACAAACTTGCAGAAATGGCTAGGGAGTCAGCTACTAAGTTTTGGTCCCTAGTATTCACAATAAATGAATATTCTTGAAATTTTTCTAACATCTTCGTGATCATATTTCTGTAATCTCTCATCCTCACATCTTTGGTTTGATATACACCTTCAACTTGTTTAATAACCAATTCAGAATCTCCACAAACTGAAATTTTTTGGGCACCCAATCTTTTCAAAATTTCTAAACCCAGAAATAGAGATTCATACTCAGCCATATTATTTGTGCAATCAAAGTTCATTTTGAAACAATAGAACTTAATTTCATCATCAGGAGTTGTGATCCAAATTCGTGCTCCAGCCCCCTCTCTTCCATCTGATCCATCAAAGTGAAAAAGCTACCATCCCTCTGCCTTTTCATCAATGATTTCCTAATTTTCAACTTGCTGATTTTCAACCTCCTGAATTTCTACTTTTCTTTCATATTTTGTTCATCAGTTAGCGCATTGAAAATAACGGTTCATCCTAATTCAATTTCAATAGCATAAATTGGGAAATTTTGAGGTTTATCCTTACTACTTACCATATCAGCCATCCTTGTCTCTCTGTACAGTATTCTTTGCTCACCAAAAATAGGAATGGTGGCATATGTTAGGTCCATCTACATGGTGCCTTTGATTTTAGCTGCCCAAGACCTGGATAGAAACATGCCAAACTTGGGTGGAATTTTTGCTACCACAATGTCCATTACCATTGTCTTGGCAGGGATTTGTGTAAGGCCAACAACAACATCTTTTATCAGGGCCAATTCATTGAACCCTTTTTTAATCAAAAGAAAACAAATTTTGTATGGCCTAGTGATTTCCAATCCCATCATTTCCATAATCACCTTAGGCATGAGGTTATGAGAGGCCCCTGAATCCAACATGGAATTGTGTAATTTCATGTCATGAATACTAATTCTGACAAGAAAGGAGGTAATTCTTCATTCTTCTCATCTTCCGATCTTGGTCCCAAATATATGGTAGGATGGTCTTCTTGCACATTAAGGATGTCTGCAACTCCTGGTTGAGAATTCATCATTTTTACAATTTTACTCCTGTACTCATTCACCTTAAGAATTTCTCCAAAAGGGATTGGGATCTTGATTTTGGAAATCTCATTCTCTAAACTGAAAACAGAAGTAATTTTTTCAGTTTCTTTGACAAGAGGAGGAGGTGTTGGATCTTTTCTAACCTCAACTACTTTAGGGGCATCTTTCTTGGACTGTGTTTTATTTGCAGTAATAGGGACATTTTTTTTTCTGAGGTTGTATTGCTTCTGCATCTCAAATATTGCATGTTTATAACCCTTAAGGTAATCATATGGTTCCTCACCCTTGTTTACATCATGATCAAACTCATCATGCTCTTCTTTAGTCAAAATAATTCCAGACATGTTTTCTTCTAGGCAATGAATGGAGTCTTCTAGGATCTCAGGTTGATCTTCTTCATCAACTAAATTTTGCTAAAAAGAAGGCCTTACTTGAGGGTCAGGATGATTTATGTTTTCCCTTGGTCTCTTCTGATTTTGAGGTATTCTGAACTGTGGATTTCTAAATTGTGGTTCATGTTGTGCAGGAGGTGCAGAAGCATTTCCAAGGGCAATTCTATCGATCATTTTTTCCATTGTTTTCATCATGGAGTCAAATTTTTCATCTGAGGTGGAAGGCTTATCTTCTTCTTTCAATTTTTTTTTTCCCATCTTGGACTTTTTAGTTGTTATCATATTGACTTCCACCTTCACAAAATCATTTTGTATTTTTTCTAGTGAAGGGGATTCTCTTTCTCTAAGTAGGATATAAAATTCATAGTCAAAAGCCTCAGCATATCGCAGTTGAGCTTCTCCTGGTGGAGGTTTTATATGGGCAGGTATGGAGTCTTAAACTTTGTTAAATCTCTTGGAAAAAATTTGGACATATTCATCTATAGCTCTTTTCAAACTATTGTACTCAGTGAGGGCCTGCACAGGGTTTTTTCTATTTCCCCACTTTCTCAAGAAGCTATCCTCGAACTCATTCCAATTATGAAAACTTCCTAGAGTAAGGGCTTTGAACCACTTTCTGACCTCACTAGCGAAACTCTGAGTAAAAAGTCTCATTTTTACATCTTCATGATCAACCTCTTCTCTATCTATAAAGTCACTAAATTGGTCTACATGTTCTTCAGTTTTAATCTCTTCATCACTCCCCCAAGTTTTAATCCTAGCAGAATATTTGCTTGGAAGGGAAATAAGGAAAGGTGGGAGAACAAGAGGGGCATATCTAGCAGGTGCAGCATCAGGTGGAGGTGGAACATTTCCAGCCATGATGACAGGGACTGTGGTATTTTTAAGGACATAAGTAGTAGAAGAAGAACTGTTAGGAGGTGGTCTAGTTGGTATTTGTATTCCAGTTACAAATGAACTCCAGTCAGGTAAAGAAAAACCAAATTTTCTTCTTAGCAAGATATCAAATGGGTATAATTTCTTCAACTTATCCAAATATTACCTCTCTAACAATAAATTTGATGTGACTGCCCCCTAGAATTCTTCTTTATATTTTTGGGTCACTAAGGCTGAGGTATCAATACCTCTTCTTTGCAGTTCTAAAACAATATCAGTCAATTCATTTTCATTTTTAGACCTAAACAAGACTTCCTGAACTTTATCATCAAACTTTTTATCTTCAGTACTTCTTAAAACTTCAGAGGACAAAGCTCTTGCATGTGATTGAGTACCTTATTTTGAAGAGCTGCCTTGAATGCCTCTGGAAATTTTGTTTGGATTATGCATTATAGCAGGTGGGTTAGGATCAGGATTTCTCCTTGTGTATATCCTTCTCGAAGTCACCTTTAAGCATGAATTTTTTGAAATGGAGTCACCAAGGTAGTTGCAACCTCGAACAGATTCTGAGCTCCTGCTACCTCTAATGTTTCAGCTTCAATTTTTGCACAAAAACTTCGGGAAATTTGTCTTCAGACTCCTGACAAAGACATAAAAATTTTATCACCAAATTGAAATTGATTGGCTGCTCATCAAACAACTCAGTGTAACTATTTCAAACCACTTCTAACTGAAGATTAGCCTCTTCAGTTTGAGAGGGCTCTCTCAAGAAGGTTTATGATTTTGAATATTGATAGTACTAGATGGCTAACTCTATAGAAATTGTAACTTGTTTTGTATGATTGCAGGTTGAAAAATGTAGGCTTGCTACCATTGGGCTTATGGATTCAACAATCAGTAGTTTCAATTACAGTGGTTCTTTACATGGAAGTTGAGGCAGATAGAGGTTTTTAACATAGGCAACTCACACACACACAATAGGAAAACACAGTCATTTCACCACTAAAGGAAGTCAGAGCATAATATTATGAATTTTGAGTAATTAGAGATGAAATCTACTACAAGTGATAAAACATAAGATAAATATCAATAATATATCAAAAACCTCATGAGAATCTTAGGTCTGGAAAGAAGAATGTCACTTTTAATTACTAATAATGGTCAAAAACATACAAGTAGCAATTTGGTGCAAATGTTCTCCAACCCTTTGCTTCTTTGATGTTTTGCCTATAAATAAACATTATTTACAATAAGGATGATCTTCTTGGTGGCTATATTCTTAAATTCTCCTATGAGACCTTACATAACTGAAAGCAAAAACTTACAACAGAAAACTGACAGTTGCCTTTTTAAAGAAACCAACTGCTAATAGGACTCTATCTCCTATTTATTACATTCATCTAGCTTATCTATGAAACAGTTACATGATGGTTACATAATGAATATCACATTCTCAAAGGACACATGACTATTTCACCACCTCTTTACATATTTAAAACACCCCTATATCTATGGAACATAACCCTGACTTTTAGGAATGGATGTCCTTCATCTTCAATGTTGTTTTTGACTAATGACCTGGCTGCATGGCACTTCCTTTGAGTCATAAATATCTGCTAATAAGGTCCCCTGACATGTTGGAGGTCTCCAACTGGCAAAAACTGCTTTTAAGATGCTCAAAATCCTTCAACAATTTCTCGCTATGAAAACAGGATAGTTTCATAGTGAATTTTAGTAGCGTGGTAAAAGTGGTTTCTCCATCCATCTTCTTCCCTTCTTTGTTTTCCATCATATTCATCATGTCATAACACCTTACCATCATGGATCCCTCTACTTAAAACATGAAAAAACTGACTTTAAATTCAAAAACGCACCTACAGGTTTTTGCGTAGCGTATTTTTGGCTTCAAGCCTGAGGTTCGCTACGAAACTGTGTAAAAAAACAGAAATTGCCCCTTTCAAAATTATATTCAAAAACTTACCTTTAGCTGCAAAATTTTGATTCTCAGCATGTTATGAACCTCATAAAGCATATTCCATCTCAAATTATTACTCCTATCGTTTTTCTTCCTCTTTTACAATTAGTTGGCTAATGGGCTCTTCTACCACAGTCATTTTCTATCCTTTATTTTCCAACTCTACATGAATCAGATCCAATTTTTCTTCTAGATATTTCACTTTTTCCTTTAATGCCCTGTTCTTGCATTGCAAGGGAAATTTAACCCTTTTGATGTGCTTGACCTCTCTTCTTAGTGGTTGATTCCACTTTGTCAGCTTTTCTATATTGTCCAAGGTCTTTGAGACACTTGTGACTTGATCTTCCCATATTTTCCTCATTTGTTCAAACTAAACCTTCTTAGCTCTATGATTCTTTGCCTCTTTCTTCAAAACTGATATCTCTTCACCTACCTCTTTCAATTGCTCCTTAAGGGTTTCAATTTCTGATTTTTCAGTGATTTTCTCTTTACCAATCCTTTGTTTGATATCCAACTCTTCTTCTGCAAGTGAAGAGAGATCTATGATGCTTGGTGGCTGAGTAGTTTCACTGACCCTTTGAGTCTCTTTGTTGCTTTCCATGACCCTTCTTGTATGTCTGGTCATTGGCTTTCTAGGTTTAAACATGAAGCCAGCATCATCACCTGCACACTCTAATTTTTTAGCTGTCTTACCTTTTTCAGCATTCTTCCTCCATCTTGAATATCTTCAGCTTGCAAAATAGGTGATTCTTCAATGTCAATTGCATGCAAGATGTCTTCTAATTTTCCTTTAGCCAGTGTTTGGCTCCTAGTAACTCTCTTGCTTCCTTGTTTGCTAACTGATTGCTTCTGTTTTGCAGGTGATGTTTTAGGTGTGTCAATCTTCTGCAAAGGCTCTGTCTCCATGCTGACTGATTCTGGTGGGGATGATCTATTCCCTTCTTCAACTTCCTCTGCCCCTGTTGGTGATGAAATATTTTTAGGTTTGGAAGCTCTCTTAGGAGTGACAACATCAACTTCAAAACCACTCATGAATATAAAGGAAGTCCAAGCTCTGTCTAGTCTTTTCAACTCCTCTAACACCAACAACTTAATCAAACCATGGTGAAAGAGAGAAGTTTTATTTCCTTCTGTTTTAACTTGAACCTTATCTGACATTTTACCTAGATTTCTATATAAATAAAAGGGCAAGTCAAGTGACCTATTACCCACAAAATGCAGAAGAATCCTAAGGTGGTAGGAGTAGACCATGTGAAACCTTCCTTCACAGGTAAAATATTTTTGAATGATCATCAACAGCTTTTAATAGTTGTCCTTCATGAAACTCCTAGGGATAGCATTTGTAAGATCAATTTCACTATGCTCTAGTTTGATGAACTCTTTGCAATCCTTCATTGTGATCTTGATGCCTTTAAACCATTGTTCCCCTCCTCTAGGAATTCTGAAATGTTGTCTGGTATCACTGTTAGGTTCAACATTCCCACTTTTGAAGTTGTTCCAATGAAACTGTTAGCAAAATCCTTGGAAAATTGTAGATGACAACCCTGCAACTTTTGACAGAATTGCAAGCAACCTGTTCTTATGAAAATATCAATGGCAGTTGGGTCTTCATTGAGCAAATTAATGTCCATGGGCTCATACCTGTAGCAGTGACCACCTTTGTTTGTTTTCTTCCTTGCAGACATGGGTACTTTATATCTTCTCAACCTCACTTGCTTGATGACAACTACAACCTTTAAATCTTCCAGCAACCTTCTTGGCTCGATGAAGCAGCTCTTCATAAATCCAATAACATGCAAAGATAAAGCGGAGCATGACAAAAAGACTAATTGGGTAATTTTTATGGTTTAAATGATATCTCATGCATTAATCATGACATATGCATGCTAAAAAGGGTAATGATGACCTCAAATATGGCTTTGTACCTTTGAATTAACCCTAACAGACTCGAATTACCTCCACCCTAACTCCTCCAATCATGAGTTGACACTTCACATTGATTTTGACAAGATAGACAAGAAAACAGTTTTTCATAGCGTGATTAGTTTAACTTCTGACAGTTTCTCTACAAAACTATTAGGCAGTTTCGTAGCGAAAATTGTTGTTTTGCTATATAAAACGCTACAAAAAGTTGTAAAACTGGATTAAGCACCCTTTTTTAATTTAAATTCTTGGGGAATGAAAATTGACAGCATATGATGCCTGATGGGACATGAAATGACCTAAATGGAGGTGGTCTTGAACCTTAGGATAGGTTAAATATGTAGAAAAAATGAAATTTTCCTATACCAACTTGAAATGCTTAAGGAGACCTTATCCTTTTGATAAATGAACTATATGACCATGTCAAGTAATGTTTCACAATTTTATGAGTGATAACATAAACCATCACAAAAATTAAATTTTCATGCTTCCAACTTCGCTTGAAATGCAGATAGTGAGTGAAATCACTAAAAATATGATCACAAAAGGTATAAAATAATAATCACGATGAGAAATTTTTAATTTAACCTCAATAATCCAAGGTTATCTTATTCAAGATTCCTAGTTTTAGGAAAGGATCCTACTTCAGAAAATCATCATGAAAGGCCATTCAAATATTATTATAGTCATTGGAAAATATGCAAATGTGGGAAATGATAACACCTTGCAAGTTTGATTCAACCTATAGGGCCCTTATGGAATAATTTCATGTAAAAAATTATTGAATTAAATTTCAATCTTTGAATGCAATCCATTGAATGATAAACTTTGGTGGAGTTCAAGGCAACCAGTGTGAATAATAGGAATGTATAGGGAGGACTATAGACATCAAAGGCGTTCGAAGAAAATACGTCACTACAACTTGAATGGTTGGGATGTTTCATTCTATAATTGTGACAATGCATATATATTTATGTTGGTGTAACTTACAAGAGTTATGGCCTTGACATTGTTTTTATTGAAAATTATTATGTATGGATGTGAATATTAGGTTGTGTATGCGAAGTATGCAACTATATTCCTTTGGCCAATGGGGTACTAAAGTTATAATCTTCCCCATATTTACTAATCATATTACTATATAAAATTAAAAATGCAATCTACATGAATAATTTGGCATACATGAAAAATATATCCATTATATGGGGAAAGCATATCTAACACCAAACCATGATATAAATGGTGTAATATATCATAAGGACCTACACAAAATTAAGTTCATGATACATAGCATATAACTTAATAGTAAGCCTAGGGGAATCAATCTTCGACATTCAAAATAAAAACACCATAAGGTATGAAAAATAATCCAATTAATAAGAAAAACAAAGAACTTGTCTATGTTGAACTCTAAATACCAAGTAATTAACTAGATAGAGAAATATTCAATTGAACCATAAGTTGTCATTTGTAGACACTAACCCCCAGCCAAATTGTGATACCACCATTACAAATAAGAGTAATGCATAATTCTCAAGGTAGTCTCTCTGCCTTGAGAAGAAGAATAAATTGACCAAGTATCCCATTGTTGAGTTATTGTAATCAAAACAATTATTTGGTGACAATAATTCCTAACCCACACACAAAATGAGAATTATTCCTTCTCTACTCAATAGTAGCTTAGGAGTCCCACCCTCTAGTACTCTTCGGTGTGGTAATTGGGTGGTTCAAGCTATTGTTTAATAACTCCAACATAGTTTTTTCTTAGTTCTTAGATTTTCTCAAGGTTCTAATGGTTTCCTTTCATGATTGTTCCATCGCATAATATGGAATTCTTCTCTTTCTAAGAAAAACATTTTTCTTCTCTTCTCCAAAAATAAACTCTATATTCCCATTTGAATTTGAATTTTTTTCATGAGTGAAATATGCCAACTACTTCTTGTTGTGAGGTACAATTTATGAGAATGCGGGAGGTGATGGCCTAGCTCTGGGAGATGGTTTCATCCACTCCTCTTATCTCCAATTTAAACCATAGGCTAGGCTCAATAGGGTGAAGGTTACAATAATGATAATATGGGTAGAAAGAGTGATAGGATTATAAGCATGTAAAATTCCCTTACACCCACTCACCTTTCCCCTCTTGTGGTACCATAACCCCTTTAATTACTCATTCTTAGTAAGTATCTACTAAATAACAATGTTTAAAAGTATTAAAAATTACGATAGTGTACAGATGGCATAGTAAAAATATATATATACAAAGCATTTAAACATATACAAGATTAAGTTTAGATTCCAAAGGGTTGAAACCATGACCTTAAATTAGCACACCCCCCATGCCCTATTTGTTGTGGAAACCCTTATCTTTCACCATAAAACGTAGACCTAAAACTAATGAGAACAAAGAGCATGCAATCGAATGCAAAAAAAAAATTACAATAAACGTAATGTTCAAACATATGTTAATATATTGTGAAGAAATAGCAATATAATGTGAAAATATATTATCAAAGTTGATTAAAATATTCTCAACAATTGCATGGGAATACAACTAGACTTAATCCATACAGACCTTGGATTTGTCAAGCGTAGAGGATGCACTTGATGAGTAGCCCAAAATTGTAAACATTTCGCAAATTACTCATTCTGTAACTTTACAAAAGATGGTCAATGGGATTAAATTTGTGATGTTGGGAGGGGCATTGAGGCATGATAATACATTGGATGGATCATGAAGACATTTTTCTAAATAATTCTACTCACAAAATATTACATTGAGATGCAGTCAATTGGATTAAATTTTCAATGTTGGGAGGGGTTCTGAGGCTTGATAATACATTGGATGGTTTACAATTTTTTTTCTTGCCTTGAGGCCTTCAAATGTTTCAACCTATTATTTACTTTCTATTCAACTTCTTCATCATGTGGCAATCTCAATTTTTTTCTCTTTGTGTTTAGATCTTAGATGATAGTCACTAGATTTGAATGGCATGATTTTGAGTTCTATATAAACTTTTTTTGCTAATAAGAGTCTTATTTTTTTCTTTTCTAAGCTAATAATTCCATGAAATTACTGTTTAGTCAATTTAATGTCTTAAATTGCTATCATAAATTATCAACGAAGGTTAGTAATCTGATGAAGTGTCATGCACTATATATGCTGAGATGCCCTTCTTTCTTACTTCATTGTGTATTTTTATATTTTGTTTTTAGGAGTTTGTATTTTATACCTAATGTTAAAAACTAAAATTGATCTAAGGAATGAAATCTAAGTATTTAAATGAAATCTTGAATGCGAAGAAATAACTAAATTTGAAAGAAATTTAATGATGAAAACTTAATATTTAAGAAGGAAGAAAAGCAAATGTAATTTTTACTCTAAGAAAAGAAATTAATTTACAAATTACTCTTAATGAAATGAATGAAATATGAAATCTAAAAGAAGGAAGAAAAGGAAATGTTTTTTTAACTAATCTAATTTGCATAAAAATAAATCAGTCTGTGGATGGTTAAATCTGAGCTATGTTAGACTATTCTATGTTGGAAAAACATCTAATTAAACTAATTCTTCATTTAAACAAAACATTGTTCTAAATTTTATTGAATTCTATTGATCTCTGAATGGTGTTCTATCTATCAACATAAAAATAAAACCATATTCTACCTTATCAATTGAGAACATTAATTCTATGAAAACAGAGCATCTAATCTAATTTTAAATCTATCTGAAATGATCAAAATGTAATTTTAATCTAACTTTGTCCTAGTTTTAAATCTATCTAAGAATTATCAAAATATAACTCTAATATAACACTGTTCTACATTCCATGGAACTAAAGCATCAAATTTATTACTATGCAATTAAACTGACTGTGCTAATTGAATTCAATTTTAACTAAGGCAAGCAAATAATGATAGAGTATCTATTGCGCAAAAAAAATGTCTAATCGAAATCCTATGGTTGCTTGTGTAATCAAATGTGAGAATTGATCTCAATTGGAAGTTGACAAAGTCACGATCATGAAATAATTCAGAAGAGCATAAGATACAATCAATTGTGCGTAAATGTAAACAATTGATTCAGAAAAAATTTAGGAACTAATTGACATGGAATTAAACCATGAAATGACGAGAAATTAAACTACGAATCGACGAGAAATTAACTATGAAATGACAAGAAATTAACTATGAATCGACGATAATTTAAACTATGAAATGATGAGAAATTAAGCTATGAAATGACAATAAATTAAACTATGAAATGACTATAAAAACCTCCTTTCCATGCAGTGGCCCTCTGCAACAGAACGAGTGTGAATCTACTTAAGCTATCTGTGCATGAATGGTTTGGAAGTGGTCTTATTCATTAACAAAATAGAGTTTAAAAACATATCACAATACTATCACAAAATCAAGCTTATTCTCGATTACAACGAACCGTTATTTATACAAGTTTTTAAATTAACTATCTGAGACAATTTTGCCTATGGAAAGCAAAATAAAGCTAAGACTAGAAGTCTATTCAGAAGCAAAGTCGTCATGGCTCTTTCTCGATTTTCTACGTAAGAGAAAATCGAGAATCTTATTCTGTTGATATCATCCCTTATCTTTACTGATCTTTGACCGTGAGTGTAGGCATGATCCTTCTCGAAACTGAACAGGTAAGTAGGATACAATCCATATATGGAGCATTTCAAAGCTACCCGTATGACTCGCTTCTTCATTTTCTTCTCAAAACTTGTCAAAAAATAACGGTGGTTGCAGAAACAAAGGTTAGCTACATAATTGCACGAATTTTGTAGCTAATTACAAAAATTCATCTAAATAATAAGAAACATTATAATATAAGTAGAAACCATCTAAATGCCTTCTCATATGTAAAATATGTCAATTATCACTGATTTATTTTATGGATTTTGCGAAAAGGAAGAAAAGATGGTGGAAAAAGATGTCAAAATAGGAACAGTTTTGAGGTTCAACATACCCCCACTAAGAGACCACTGCATGTCCTCATGCAATTTTCAAAATTGTGGGCCTTCACCTTTTACTGCATTTGTTCTGATACCTCTGCTAGTACATCCAACTTCCTCTTCTTTCCTTTCTTTGAGGTGATTTCCATTCTTGGTATCTTCATGAGGCGTTTGTACTTCAAAATTATGACTTTTCTATTCAGATAGCCATTCCTTTTCTTCAGTTTCTTGTTCTTTTTATACCATAGCCCAAAATGTATAATAGTATTGTCACTGATGACCTTTTCTAACTGGTTTTTTTTCCTTCAGAGATTCATTTTCTTGCTTGATGTGCCTGTTCAGTATCTCTAGTTCATATATTTATTGCTTTAAAGTGTTCACTAGAGGTTCCGGTGGACTAGTAGGCTGCTCTTCAACATTTTACTTCTCCTTTGCATGTCGCTTTTCTAAGGACTCAATGTAGTCATAAATCTCTTGTTGTGCCAGATCAGTTTCTGGGGTCCTTCTGCTTGGACTATGTATAGGAGAGGCAGTAATAGGTGATGATACTTGGGGCTTTTCATCTAAATCAACAAACTTTGCTTCTTGTGGAGATGTTTTCTTCAAAGGTTTACGAAGTCTGGAACTTCTCCTTGGCTGTTATTGAACCTCAAAATTTTTATTTCTCTGACATCCTTTCTCATCAATTTTCCTTGCCTTTTCATAAATCCATAACTCCAATCAATGATACAATATATATTTCATCTCAGAGAATGCATTTGAATGGTCTTTATTTTATATTTTGATGTTTCTTTTTATTTGAAATAATTTTATAACTCAGCTACAGAACGCATGCTATTCTGCAGCTAATTGTTATTTCCGCAACTACTTTAATGGTTTGACAGGTTTTGAGGAGCGAATGAAGGAATGAGTCACATGGGCATCTTCATAATGATCTGCATATGGATCTCGTCCTATCCACCGATTTGAATTTGACAGAAAAAGGTGCCTATGCTCGTGGTCAAATTTCAGTCAAAAGACGTGAACCAAGAACGAAAGACTCTCGATTCGATCTGACGTAGCAAATCAAGAGTTAACTACTTATATTTTACTTCTATGTTTCAATTGTAATTTCCATCTATAAGCGGAAATACCTCCAAATAGTTACATTTAAATTTGTTTAAATATCGGTCATTTTGAAACCAGAAGACAGCCTTAATTTTTTTAATGTTGTGTATTCTTTGAGACTCCGCTCTTTTATAATACGAAGACCATGTTCGTTTGTTCCAGTTCCTTCTTGATGTGTGTATAGTCTGCTAGGATTTCAACTCATTCTGTCACAGAGGGCCCCTGCACAGAAAGGAGGTTTCATTAGTTGTTTTTAGTTTAATTTTATTAGCTCTGTTTTGTCAATTCATAGTTAAATTTACATTGCTTTGTAGTTGATACTTAGATTAAATTTTTTATCATTTCATAGATTAAATTTACGAATGATTTCTCAGAATTAGTTTTAGAATAACTATGTAATATTTTTCTTACCAAAATCATCTCAAGAAAGTAGTTCTTCTATTTTCCAAAATTGGATTGTGTTTGAAGCATTAGAGCATACAGTTATCTTAGTTTTCCTTTATATTTTTTTGTGTTTCTTTCCTAGATTAAATCCTCAGTTAAATGTATAATTAAATGCTTGCTAAAATAATATCAAGAAGATGACTTTGTCATTCTTTCAAAATTGGATGGTTGAGTATTTGGTCATACAGTAGTTGAGTTGCCTTTACATGCTTTTTAATTGCTTTCTTAGATTAAATCTTTAAATTAAATGTATAATAAATTGATTGTTAAATCGTATCAAGAAGATGACTTTGTCATTCTTCCAAAATTGGATGGCTGAGTATTTGGTCATACAATAGTTGAGTTGCCTTTACATGCTTTTTAATTGCTTTCTTAGATTAAATCTTTAAAATGTATAATCAATTGCTTGTTAAATCATATCAAGAAGACGACTTTGTCATTCTTCCAAAATTGGATGATTGAGTATTTGGTCATACAATAGTTTCTTTTCAATTTCTTTGAATTTTCTTTCCATTGTCATTTCAATTCTTAATCATAGGATTTATGCTTTCAATCCATGGAGTAGAATTAGAATAAGATAGATTAGAATTAGTTTTAATTCCAAAAAGATCAAATTCATTAGAATAAATACTCTGTTTTTGGATCAGATTCTAACCATTTAAAGTTTGATTCATTTTTATGCAAATTAGAATAGTTAAAGAACATTTCATTTTCTTCCTTCTTTCAAAATTAGTTTTTAACATTAAACTTCATTATATTTAGTTGATTCATTTCATAGTTCTCATTTCTTAAGATTAACTCCTTTAGACATAAAGAAACAAAACCCCCCAAAACAATATAAAAACATACACAACGAAGTAAGAAGAAGGTTAACTAAGCATATATAGTGCACCGCACTTCATCAGATTACTAACCTTGGTTGAAGATTTATGATAAGAAATTTAAGACATTGCATTGTCTAAACATTTTGGCGCCGTTGCCGAGGAAGTGTAATTAGGTAACCTTATTTCTTACATCTAAAAAAACTGACATGCGTAGAGAAAGATATTATAGGGGTAGATTCATAGCTAGAGGTAGGAGTTTAATTCCAACAACACCACTCACCCCACCGATACCACGTAGTGCTACACCGCCATATCAAAATCATATTCCATACTTCACTATACATAGACTTCCTAAAGTCTTAAGGTCAGAAATCCAACCAGGAGGATCTCCTACTTCATGCACTGAGGCAGTCTTAGAGGAAGAAGATCCTAGATCTCCAACAGAATGAGTAATATTTTTCACCTCTACAGGAGAACACATTCTAGCTGAAGAGTCAGAAATTCCTTGCAAGGAAGAAGAAGAAGAAACTTTCTTCAATATCCCATTGCTAGAAGAAACAAATGAAGAGAAATTAACTTTACAGTTAGAACCTTATATTAGCTCTGATGAATCTACAATGGCAGGAGAAGGAGAAGCAGAAGGAGAAATTTTAAATGGAGAAAATGTACTATTTGGAGGAGGAAAAGGTGGAGGACAAGGAAGAGGGAACAGAGGAGGAGGTGAAGGAAACAGATGAAATAGGGAAAATGATAAATCTTTCGGATTTCCTATAATTTATGAGGATACAAATGCCACAATGAAAAATATTTCACCTTCCATTCTTCCAAATTTCCATGGATTAAAGAGTGAAGATCCTGAAACCTTTTTGTTTGAATTTGTAGTTTTGTGTAGATCTAATGACTACCTACAAGACTCTCAAAAACTAAAGCTATTTCCTGCAACACTTAAAGAAACAGCTTTAAAACGGTTCATGGGTTTAGTCACACAATCTATTATGACATGGAATGATATGAAAAGATAATTTTTAGAAAGATATTTGGATTATTGCATACCCATTAATCGGAAGGATGAAGTATTAAAGATGATGAGAACCTAGAGGATCCAATTGAAAGATTCAATTACAACATAAAAAGAGCTAGAATGGAAAACTTAGATCAAGATACTTTAAAATATCTCTTATTAAAATCCATTAGAGATGAATGGATAAACATTCTCAACATGATGGGGATGGGAGATGTCTCTCAAATCGCATTAACTGAAATTAGTGAATTATGTATTCATCTCTCAAGGGGAAAATCAAGAACTGGGAAAAATGAAAGAGATCCTTCTCCCTCTAGAGTGAATAAATTTTCAACTGGAATAGTAGGTAGGGCGTAAATTGGAAATATGTTTGATGAATTTAAAACAAACATCTTAGGGAGTCTTAGTGAACAGATAGACACCCTTAAATTAAAAAACAATAGGAAAGTCGAAACTGATGCCTTAGCTATTTTCTGTCCTAAATGTAGAAAGAATCGTGCCTTAAGAGAATGTCCTCTTGATGTAAAAGTCATAGAGATGTGTGATTTTCTCATAAATTCATGAAACTAAGATTTTCCCTTCTATTCCAGGTCTTAAGTTTTTTTTCAAGAAGAAGTAACTTCAAATCTACTAGAACCTCTTTTCTTTATCTTTAGAATACCATGGAAGGGGCCACAAACTCAAGGTTTTAACAACCAAATGTATACTCATCCCCCACCAAATAATTGAAATTCTTGGCAGCAACCTTGGTCCTAACCTCAACCTTGGGCACAAGAAATGAAAAATCCCTATGGTAGATATTCTCAATGCTACCAATATCCTCCATCCTATCCAAACTATCCTCCCCAAAATTTCCACAACAAAATCAACAACCCCAACTCCAAAACCAAAACCCACAACTTTCATTACCATTTCCACAAAGACCAAACCAACTACCTGCCCAGTCATTGCCAATCCCAAATAATAAAAACTCTCAAAATTCTTACACTATAGAAGGACATCGATTTCCAACTTAAATGATTACTCCACTAGATCTTAATGATGTTCAACTTAGATTTGGTAGAATAATAGAAAGGAAAAAGCCTTTTGTTTTTATTCAAGAACAAGATAATTTTGATGAAGAAATTTTTCTACAGCAAAATAAAAGTTTTGAAGAAGGGACATCTCTTCAGCAGAACTAGAATTTTGAAAATGAAAAACAAGAAAAACCAATAAACTAAAATCCTATCATAGAGCAACCATCAGTATCTATTTCTAACCCTTATTTTCCTGAAATATTACAAATTGATAGAGGGGTAGAAAAACAAATAATGTTGTGCATTTATGATTTTCTAGATGAATTGAAAAATGTTTGTATCAAAATTCCTTTGCTACAAGTCATTAAAGAGATTCCAATTCTAGCCAAAACAATAAGAGAATTGAGCATGAAGAAACGAGGAAGAAAAAAAAAAGAAATAAAAAGAATTTAATTAGTAGGAAAAATTTCCATAAAAAACTATTTAGATCCAAGAAGTCCAATTGTAAAAACACATATCACTGGTATTGAAATTCAAAATACATTGATTGATTTAGGAGAAGCCATAAACATCATGAGCAAATAAACCATGGAACAACTCAAGCTTCCAAATCTTCATTATACACCTACATTACTGAAATTAGCAGACAGATCAGTAATCAAGCCAGATGGTGTATTAGAAGACATTTCAGTATCCTTAGACGCTTGGGAGTATCTAGTCAATTTTATGATTTTAACCCCTAAGGAAAATCTAGGAGAACATCCACTAATATTAGAAAGACCTTGGTTGGATACAGCTAATGCTTTCATTAGTTGTATATCTAGTGACATGTATATCTCTGATGGTAATTCAACAAAGAAATTCAAATTATATCTTCTAGCAAAAAAAATCATAGAAATAGAAGATGAAGAATTGATTGATGATGACAATGATATACAACCTCTCTTCACTATTTCTTGTATTAGTGAAGATAGTCAAATCTTAAATTCAATAGAAAACTTTGAATCAACTTTAGAATATGAACATGATCATTTTCAAGAACAATGCAATATTAAATACTTTTCATCAAGGAATATGTCTCTATATTCTATGGAAGAATTTGGTAACACAATGGTTGAAATATTTCCAAGGAAATCTTTGAACATAAACAAAAACTTGGAAATATTACAACAAGAAAATTTAATCAAAACATTACAACAACATTCTTCTGCATATGCATGGGAATACACTTACATGAAAGGAATTAGTACTAAGAATTGTATACATCATATCTGCATCGAGGAAAATTGTAAGCCTATCAGACAACCTCAAAGAAGGATGAATTCAAATCTTAGGGAAATTATGAAATAAGAATTACAAAAATTGCTTAATGTAAACTTCATTTACCCAATTTCAGGAAGTCAGTGGATTTCTCCCTTAGTGATTATACCTAAAAAGAATGGTAAGTTGAAGGCATTCATTGGCTATCGAGAGTTGAATAAAGCTATTCTAAAAGATCATTTTCTATTACTTTTCATAGATCAAGTATTGGATTCATTAGCAGGAAAGAATTATTTCTCATTCTTGGATGGTTTTAGTGGTTACAATCATATTCAAGTAGCACCTAAAGACCAAGATAAAACTACATTTACCTATCCATAGGGAACCTATGCCTACCGAGTACTTCCTTTTGGTTTGTGTAATGCACATGCAACATTCCAAACGGCAGTATTAGGAATTTTTTCTGATCTAATACATGATTGTGTGGAGGTATATATGGATGATTTTACAATTTATGGGAATTAATTTGAAGAAGCTTTAGAAAATCTGGAAAAGGTTCTTAAAAGATGTAAAGAAGAAAATATTTCATTAATTCATGAAAAAAAAATTATGATGTTTACTAAAGGAATTGTTTTAGGACATCACATTTTTGGACATGGAATTAAAGTTGATTCATCTAAGGTTGAAGTCATCTCCAAATTATCAGTTCCAAGTTGTCAAAAGGATGTTAGCAGTTTTCTAGGATTCACAAGGTATTATAGAAGGTTTATAGAAAACTTCACTCAAAATAGCATCCCCACTCTTCAAATTTCTTACCAAATATTGTGAATTCAGTTGGAATCTTGATTGCCAATTGGAATTTGAAACTTTAAAAACAAAAATTTCTAAAGCACCCATCTTAAGAGGTCTGAATTGGAAACTACATTTTCACATTTCAACAGATGCTTTAGATATAGCTATAGGAGTTGTATTAGGACAAAAATATTTAATCCCCTATGCCATCTATTACACAAGCAAAAATTTGACTCCTGCTGAGTTAAATTACATTGTAACTGAAAAATAATTTCTAGTTGTTGTTCATGCTATCAAAAAATTTAGACATTATATCACCTGCTATGAAACCTTTATTCATACAGATCATTATTCAATTATATATTTAATGAATAAATCTATTACTAATGGAAAAATCACAATATGGTTATTACTCATGCAAGAATTCAATATCACCATTCTACACCGACCTGGAAAACAAAACACAGTTGTTGATTTCTTGTCTAGAATTCATAATGTTAAAAATGATACTCCAGTAGAAGATAATTTTCCTGATGAATATATTTTTTCAATATCTACTAAATCTCCATGGTTTTCATATATTTCTAATTACTTAGCTATAATAAATTTACCTGCATACTTGTTTCCTAGAGATAAAAGAAAAATTATTCAAAAAAGTGCATTATACTCATGGGTTAATGATGAATTGTATAAAACAGGTCCAGATCTCATGATCAAAAGGTGTGTTCAAGAATATTAAATGCCTGAGATTCTCAAGGCATGCCACGATGAACCCTGTTGTGGATACTTTGCTGATAAGAGGACTGCCTATAAAATCCTTCATTTAGGATATTATTAGCCATTCATATTTAAAGATACCAGGGAGTATGTCAAAAGGTGTGACGAGTGTCAAAAAATGGGGAAACTTGTTCCTGCAGATGAAATGCCATTACAACCTCAAATACTCATCAAACCATTTGAAAAATGGGCCCTGGATTTTGTTGGATATTTTCAATCATTTTGGTGTTCCAAGAGAAATTGTGACATATCAGGGAACCCATTTTACGTCCAAGTTGGTCCAGAAGCTTGTGGAGGATTACAAGATCAAACATAGAAAATCCACTCCATATAATCCACAAGAAAATGGTCAAGTGGAGTCTACCAATAAGGTGATCGAAGGGATTGTCACTAAGACTATACATCTACATTGGAAGGACTGGGCAGATAGGCTTCCTGAAGCCTTATGGGCCTACCATAGTACATGGAGGAATAAAACAAGACATACTCCTTATGAACTTTTTTATGGGAATCAAGTCCTACTTCCTATATAATTTCATATCAAAACCTTCAAGATGGTAGTCCGATTGGGGCTTGACTTATCAGAATCCCAGAATCACATATTGGAGCAACTTAATGATCTTGATGAGATTGGGAAAGATACTATTCAAAAAACTAGTCTAGTCCAGCAGCAAAGGTCTAAATGGAATGATAAATATATAAAGGAGAAAAAGTTTCAAGCAAGGGATTGGACACTTTTGTTTGTTTCAAAGTTCAAATACTTTCAAGGAAAGTTTTAGACTCATTGGCTTGGGCCTTATGAGATTGAAAAAGTATTTAACAATGGAGCAGTCAAGATAAGGTCAATAGATGAAGAAAATGTACCTCTTCTTGTGAATGGACATCGATTAAAAGTCTTTCATAAGCCAATTACAAAGGAGGATTTTATAAAAAATTTCCAAGATAATACTTATATGAAGTTAGTGAAGAAGAATCCTTCTTCTTCCCCAACTTAGTCTTCTTTTTATTTTTCATATCTAAAAAAAAAAAAAAAAATAGAGAATAAATAATATATATATATATATATATATTGTTAAAAATAATAATAATAATAATTGTATAAGTGTGAAAACCAATCAATGATTTCCATCCTTATACAGAAAATAAAGGATGAAAATTAGAGTTCTGACATATTATACTTTCTATTCCATTCTAAAAATCCCAAAAATATTTGTTCCCTTTCTCTTTCTAAAGTAATAAAAGAATTAGCTATAGAACTACTTCCATTTGCAGTTGTCATTCCATTGTGCAACCGACATTTCATTCTGCAATTGATACCACATTCTACAGCTCTGTTACATTTTTCTTACAGCCTACTGAAGCAAGAATACTGAGCACAAGAAATTAAGAACTCCATTTGAAGATCATCGTGTTGATGGATACCTGAAGAATCAACATCAAATAAATAGAAACAAAAGGTTAGTTCTAAAGGTATGTTACATAAATTTTTTTAACTAACAAGATAAAAAAATTAGCATATATAATGTAGATGATCACATGTTGCCTCAATATGTCATCATTTGATTTGATTTGGACTCACATCATGTTATAAATCGACCACATCATCCACATCATATCTCATAACGATCCATAACGAATTTTTCCATTTATGATTAAACGGTCATATCCTACTTCCATAACCTAATCATCCATGTTTCTTAAAACCCCATCAAGTATTTATTTCACTCATATTTCCCTTCAAACCCTCGACATCCTTAACCAGATCCACAACCCAATTCATTTCATACAAAGACGAACAATTATGAAGGCTAGACTCTTCAGGACAGAAGACATGGGTTTGATAGTCAGGACTAAACCAGTGGGAGCTAAATACATGGAGGGTTATCCTTGGATAAAAGAGATGTTGTAGAAGGTTAAGTGGCTCAGGTTTATAGAAAAATTTGATGGATTCCATAAGGAGATCACTAAGTCTTTCATGAGGTTTTTCGATGGAACAAAGGTCGAAATAGGAGACATAAAATTTTCAGTGGCCGAGGCCTTCATAGCTGAAGCTACAGAGCTCCCAAGAGTTGGCAAGATATGGTTTAAAAACAAATAATTTAACAATGAAGCATGGAGAGTTTTCCTCAAGAATCCAGGTATGGATACTTATGTTTACAAAAAGGTTATTCCTAGCTCAGCGCTCAACAAAAAATGGAGAAATATGCTTTTAATTTTACAGAATTTTATCACTTATGAATTTCAATTTGGTTGCATGGTTGTTTATCATATTCGGTTGTAGATGAAATTTTTGGAGGATGGAGAAATAAACCTCCCTTTCTTTCTATTGAATAGTTTAAAAATAATTTCCACAAATGTACAGAAAAGAATTTAGTTTATAGACAACACTATGCACCATCATAGGTTGGTAAAAATACTTCTTGAAGTTAATTTGAAAAGAATATGAGACTCTTAAGATAGTTTCCTAATCATAAACCATTTCCAAGATGAGCCAAAGCAGCCTGAGGAAGACAAGATGAGAAAAAAGTAGAATAAGGAAGATTGATACAAGCATTGAGGACAGACCTTCACCTCCACTACAACAAGATGAAGAGGAACTCACCCTTGCGGAGTTGATGGAAAATAAGAAACGAGGTGGATTCAAGACAAGAGGTAAAACAGAGAAAAAGAGCAAGGTTACAAGTGAAGAAAACTTAAACCCTCCGCAGCCAAGGAGAAGCTCTAGAATCCAAAAATCCATGAAGAAAACACCATCACAAGAAATAGAGTTTGTGAATTTAGAGGAGGAACCTCAAGAGCCATCACCCATCAATGTCTCTCCTCCACATAGTCCTACAAATTCTCCTGTACATAATTTTTAAGGTAGTCCAAGCAGAAGATATCCATGCATTAACCCATCACAGAAAGAGATAGATGACTATATTAAGTCATTGGAGAAGAGAAATGTAGTAGTGAATCCAGGTATGCAACAATAGCCTATCAGTCCACAAGAACCTCTGGTTAACACCCTCAAGCAAGAAATCTATGAGTTAGAGTTACTAAATAGGCACATTAAATAGGAAAATGAAGCTTTAAAATAGAAGAACCAATTGGAGAAAGTCATCAGTGATATTACCATCCTATATTTGGGAATGTGGTACAAAAATAATAGAAATCTAAAAAGAAAGAACAAATCTCTGAACAGGACAGACATCAATCTCAAATAAAAACTCCTTATGAAGAAGCCCATGATGGAAATCACCTCAAGGAAAAGTAAGAAGAGAAAATTGGATGTATTAGCAGAATTGTCTGAACAAATGCAATAAGAGAAGGAAGTTCGCATTTTTCATAAGTGCATGATGACATGCAATGGATTCTTAGTGGGGGTATGTTGAACCTCAAAATTGTTCTTTCTCTGACATCCTTTCTCATCATTTTTCCCTACCTTTTCATAAATACATAACTCCAATCAATGATAAAATACATATTTCATCTTAGAGAATGCAGTTGAATGGTCTCTATTTTATATTTTTATGTTTCTTGCTATTTGAACGAATTTTGTAACTCAGCTATATAACGCATGTTATTTTGTGACTAATTGTTGTTTCCGTGGCTACTTTAATGGTTTGACAGGTTTTGAGGAGAGAATGAAGAAATGATTCACATGGGCATGTTCAGAATGATCCACGCATGGATCTCATCCTATCCACCTGTTTGAATTCAACAGAAAAAGGTGCCTATGCTTGTGGTCAAAGTTCAGTCAAAAGACGTGATCCGAGAACGAAAGACTCTTGATTTTCTCTAACGTAGCAAATCGAGAGTTAACTACTTAGATTTTGCTTCTATGTTTGAGTTTTTATTTCCATTTCTAGTCAGAAATACCTCCAGATAGTTACATTTAAATTTGTTTAAATACCAGTCGATTTGAAACCGGAAGACAGTCTTAATTTTGTGAACGTTGTGTATGCTTTGAGACTATGTTCTTCTATAATACGAAGACCATGTACTTTTGTTCCAGTTCCTTCTTGATGTGTGTATACTCTGCTAGGATTTCAACTCATTTTGTCGCAGAGGACCCCTATATAGAAAGGAGGTTTCATTAGTTGTTTTTAGTTTAATTTTATTAGCTCTATTTTGTCAATTCATAGTTAAATTTGCATTGCTTTGCAAGTGATCCTTAGATTAAATTTTTTATCATTTCATAGATTAAATTTATGAATGCTTTCTCAAAATTAGTTTTAGAATAACTATGTAATATATTGCTTACCAAAAGCATCTCAAGAAAGTAGTTCTTCTATTTTCCAAAATTTGATTGTGTTTGAAGCATTAGAGCATACAATTATCTTATTTTTCCTTTGTATGTTTTTATACTGCTTTCCTAGATTAAATCCTCAATTAAATGTATAATTAAATTCTTTCTAAAATAATATCAAGAAGATGACTTTGTCATTCTTCCAAAATTAGATGGTTGAGTATTTGGTCATATAGTAGTTGAGTTGCCTTTACATGCTTTTTAATTGCTTTCTTAGATTAAATCTTTAAATTAAATGTATAATCAATTGCTTGTTAAATCATATCAAGAAGATGATTTTGTCATTCTTCCAAAATTGGATGGTTGAGTATTTGGTCATATAGTAGTTGAGTTGCCTTTACATGCTTTTTAATTTCTTTCTTGTATTAAATATTTAAAATGTATAATAAATTTCTTGTTAAATCATATCAAGAAGATGGCTTTGTCATTCTTCCGAAATTGGATGATTGAGTATTTGGTCATACAATAGTTTCTTTTCAATTTCTTTGAATTTTCTTTCCATTTTCATTTCAATTCTTAATCATAGGATTTTTGCTTTCAATCCATGGAGTAGAATTAGAATTAGCTTTAATTCCAAAAATATCAAAGTCATTAGAATAAATACTCTATTTTTAGATCAGATTCTAACCATTTAAAGTTTGATTCATTTTTATGCAAATTAGAACAGTTAAAGAAAATTTCATTTTCTTCCTTCTTTCAAAACTAGTTTTTAACATTAAACTTCATTAGATTTAGTTGATTCATTTCATAGTTCTCATTTCTTAAGATTAACTCCTTTAGACATAAAGAAACAAAACCCCCAAAAACAATATAAAAACATACACAACGAAGTAAGAAGAAGTTTAACTGAGCATATATAGTGCACCACACTTCATCAGATTACTAACCTCGGTTGATGATGTATGATAAGAAAATTAAGACATTAAATTGGCTAAATAGTTGTGGAGGGCTTAAGATTTCTGAATTTATAACTTTTCCCTTTTCCTTTACATTACCTCTCTTTTTTTAACCACTTTGTTTCTTATTCTTCAATAATTCTACAATGGTGATTTCTTCTTCTTCTTCTTGTGGTTGAGGTGAGGATTTGTCTTCAATTAAAGTATCAACCTTTCTCCTCCTACTTCTTTTAATTTGGTCTTATCATCCTCAGGTTGTTATTGTGCTTCTTCTTGAAAATGTTTCCTGATTAGGAAACTTTCCTGGGATTCTCCTATAATCTTTAAATGAAATTCAATGAGTATATTTATCAATCCATGATGGTACATGATATTGTCTATAGATTAGACTCTTTTCTGCACAATTCCTGACATTTTATTTAAGTTGTTCAATAGGAAGTATGGGAGGTTTATTTCTCCGTCCTATAGGAAATTCATTAACGGTGTGGCATGGTAGACAAACATACAACCAAATCTACCCTCGCAAGTAACAAATTTTTTAATAATTAACAGCATGTTCCTCCATTTGTTTTTAATTTTCGTACTGGGAATTCCCTTCTTAAAAATAGTAGTTTCCATACCTAGATTTTTCAGAAAAATATTCCATTCTTCTCCATGAATTTCCCTGTTCTTGAACCATCTTTCACCGGTTTTCAGAATTTATGTGGCTTCTGCTATGAATTACTATGTCACTGAAAAATTATGTCTCCAAATTCTACCTCTGTCACGTCGAAGGTTCTTGCGAATGATTTGGTAACCTCTTTGTGGAACCCATCGAAATTTTCTACGAACTAGAGCCATCGTACCTTCTGTAGCATCTCCTTCATATGTGGATAACCTTCCATGATTTTTCCTCCCACAGGCTCGGTTCTTACTATTAGACCCATGTCTCTTTTGTAAGGAGTTTTCGCCTTCAAAAATGTTCCTCTTCGACCAAGTGAATTGAGGGTTTGGCTTTGAGTTAATAATGTCAAAAGGAGATTGTAGAGATGTGTAGGTAAAATAGATATTCAAGCGAGGGTTTAGGAACGTGAGTAAGCGGGTTATAGAATGAGATATGACTGTTAATCATTAATGGATGAAATTTGTCTTGATCATTAAGGGATATGATACGAATGAAGTGGAAAATTATGGATTTGTGGTGTGAACTGAGTACAATCAGTTTTAATGATGACAATTTGAGGTGGCAACATATGATCATCTAAATTATATACACTAATGTTTTTGAACCTTATTATTTAAAAAAAAATTGTAACATACCTTGGAACTAACCTTTGTTGATCTTCTTTCTGTCTTGATTCTTCAGGTGTCTTTTCAGCATGATCTTCAATGGAGTCTTCAGTTGCTTCTGTTCAGTATGTCGTGCTTCAATAGGCTGCAAAAGTGTAGCAGAGCTGCAGAATGTGATGACAGCTGCATATTATTATGAAAGCTACAGAAATGTGCAATTATGTAGCTAATATGTTATTTCTTCTAAAAAATAAAGGGAACAAATAATTTTGGATTTTTAGAATGGGAGAAAATATAAGATGTCAGAAATGAGCTCTGATTTTCACCTTGTATTTTCTGTATAAGGATGCGAATCATTGATTGGTTTTCATACTTAAACAATTTTTTTTTAATAATATATATATATATATATATATATATATATATATATATATATATATATATATATATATATATTTCTTTTTTTTCTTTTTTTTAGATATGAAAAGTAAAAAGAAGACTAAGTTGGGGAAGAAGAAGGATTCTTCTTCACCAACTTCATATCAGCATTGTCTTGAAAATTTTCGATAAATTTATCATTTGTAATTGGTTTGTGATAGACCTTTATTTGATGTCCATTCACAATAAGAGGTACATTTTCTTCATCAATTGTCTTTATCTTGATTGCCCCATCGTCAAAGACTTTTTCGATCTCATAAGGCTCAAGCCAATGAGTCTGAAATTTTCCTTGGAAGTCTTTAAACTTTGAATCGAACAAAAGTGCCCAATCTCCTGCTTGAAATTTTATTTCTTTTATGAATTTATCATGCCATCTAGACCTTTGTTGATGAACTAGGTTGGTGTTTTGAACTGCATCTTTCCTGATCTCATCAAGCTCATTGAGTTGCTCCATTCTGTTCTTTTGGGCTTCTGATAAATCAAGTCCCAATATAACCATTGTCTTGGAGGTTTTGATCTGAAATTCTATCAAAAACAAGACTTGCTTCCCATAAACAAGTTCATAGGGAGTATGTCCTGTTGTGTTCCTCCATGTAGTCTGGTAGGCCCATAAGGTTTTAGGAAGCCTTTCTGCCCAATCCTTCCTATGTATATGTACAGTCTTTGTGAGGATTTCTTCGATCACTGTATTGGTGGACTCCACTTGTCCATTTTCCTTTGGATGATATGGAGTAGACATTCTATGTTTGATCTTATATTCTTACACTATCTTTTGCACCATCTTGGATGTAAATTGAGATCCCTAATCTATCGCAATTTCCCTTGGGACACCAAAATGAGTGAAAATATCCTCAAAGAGAAATGAAAATACAGCATTTTCAGTAGCAAAATAAATTGATTTAGCCTCTACCCATTTAGTGACATAATCCATGCAAACCAGAATATACCTCTTTTGTTTTGATGGTGGATTGATTGGTCCAACAAAATCCAGAGCCCATTTTTCAAAGGGTTCGATGAGTACCTGAGGTTGTAAGGGCATTTCATCTGTAGGAACAGGTTTCCCCATTCTCTGAAAACTGTCACACCTTTTGATATACTCCTTGGAATCTTTAAATATGGATGGCCAATAATATCCTAAATGAAGGATTTTATAAGCAGTCATCTTATTAGCAAAGTATCCACCACAAGGTTCATCGTGGCATGCCTTCATAATTTCAGGCATTTCATCTTCTCGTACACATCTCCTGATGATGATATCTAGACCTGTTTTATAAAATTCGTCATTTAACCATGAATATAATGCACTTGTTTAAATTATTTTTCTCTTTTCCCTAGGAAACAAGTATGTTGGTAATGTTCATGTAGCTAAGTAGTTAGCAATGTCTACAAACCATGGAGATTTAGTAGATATTGCAAAAATATATTCATCGGGAAAATTATCCTCTATTGGAGTATCATTATTGTCATTTTGAATTCAAGACAAGAAGTCAGCAACTGTGTTTTGTTTTCCAAGTCGGTCTAGAATGGTAATGTTAAATTCTTGCAAGAGTAATAACCATCTTTTGATTCTGCCATTAGTGATATATTTATTCATTAAATACCTAATTGCAGAATGATTTTTGTGAAGAAAGGTTTCATAGCCAATGATGTAATGTATAAACTTGTTAATAGCATGGACAACAGCTAGAAAGTCCTTTTCAGTAACGGTGTAATTTAACTCAGCAGGAGTCAAATTTTTGCTTGTATAGTAGATGGCATAAGAGGTCAAATATTTTTGTCCTAATACAGCTCCCAGAGTTGTATCTGAAGCATCTGTTGAAATATGAAAAGGTATTTTCCAATTTGGTCCTCTTAAGATGGATGCCTCAAATATTTTTTCTTTTAAGGTTTCAAATTCCAATTGGCAATCAGGATTCCAACTAAATTCACAATATTTGGTAAGAAATTTGAAGAGTGGAGATGTAATTTTCGTGAAGTTTTCTATAAATATTCTATAGTGCCCTGTAAAACCGAGAAAAATTCTAACATCATTTTCACAATTTGGAATTGATAATTTTGAGATTACTTCAACTTTGGATGATTCTACTTTAATTCCATCCCCTGAATTGTGATGTCCTACAACAATTCCTTCAATAAGCATCATAAATAATTTTTCATGCCTTAGTGAAAGATTTTCTTCTTTACATCTATTAAGAAATTTTTCCAAATTTTCAAGAGCCTCTTCAAAATAATTTCCATACACTGCAAAATCATCCATATACACATCAAACAAAATTCCTAGTTCTGCTCTTTGGAATGTTGCAGGTGCATTTCAAAATCCAAAAGAAAGTATTCGGTAAGCATAGGTTCCCCATGAACAGGTGAATGTGGTTTTGTCTTGGTCTTTATGTGCTACTTGAATTTGATTGTAACCACTAAAACCATCCAAGAATGAGAAATATTTATTCCCTACTAATGTATCCAAAACTTGATCTATGAAAGGTAATGGGAAATGATCTTTTAGAGTAGTCTTATTCAATTCTCGATAATCAATGCATACCCTCCATTTACCTTTATTTTTAGGGACAATGGGCTAAGGGAGAAACCCAATGATTGTCTAAAATTGGATAAATGAAGAAAGGAAGCACTGCCCATCTGAAGGTTGATTTCTTCCTGCAATTTCTGCCCATTAAATTCTATTTTGGAGAGCTGTTGGAATATTTGTTTAAATTGGGATTCCTAAAGAAGTTTATGAGTTTTTAATGGAAAATATTTCTGAGTATTTTTAGATTCTGCATTTTTGAGCTGCTGAGAGGGTTTTTGAAGATATTTATGAGTTTTCATTGAAAATTTCTGAGATTTCTAAATTCTCTGCAAGTCTCTAAATCTACAAATTCTCCATTTTTCTGCTGCTGGAATTAATTCTGCTCTATATTTGGAAGAAGAAAAATTCTACTGTTGTTTTTCAAGTGGATTTCCTACCTCTACTCTCTGCTGTTTTAAAAAAATAAAAATAAAATAAATAAATAAATATTAAAAAAAATAAAAAAAATTCAGGCACCAGGCCTCTCGGCCCTCCTCTACACCTTCACATCCCTTACCTGCAATTCTCTACACCTGCACCTCTCCCCTTCTACATACACTCTCCCATACCCCTACGCTCACTCATCCCACTATACCACTCAGCCCCCAAACTATACCACAGTCCCTAACCTCTGCATCGAATGCACACATCCGCCCTTTGCCTCCGCAAACAACCCACACCATCATTCCCCTATCCCGCCTGTGCCATACCTGGTCTTCACCCTATGGCCTACGCTAATCTCCTTGCATTTTTATTGCAGCCTCCAGCACAACACTCTACCCGCAACTATCCACCCTCGCCCTCACATCAAACTCCCATTCCCTTCGTCCTACCGCGCTACGGCTCCCACCTTCTCTCCCACTCGAGCGACCCCTTCCCTCCACCTGAAATCGATCCACTCCGCCCTCACCTTACGCCTCTACCCATCCCCTCTGCCATCTGCACAACCGGCCTACCCTGCAACGTTGCCGCCCTTCCTTGCGGCCTCTCCACAACCGGCCGCTCGCCCTCTGGCTCTGCGCTCAACCTTGCGCGCTCCCTACTCCTTTACTGTTTATCTCGTCCCCACACCTGCCTACCCTTCTCTCCTCGCACCTGCGTTTCCCATTCCCACCCAATGCACCTGCGTTCCCCATTCCCGCTCCACACCATATCTGCCTCCTTTCTTCCCATTGTAAATTTCTTTAAAATTTTCGTTTTTAAATTAATTCTAATTAAAAATCCGCCCCCCACTCCCTTTTAAATTTTTATTTCCTCCCTTTTTAAATTTTATTTCAAAATATTTCATAATCTCTTTTCCCTTCAAATTCGACTTTTTAATTCCCCTCATTTTTAATTATTTCCATTTTTTTAATTAATTTTTAATTAATTATAATAAAAAAAAACAGCAGAGAGAGAGGAAGAGAGGAATAGCAGAGAAAGAGTAAGAACAGTAGAATTGAAGAAAATGACATATCAGTAAATGGACAGTACACATAGAGGAAATTACAGATTTGACATTGTGGCATAAGGGGGATTTTTTTTGAAGAAATTGACATTTGAAGACAAGTTTGCCATCATTCAAAACAGCTCTTTGAAGGAAAATTCAGCTACCTTAAAGGCCTCTTACACAGTTGTTTTTGTTGCACATTCTTACAAAATATTTTGCAGAAATATTGTATTGTATTTCTTCTTCATTCATAGTTGCAATCAAGACTTGAAGTGTATTTGAGTTGAAAAATTGTTGATTGCCCTCCATCATTTGAAGAGCAAATTTTGTACTTTGAGATTTCCATAGTTGGAAATTCTTTGGAGTCATTTGTATTTGTTGTTGAATCACATTGTAAATGGGTGCATTTTCGGTTGAAGCCGACACCCTTTCATTTTTTGAGCCTAAATTGTTGAAAATGGCTAAAATCAATGAGGCATTAGTGTTGTTGAATAACCTCATTCATTCCAATATTGATGACATGATAAAAATGAGCAAGGATGCTCTTTGTAATATTCACAGTTGTTTGCTAGATGCACAAGAAAAGATTGAGTTTTTGCAGTTGGAATCTCAGCTCCAACAAGACGAACTTCAACAAAAGAGTCACCATTCTGAACCTGTTTCTGTTCAGAAGATTGAGAAGGACTCTCATCAGAAGAAAGAAGATAAAGTTCCAGTTGATTCCCATTCAGTTCCTTGTACAAGAGCAGATGAACATGCAGATGCAGCAGCTCAGCCTACACTTCTCAAGCCCATCATCAGACCTTGGGAAGAGCTTGTCCACAACAAGCACAGAACTGGTCTTGGATATGACAAGGATGTGACCTTTCATATTCCAGACTACACCAAGCCCATTATATTTCAGAGTGTATTCTATATGACGGTTCACACTGAGCTGTTCTGAGATCATCACAACAACAATCACGAGATCGTAAATTCCAACAACTTTGTGTTGAGTTGGCCATATGAAAGATCCTATTTTGATCTCATCCGCTTCTGTAAACAGCAGCAGTGGCACACTCATTCTTGGACAGATGCTTAGAACAAGCCTCCTATAGAAACAAAGATTCATCTTGGATGGATCGCTTCTTGGCAATGGGCATCAACAACCAAGAAGATGTTTACGACACATGTTAGAACTTGTTCACGGATATTGAGCAAACTTGCAGTTGAGTTTTCGCCATCATCTCACCTTGTCCCTGACAGGGGGGAAAATGGTGATCATGTACAAGCTTCGACGACAGATCAAGCGAGCCTGAGCCACAATCTCTCATTCCATGTTCAGAGTTGTAGCCAGCAGTTCAAGCGAGCCTGAGCCACAATTCGTCATTCCAGAGTCAGAGATGTAGCCAGAGACACGGATGCCCATGAGCATGCCTTCGGTTGGTGGACAACATTAAACCATCATCTTTGGTTGGTGGATAACCTAAAACCATCACAGGTAGTAGACCTCCCTTATTTTAGGTTGAAGGTCTCCCTTTCATATATGAGGAACACTTCCTCTAGCAGAAGCCTTCAGCTTCTTGCCAGCTTTGGTTGAGTTCTAGGAAATGCTTCAAGCATTCCAGAGTTGTTGGTAATCCTAAAACCATCATAGGTAGTAGACCTCCCTTCTTTTAGGTTGAAGGTCTCCCTTTTTTATGAGGGACAATTCCTCTAGCAGAAGCCTTCAACTTCTTGCCAGTTTTGGAAGAGTTCTGGGAACTGCAACAAGTATTTTGTTCCAGTGTTGGTGTTCATCCTTAAACCACCCCTTTTTTCCAACATTTCAAAGAGTTGATTCAGCCCAAGTGCTGCCATGCATACTCTGCAGATTTGTATTACAACTCTTTTCTTGGACTCACACATACCCCTTCGGATTAAGGGGGGATGTTGGAACACCTAATCCTACATGGGTAGGTGTGGAATGCAAAAAGTCACAATGGAGTCCAATTGACCTTGGAATGTGAAACCAAGAGTCACACCATTGTATTATAAATGTACATCTTTGTATAATGGAAAATAAGAAAGCCTCACGCTTATCCTTCATTGTGTTGAGTCTCTTGTGTGTGTGTGTTATTCTCCTCATACACCATGTGTGTGCTTCAACATGGTGTCTTGCTTGATTTGATGACAATTTTTGCAATTCTTCTTTTACAATTTCCTCGAGATCAGGATTCATCTTCTTTGATGTTGTGCGATAGGCCTAAAGTTTTCCTCAATATAGATATGATGTATGAAAGTGTCAGTATTAATTCCCCTCATGTCAATGTACTCGCATGCATATGCAGAAGAATGTTTTTACAATGTTTTGATAACTCTTCTTGTTATAATTTCTCCATGTTTTTGTTTTATGTTTAAATATTTTCCTATAAATATTTAAACTACAGAGTTACCAAATTCTTCCATAGAATATAAATACATATGTCTAGATGAAAAGTATTCAATATTACATTGTTCTTCAAAATTATGATCATCTTCACATTGTAAAGATGTTTCAAAATTTTCTATTGAATTTAAAATTTGACTTTTTTCATAATAGGAGAAATAGTAAAGAGAGGTTGTACATCATTGTCATCATCCATCCATTATTCATTTTCTATTTCTGTAATTGTTTTTTCTAGAGTATATAGAGTGAATTTCTTTGTTTAATTACCATCAAAAATAAACATATCACCAGATCTACAACTAATGAAAGCATCAGTTGTAGCTAACCAAGGTCTTCCTAATATCAATGGATGTCCCCCTAGGTTTTTCTTGGGAGTTAAGATCATGAAGTCAAATGGATATTCCCAAGAGTCTAATGACACATAAATGTCCTCTAATACACCATCTGGATTTATTACTGATATTTCTATTAATTGCAGTAATGTTGGTGTATACTGAAGGTTTGGAAGCCTAAGTCGTTCCATGGTTTGTTTACTCATGATGTTTATGGTTGCTCCTAAATCAATCAATATATTTGGAATTTCAATACCATTGATGTGTGTTTTTACAATTGGACTTCTTGGATCCAAATATTTTTGTATGGTTATTTTTCCCATCATAATGTCTAGATTTTTTCCTACTAACTGAATTCTTTTTACTTCTTTTGTTTTTCTTCCTGATTTGTTTATGCTCAACTCTCTTATCATTTTAGCTAGGATAGGAATCTCTTTAATGGCCTGTAACAAAGGGATTTATATACATAAATTTTTCAATTCATCTAGAAAATCATAGTTAGGAAAAAAAAAAAAAAAATCTACCCCTCTATTGATTTGTAATCTTTCAAGGAAAGGAGGGTTAGAAACAGATACTGAAGGTTGCTCTATAATAGGAGTTGAGTTTATTGGATTTTATTTTCTTTGATTTTGAGAATTTTGATTTTGTTGAAGGGATGTTCTTTCTCCTAAATTTTTATTTTGCTGTAGAGAAATTTCTTCATCAAGATCATATTTTTCTTGAATAACGAAAGAGGACTTTTTCCTTTCTAATATCCTACCAAATCTAATTTGGACATTGTTAAGATCCAGTGGAGTAATCATATAAGTTTGAAAAATTTTTCCTTCTATGTTATAAGCAGATTGATAATTTTTATTGTTCGGGTTTGGTAATGGTTGGGAAGGTAGTTGATTTGGCCTTTGTGGAAATGGTAATGAAATTTATGGGTTTTGATTATGGAATTGAGGTTGTTGATTATGTTGTGGAAAATGTTGGGGAGGATAATAGTTTGGATAGGATTGTGGATATTGGTGATATTGATAATATCTACCATAAGTATTTTTCATTCCTTGTGTCCAAGTTTGAGGCTGGGACCAAGGTTGTTTCTATGGCATTGATGAATTCCAATTGTTTGGTGGGGGCTGAGTATACATTTGATTGTTAAATCCTTGAGTTTGTGGCCCTTTCCATGGTCTTCTAGAGACAAAACAAAGAGGTTCTACTGGATGTGGAGCTACTTCTTCTTGGAAAACAGCCTTAAGACCTGGTATAGAGGGCCATATTTTTGTTTAATGGTTTTCCGCACAAATAACACAGGTCTCTATGACTTTTAAATCAAGATGAAATTCTCTTAAGGCATGTTTCTTTCTGCATTTAGGACAGAAAATAGTTAAAGCATCAGTTTCAGCTTTCTACTTGTTTTGTAATTTCAGGGTGTTTATTTTTTCACTAAGACTCCCTAAGATATATGTTTTAAATTCATCAAGCATATTTCCTATTTTTTCCCTACTTATTGTTCCAGTTGCAGATTTATTCACTCTGGAGAGAATAGGATCTCTTGCATTTTTCCCAATTCTTGATTTTCCTCTCGAAAGATGAATGCATAGTTCAACAATTTCAGATAATGATAGTTGAGAGATGTCTCCCTTTTCCATCATGTTAAGAATATCTATCCATTCATTGCTGATGTCTTTCAACAAGAGAGATTTTAAAGTATCTTGATCTAAGTTTTCCATTTTAACTCTTTTTATATTGTAATTGAATCTCTCAATTAAGTCTTTCAAGTTCTCATCCTCCCTTTGCATCATTTTAAATACTTCATCCTTCTAATTAATAGGTGTGCAATAATACAGATAGCTTTGTAAAAATGCACTTTTCATCTCATCCCATGTCCTAATAGATTGTGTTATCAAGCTCATGAACCATTTTAAAGCTACACCCTTGAGTGTTGCAGTAAATAGATTCAATTTTTGAGAGTCTTGTAAGTAGTCATATGATCTACATAAAACCTCAAATTCAAATAAAAATGTTTCAAGGTCTTCATTCCTTAACCCATGGAAATTGGGAAGGATGGAAGGTGAAATATTCTTCATTGTGGCATTTGTATCCTCATCAACTATAGGAAATATAACAGAGTTATGGTCCTCCCTATTATCTCTTCTTATATTCTCTTCACCTCTTCCTCTACCTCGTCCTCCACCTCTTCTTCCTCCTATTCTTAAGGATTCTCCATTCAGAACTTCTCCTTCTCCTTCTCCGACCATTTTAGATTCCTCAGAACTAATGTAGGGTTCTAACTATAAAGTTATTTGTTCTTCCTCTGGTTCTTCTATCAATGGGATATTGAAGAAAGTTTATTATTCTTCCTCACTAGGGATTTATAACTCTTGAGCTATAATTTGTTCTCCTGTAGAGGTGAAAAAGGTTACTCCTTCTGTTGGAGATATAGGATCTTCCTCTTCTAATATTGCCTCAGTAGATGAATTTGGAGAGTCTCCTGGTTGGATTTATAACCTTAAGACTTCAGGGATTCTATGTCTTGTTGTGAAAAATGGAATATGAGTTTGAGATGGTGGTGTGGCACTTCGTGGTCTTGGTGGAGTGAGTTGTGTTGTTGGAATAAAACTTCTACCTATAGCTATGAATCTACCCTAGAGTATCTTTCTCTGTGCATAACATTTTTTTTAGATGTAATAAGTAAGGCTTCCTAATTACACTTTCTGGCAACAGCGCCAAAATGTTTAGTCAATTTAATGTCTTAAATTTCTATCATAAATTATTGACCGAGGTTAGTAATCTAATGAAGTGTGGTGCACTATATATGCTTAGATGCCCTTTTTTCTTACTTTTTTGTGTATTTTTATATTTTGTTTTTGGGGGTTTTTATTTTATGCCTAATGTTAAAAACTAAAATTGATCTAAGGAATGAAATCTAATTTTTTAAATGAGATCTTGAATGCTAAGAAATAACTAAATTTGAAAGAAATTTAATGATGAAAAAATAATCTTTAAGAAGGAAGAAAATGAAATGTTATTTTTACTCTAAGCAAAAGAAATTTATTTACAAATTAATCTTAATAAAATGAATGAAATATAAAATCTAAAAATAGGAAGAAAAGGAAATTTTTTTTTAACTAATCTACTTTGCATAAAAATAAATCAATATGTGGATGGTTAAATCCGAGCTATGTTAGACTATTATGTGTCGGCAAAACATCTATGGAAAACATCTAATTAAATTGATTCTGCATTTAAATAAAACATTGTTCTAAATTTTATTGAATTTTATTGATCTCTGAATGATGTTCTATCTATCAACATAAAAATAAAACCATATTCTACCTTATCAATTGAGAACATTAATTGTATGAAAACAAAGCATCTGATCTAATTTTGAATCTATCTAAAATGATCAAAATGTAATTCTAATCTAACTCTGTCCTAGTTTTGAATCTATCTAAGAATTATCAAAATATAACTCTAATCTAACTCTGTTCTACATTCCATGGAATGAAAGCATCAAATCTATTACTATGCAGTTGAACTGACTGTGCTAATTGAATTCAATTTTAACTAAGGCAAGTAAAGAATGATAGAGTATCTATTGCACAAAACAAAATGTCTAATATAAATCCTATGGTTTCTTGTGTAATCAAATGCGAGAATTGATTTCAATTGGAAGCTGACAGAGTCACGATCATAAAATAATTTATAAGACCATAAGATACAATCAACTGTGCGTAAATGTAAACAACTGATTCAGAAAAATTTAGGACTAACTGATATGGAATTAAACTATGAAATCAAGAGAAATTAAACTAAGAATCAATGAGAAATTAACTACGAAATGACAAGAAATTAACTACGAATCGACGATAATTTAAACTACGAAATGATGAGAAATTAAGCTATGAAATGACAATAAATTAAACTACGAATGACTATAAAAAACCTCCTTTCCGTGCAGGGACCCTCTGCAACAGAATGAGTGTGAATCTACTTAACATATATGCGCATCAATGGTCTGGAACTAGTCTTCTTCATTAAAAAAATAGAGTTTAAAAACGTATCACAGAATTATCACAAAATAAAGCTTATTCCCAGTTTCAACGGACCGGTATTTATACAAGCTTTTAAATTAATTGTCTGAGACAATTTCTCCTATGGAAAGAAAAATAAATCTAAGACTATAATTATATTCAAAATCAAAGTCTTCATTGATCTTTCTCTAATTTCTACGGAAAAGAAAATCGAGAATCTTCGTCTGTTGATCTTGTCCCTTATATCAACTGATCTTTGACCGCAAGTGTAGGCATAATCCTTCTCGAAACTGAACAGGTAAGTAGGATACGATCCATATATGGACCATTTCAAAGCTACCCATATGACTCTCTTCTTCATTTTCTTCTCAAAACCTGTCAAACAATAAGGGTGGCTACAGAAACAAAGGTTAGCTATAGAATTGCACGAATTCTATAGATAATTACAAAAATTCATCTAAATAATAAGAAACATTGTAATATAAAATAGAGACCATCTAAATTCCTTCTTAGATGTAAAATATGTCAATTATCACTGATTGAGTTTATGGATTTTGTGAAAATGAAGAAAAGATGGTGCAAAAAGATGTCAAAATAGGAACATTTTTTAGGTTCAACAATTACATATCCAATGAGTTATTGTGTGTCCTTGGTTTCCCACCGGGGAAAAAAAATAGTGATAATGCAAGAGGCTCTTTTCCATTAGTAGCTTTAAATCAAAATTGATATATATATATATATGTGATGATGTTCATAATTGAGATTGTCTAAAAAACTAAAATAACTAGGTGAGTAAGTAGTATAGTAACTAGAAAGACTATAAAACCAAAAAAATTAAGTCTATGAAGAAAAAAAGGATCCACCTTAATTAGGTCTTAAACATGCTTGCTTGTGTTTTCTGGGCCTAAGGGAGGTGTTAGACATGCCTCAATGTGTTCTAGTCGACTATCCAAATCTTTTAGCTAGAGATACATCTCATTTAGCATGAGCAATTGTCCATCCTTGACATCATTGTGATCCAAGAGCATCTTTCCCAAGAGCATATTCATTTTACAGTAGAGCTATATAGTGTGTAGACATAAATTTTGTATTCCTATGGTGTATTTTGTGTTTGAAACCCATGCAACCGTCTCTGAGATGATTTTTGAATCAGATATAGAGAGAGTCTCTCTCTTTAGTTGCCTCTCGATTACACTCTTGAAGTTTATTTTTAATGTATAGTTGGAGCTGAAAACTTCATGGTGAAGGAATCAACTCGAAATATGGTTTGTGAACCTCCCTAGATGCTTGAAATCCTACTCTTTTGATACTTGTGTCACACTTCCTCAACATATCTAAATTAGGAGGAAGTAATTGAGTAATATAATGGGTTGCACAAAGAAATGGAAGACCATAATCCCACTAAAGACATCTAAAATTCCAATCATAGAAAGGTATGCTATGAACCCACAAAAAGTGTTTTTGCAGTGCCAAGGTAAACCATTCAAGGAGAAGGGGTTGTGCAAATGAAAAAAGCTAGAATAGATATTTTTACACGAGAGAACATGCATGAGGGAAATGTCATTCCTAGTGAGTAAAGGAGCCAAAGAGGAGGTGCTTCAAATGTAGAAAATCATGTGTAACAGCCCTGGTAAAAATACATGTAAAAATACATATAAGACCATGATCGATGGGACACGTATTCCAAGCTGAATTTTGGGGAAAACATCCTATGGGATGTTTATTTGGTTTATTATGCCTGAGGAAATTGGCAAAGGATATGGCTAAGGCATTAAAGAGGCAAAAATTATTCTTAGGACATTTATTTATGAAAATAATGGAAATTAGGAGAAAAGGAAGGTAAAATGTCACAGGTTGCATGTGAGGAGGGAAATGAAGGAAAATTATGGAAAATGAAGATATTAGAGGCATCAATGATAAAAAGGATGATGAGGATCAGTTGGCAATATTTTTCTCTCATTATTCTCTCTCTCATACTCTTGGACAATTAAAGTATTCTTGGAGCACTCCTTGTCAGTGTGGCATACTTGGAGATTTGGAGCAAGAAGGCAAATATCAAGCATGGAAAGGTAGGATCAGGCAGCTACATCGGGATTCTTTGCAGGTATCGATTTGCATGTGTATTTTCCTTACTAGATTTTATATACATTTCATTATATGTGGTTATTTTTTGTCTTGGCATGGGTTTTCCTAGGTGTGACAGTGTATTCACCCTAGCCTTTCCATTTCTAGATATCCATGGTGTTGTGGAGTTCTCATGTTTTGGTTTAGCTGGATTTCTGGATGGATTTGAAGCTGAGTGGGGTGGTTCTCTGAATTGATATAGCACATGTCCTAGTGGTCCCTAAATCAGACTGTGGATTGCAGTAAAGCCACTATCCTAGTAACCCCTAAGTTAGACTGTGGGTTGCGCTAAAATCCAAGAATGTGTTGCCTCAACGGGCATAGGAATCCTTGACCAATGAATGGCGGGATATATGGTAAATCCTAGAGGTATTTTACTCTCTATTTAAGGCATAGGAATCCTGGGTTGGGATTGCAGTAAATCCTGGAGAGTATGTCTCGTTTTAGGGCCTAATGACCCCTGATTCGAACTATGGGTTGCGGTAAATCCTGAAAGACTAGGAGACAGGAAAGTTCCTCATGGTTTAGGCAGAGAGGGTGATATACATGCTTGTGTTGGCCTAGTGATCGAGGTAGATCATGATAACGTCGATTATGACATGTTTATTGATGAGGGTGAGGTGATTTATCCTCAGGATGTCGCAGTACGGTTCTTTGGGTTTAAGTCCCACATTCATGCTTGGAATATGGCACGGGGGTGATTAGCTGAAGTAAATTTGGCTCAGCCAATCTAGGGTCGGGTGGAACATGGAAGTCCCATCTTCGGTTGATTTTTATATTCAGTAATGAAGAGATCATTTCTCTGGTATTAGGTATGAAAATATACTAGTTTATGTAAGTAATTCATTGCTATTGTATTTAAGGTATTTATGTTGTTAATTTGCTAGTTATAACCAAGTATTCGATTAGTTATGATGTATGGATCTATTCATGTTTTTTCCTGTAAATCATTACCCCCATGTATCTATGGTGAAATTAATTGTATGATAGCTTATGATGTAGGGGAGAAATGACTCTTAGCCATTATCAGATAATAAAGAGACCCCTTTGTTTAAATATGTTGTTTATGCCTTTAGATGTTATGTTTGTGGCATGTTTCATGAAATGCATGTCATGGTTGGGTGGGGTCGGATGAGTTCTAGTTGATTTTATTGCTTCCATATGTTTGTTTTAATGTTATTTACTCTCTCCTGAAGTTATAGTAATTTATGGGCAGTGGCCTGGGTTCAAGGGTTGAAAATGTTGCACATATCTCGAAGCTACAGGCGTAGAATTCATTGTTTGGGCCTTATTCATTACCTTGACAAGGATAGCCTGTGTCTATAAGGTCTATAGCCGCTACCTTTCCCTTAAAATCCCACGACTCAGCCTCAAAGTGGCTAAAAATAAGTTCCCCCTCAGGGAACAGGGCTCTGGAAGGTTCGGTTACCTCCTAGGGATGTCAGTGATGCAGTGTAAGGTGTTTTTTTGTTGTTTTTGTTGGTTCCATTTCCTTGAGGTCATCTGGGAGGTTTAATCTCATAGTAGTATCCTCTCTTCACATTTTTACCCCGATTTTGTGAATAAAATCCCCTCTACAGACAGAGGTGATCTCTCTAGCCCTATAGTGGGTCTAGCAATGTACAAGACCAACTAATGAACCATTTCCTAGCTTGTATTCAAAATGGAAGAAGCAGAAGAACCTACCTCTTACTAATGCTATCATCTAATCCTTTGGTGAAGACCTTGATTCCATGATCCTTCATGCTCGCTCCTCATTACTTGTGGCATTAAAATACCTATAAGAAATCAAGAGATAACAACAATAAACATGACAAGATACATAGCATACATAAAATACAAACTACCTAACAGATCAAGGAGTATTAGGCTACTTGCATAGATATCTAGACAAATATGGAAAGTGAAACATCGGATGTATTATTAATTATAGAAAAATGATGCATACAACCATGGCCTTGATGTTGGAGACCTCCCTTTGGTGATGTCCAAGTCCAAACCGGGGATTTTTAAGCAATCCTTCTCCCAGGTGGAAATTCGGGCATAATCACAGTATAGGGATGCAAAGGATCAATGATCAAGCAAGACCAACTAGTAGTGGAAGGATGGGATTCAATTTATAGGCAAGGATATGGAGATAGGGATCCATAAAATAAGGGGGAAGGCCCACTTCCCAAGTTAAAATCTCCCAATGATAATATCAAGAGCCAAAAATGAGATAGCTCAAGCATATCTATATCGAACCATATCCAACTCGTCGTTCTAGAAGCTTCTAGTGTATGAATCTTCTCCTCCATTTGAGGAAACATTGCTAGAAGAGGTTCAGCATGATTTTTCCTATTAAAATGAGCATTGGAAGTTCTAGTTCAAACTGTTTCAACATGCCATCGGCACGAGAAGGCAACTAGCAAAGAGCGTTGACCCAAAAATTTAGGTTTTAAGTTGAGCTTATTAATATTAAAGGAAATTTTATGTTGGTATTCAAGGGATATCTTGATGTATTCTCCATGGTGGATATACTACATAGTTTTCATTTTAGGGAACTTTCAAGATCAGGGACGGGAAGTGAACAGAGTGAAAAATTATCGTTTAACAGATGCGCCCTAAAGCATGAAGGCAAAACAGGGATTGATGGGTGAAATTATTTACGAACCAAGGCAAGGACTCAGAATACCACCAAGAGACCTACAAATCAATCATAATAGAATATGTGACATCTCTGATATAAACATGTCTAATTTCATATCTCTGAATAAGAATCAAATAAAACATGAACCCACGGCACGGTCGCAACCATTCGTCTAAAAGAGATCATGGAATGGATGTTGTGTAACCAGCTCCAAAAATAGAAGAAAAGAGATATGAACGCCTTAGAAATAAGCCACTTCGAGGGGGCAACCTCCAATACATTACATAAATGAACAATTCTTGGATGATCCAATTTACAAAACCTCCTTTTCACATAGCAAGGTCCATGGATCCATGGGGCCACATAATGTAACTGTAATCCTAGGCTACAACAATGTAATCCCATAATCCTAGCCGACCTAACAATAATAATTTAAGGGCACAATAATAACAATAAGGGGGTTACACTAACAACAATAAGGGACTATACTAGTAATATAGGGACCTAACAATGGACTCGCGGTATGGTCACATCCATCTGCATAGAAAGGATCATGTGTAAAATCATGAATACTCAATAACTCCACGCACCCTGGATAATAAAAAATGTGATTGAGGGTCTTTATCTCTATATCAATCTACCCATTGTATGAATATAACCATGTGAATAGATGCGTTGATGTCGAACATGGTAGAAACTACTTGATTACCGGTCAATAATGTAAACCGTTAACTGGCACGATAGAAACCACCAATAATGATGATGGCCCTCAAGGTACGACAACACAATCTACAAGTGTGAATAAATTAGTTTAAGTTGAACACTTGAAGAATCATCTGATCAAATGCCTAATTATGTGAACCTGTCGTCGAATGCGAAGAACTTGCCATTAAGGCATGCAAGCTCCAAGGTATTGAAAAGGATTTTCTTAATCATATTCCTGGATAATGAGCTAAAGTCGAGAGGAAGTGATCTGTAGAAGGAGGGCCATAATCAGTCCCAAACCATCAACACAAAACGAAGTATTTCTCAAGAAGATATGAGTGATTCGAGACTGTTTTAAAGAGGGTCAAATGAGAAGAGTATGTTTGAATTTTACAAAGGAATTCTCTTGAACATATCGGCGACACGACTCCGAAGTGTGGTAGAATTTGACTAAAAAATGAGATCAAAGTTCACGGTGACAGCAGATAATGATCGAATGAGAAGCAAATGGATTTCCCAAACCTAGGAAGGAAAGTGATGAATGAAGGATATCCCCAACCCGACACGAAATGCAGACAAGTGTCATGTTCAAGAGCCAAATGCTACCTCAAAACATTGGGAAGTTTCACTTTCAATTTTCCCCTGTTATTTCTAATGAGTACCTCTTTATTTTTTACATCAAGCTTGAAGAGGATAGCATATGCTTAGTGTATAAGTCCATTCTTTAAATGAATCCATACTAGTATTTTTAACGAGCCCTAGGAAGGAGTAACTCGGTCTAGTCATAATGACAAGTCCTTCATCGTTTAAGTTTTATGAGTCTGACGTACAAGTAACTTGGTGTCTATTTCATGTTTAGGGAGTTTGAAAAAGAGACAGAAGAGAAAATTCCAAAAGTTCCATTTTCATAAATAGTCTCTCGAATCTAAAAAGTTAGAAAACAATACCCGAGAGAACCTCTTGATCATGATTGACCAAGGTATTCCTTTTTCGTAATTAGTCAACCTCGGCCCAAAAATGGGGTAAACATATATTGAGATGATGTCAATTCATTTAATTTAACGAGCTCTAAGGGAGCTGAAGTAGGGGTAACTTGGTGACTTTTTCATGTTTAGCGAGTTTGAAAAAGAGATGGAAGAGAAAACTCCAAAAGGACCCTTTTCGTAAATGGTCTCTCAAATCCGAAATGGTAGAAAAAATACCCGAGATAACCTCCTGATTATGATTGAAAAAGGTATTCATTTTTCATAATTAGTCAACTTCAGCCCGAAAAAGGGGTAAACGTATACTGAGATGACGTCAATTCATTTAATTTAACAAGCTTGAAAGGATAAGTGCTCGAAAATATTTTCATATTTTGGGAGTCTGAAAAGAGCTAAAAGAGAACTCCTCTTGGAGGAATGAGTGATATAAAAGGTAGCAACGGGTTCTGGAGATGATGTAACTACTCAAAAAAATTAAAGGTCAATAGGTTGGCTAACAAGACCACTAATCGCAACGGTTCCCCAAGCACGGGTAAAACAACCAAGTGACAACATGTATGATCGGCCAAACAGATGGTGGCAATGGAATGAAAAAACCAAGGCTCATCTGGAAAAAACAGGTTGATAAAATGGAATTCACGAGAGTTAGTATGAGAATGTTTTCATTCCTATATAATCTTGAAACACGGGAAACTATTCTTGGAATTTTTTTCATTTTTACACAAGCTTGAAACAGAGACAAACTATGCTTGGGATAAGTTGCATGCCCCCAGCATAATGACTTAATTCGAGGTGCATGCCCCCTAAGCTTCATCCCATTCACCTAAGTAGACTACTGGTTACTAACAGGTGGAGGGAATGAAGGTTCATTTATGAGATCAATTGAAAGACTCGACTGGGAATTTACGAGATCAAATCAAAGACTCGAAGTATAAGTGGATTTGTTTTATTTTTTAATGAGCTTGACATAGTAAAAGAACTATGATTAGGGGACCTTATTTCATTTTTTAACGAGCTTGACACAAGAGAATGAACTATTCTCTAGAGACCTTGTTTCATTTTTTAAGGATCTTGGCACAAGACAAGGAACTCTGCTCTGAAGAGATTGTTTAATTTTTTAAGGAGTTTGACACAAGAAAAGGAACTCTGCTTCGAAGAGCTTGTTTCATTTTTTAAGGAGCTTGACACAAGAAAAGGAAATATGCTCCAAAGATCTTGTTTCATTTTTAAGGAGCTTGAAATAAGAAAAGGAACTTTGTTACAGACACCTTGTTTCATTTTTTAAAGAGCTTGACACGAGAAAAGGAACTTTGCTCCAAAGAGCTTGTTTCATTTTTTAAGGAGCTTGACACAAGAAAAGGAACTTTGCTTTGAAGATCTTGTTTCATTTTTTAAGGAGCTTGACACAAGAAAAGGAACTCTGCTCCGAAGATCTTTTTCATTTTTTATGGAGCTTGACACAAGAAAATAAAATTTTCTCCAAAGAGCTTGTTTCATTTTTTAAGGAGCTTGACACAAGAAAAGGAACTCTGCTCCGAAGAGCTTGTTTCATTTTTTAAGGAGATTGACACAAGAAAATGAAATTTTCTCCGAATAACCTATTTCATTTTTTAAGGATCTTGACACAAGAAAAGAAACTCTTCTCTGACACTTTTCTCATGGCCCATAAGGCCATGGCGTCCAAGAGGTTCTGATCATATGGGAGAACAACACTCTGTAAATCAGGGTCCAATGCCCCCAGTACATGATGCACTATATCACTGACTAGATCATGTGTCTATACACGGGCATGGAATAGGTTTCCACATAATTAACCTGTGCGGGGAATACACCACTTGCATGTAAGAACCATTAAGGGGTTATGGTTTCTTGGGAGCTATATTAGTACCAATGAATGATATTTAATAAATGGACATAACTCTTCCTTCATGTGGGAAACACATCAGGAAAAAGAGAGAAGAGACGAGAACTCCCATGAAATAAGTATAGTCACGCCCAAGCAGTAAGTTAAAGTCCAAAGGGAATTGGACAACCATCACGTCTATATAGACAGTATTTCCTCCCAAAGTAATAGGAAACTTAGGAAGGATCCCTAATGGTTAACTAGTTCCTTTGTTAAAAGTTAACAGATTCTAGGTAACATTCACAACATGCCGAGAAACTAAATATTCCCAAGTAGTTGAGAAAAGAATTCTAACATATTCTCCTTCATATATTGTGGTTCTAGGTACGGACACATTATAAGCCTGTACCGTGATCTCAAAGGGCACGTAAGAAGGAAGACGATATCCTGTCAATCGGCTCCAATCGAAGGAAGTGACCAGACGACTTGGAAGGGGTGTCAAGGGAACGGGAAAACTGCCCCTTTGTGCTACAAGAATGGGAGGATTTCCCTTCTATACCATGGGAACGGGAGGATTTCCCTCCAATTCATGGAATCTAAAGAAACAAGAAGAACATGAGCGGTATGAGGTGCACTCTCTATGGGAAAAGTACGATCCTCTGAAGGTGGAATCAGGTCAACTGTTTTCTCAACCAATGGTTGGTCATGAATGGACTCATGAAATTCACTTTCGGAGAGAGTGGGATTGACCGAAGATGACTTCTGATCAATCACTTGATCAACTAACATAGGATCAGGGAAAATCTTTAAGTAACCAACCGAAAGTCACGGCTGAGAAGTTGTAAGGTTATCCAATAATTTGGAGGTTACGTCCATATAAGTACAAAGGTGAATGGGATGATTCCCTTCACATAAATTACAGGGAAATTTGACTTTCCCCTTTTTCCTATGGACCTTATTATGACTAGTTGAGGTTTTATCACCAGCATGATCTCCAGAGGCTAATGGCAAAGGTTGATGTGAGCCGGTGGACCACACTTCTAATATCTTGGGAAAACTAGGACAATCTCTAAGAAGGTGGTCACTCTTACATAACTTGCAATGTAATTTGACTTTACGGGACTGAATGGAAGAATTTTCAACACCAATTTCATTGGAAGCAATGGTTTCTTGGTTTCCCCCTTGCTTATTTTTCATCTTCTTCTTTGTCCTCTTCTTATTTTTCTTAGCTTCCTGGTTACTAGAATCCAGACTTTCACCAAGTGAAGAGGAAGAAAGGGGTGAAGAAATATGCGAAGAAGGTGAGGGGTCAAATCTAGGATCAACATGAGGTTGAAATTGTTCAGGTGCATGAGAGCTTGGTTGAGAATCAGCTTGGACATTCAAAACCATGGAGAGCGAAAATAACCAAACCAGTAAACCAATGGTAAATTCTGGAAGGCACAACATTTCCATATAAGGAGCACCAATATTTCCAAAAGAAGGAAAAGTACCAACATTCCTATCTAAGGGGATTCTTTGATTAGTAAAATCACAAACTGTTTCCATTAGACTCAACCTAATATCTGCTAAGGAGTTGTGCAGGGGTGAAATGTTATCGTGGACAGTAAATTTTAGAATTAAACAAAATAAATCAAAAGAGGTAATATAGGAAAAATGGTTTACCAAGTATCTGTGAACTGCAATATACACCTCGTCAAACCAAGTACTTGACATACGACAGCCAATCTCCCTGAATGTTGTGTTCGATGTATCACGTCTACAATGCGGCCAACTCGATTACCTATGGCAGGTTTGCAACCTAGTGGGGTCTCCCAAAATATACTCGACGGTACGTGGGAGCTCAGTCTGTAGTAGCATTATCTAATGTGTAATCGTTCGATGAGAGCATCCCCATATACTTATCGAGCTCAGTCCATAGTAGCATTGTCTAATTTGTAACCGTTCGATGAGAGCATCCTCATATACATACCATACGTGGAGAATAGTCCTATATACTTCCGTATGTGGGATGGGATATCACCCTCGGGATGTAATAGAAGCTGTTAGCGACAACTGCTACGCTTAACAAAGCTGGAACATGTCTCTAGCCTACACCTCTAGTTGTTTTTGTTAATTCCAAATGCTCCTTAAGGTCAATTGAGTGAATTTTAAAGTTGATCGTTGATTATGTTTCAATTTTTGGCTCAATAACGATTTCACTCGAATCCCTACAATACGGCTAAATTCCAAAAATAATTAATTTCATTTCGATGAACTATGAACTAATGAGGGAGAAAGTGAAATTGAGAATGCAAAAAATCAAGCAATGATGCCCCCCAGCTAGCTCAAAATTACTAAAATGAAACTCTAAAACGAATTCACTTTCACTATCCAAAATGCAATCTTACTGAAAATGAAATCATTTCTTTGTTCACTAAGATGCACTAAACATATTTTGTTTTTTTCACTTTGGATTCTCATATGAAAACTAATACAATTAATGAACTAAACAAAGAAAAACTAACCAAACGGGAAAATAATTGAATTGAAAATTCCTTTCACTTTCTCCTTTTTGAATGGAAAACAAATATTTCCAAAAGTACTTGAATGAAAATGACTTTCACTTTTTCTTTTCAAAATGAAGGAAGAACAAACCAGTTCAAAATTTATAAATGAAAATGACTTTAAATTTTTCTCTTTCGAAATGGGAAAAACAAACACACATTCCCAATCTTGAAAATCAAACAATCATGATCTATATTTGACAATCAATCAAAGGTGATTTCGAAGTGAAATAATGATTCAGTGCAGATGAAAGAAACTTTGAAAATACAATCCAAAAGTAATATGAAATAGTGTTCTGAACGATTGTAGCAGAGCCCTCAGACAGAGCCAACCAATCTCTTGATGACACACACAAGCAACAAGTGAAGGAAAAATGACCTAGAAACCCTAGAGGGTGATCAAACTTCACTCAAACACAAAAAAGGTCAAAGAGAAAAATTCATCACTCAAGCAAGGAAATCAAGCTAAACACAGTGGTACTAGATCATATCATACTAGAAAGACACCTCAGAGGACAAGACACACTGGAAACAGAATGGAAACCCCATTTTTTTTCTAATATCTTGAATCAACGCACTTGTGAAAGGAAAACTTGTGCTGAAAGGTAGATCAACCCGAGTGTTTTATATAAAATAGCGCTGTCAGTGGATATGCAAGGATAAAAAAACATGCTAGAAAAGAAATAAAAATAAAATTAATTTCAACAATCAAACTAGACTTGACACCCTAAAGTAAAAATCAAGCACTATGTAGACCTATAGAGACCCAAACAAACTCAGATCTTGAAAATCAGTCTAAATGATCAAAAAACCAAATCGGAAAAAGGAGAGATAAAGAAGTTATATCTCCCTAGTGGAGTCGCCAATTCTATTTTGAATACAATCCCCTTTACGGACAGAGGCGATCTCTCTAGCCCTAGAGTGGGTCTAGCAACCCATGAGACCAACTAATGAACTCTTTCCTAGCTTGTATTTAAAATGGAAGAAGAAGAAGAATAACCTACCTCTTCCTAAGCGGCGTCCAATCCTTTGGTGAAGAACTTGATTCCACGATCCTTCAAGCTTGCTCCTTGCTGCTTGTGGTGTTTGAATAATTGTAAGAAATCAAAAGACAACAACAAGAAACATAGCATACATCAAATACAAACTACCTAACAGATCAAGGAGTATTATGCTACTTGCATAGATATCTAAACAAATATGGAAAGTGAAACATCAGATGTATTATTAATTATAGAAAAATGAAACATACAATTGTGGCCTTGATGTTGGAGACCTACCTTTGGTGATGTCCAAGTCGAAACCGAGGCTCTTCAACCAATCCTTCTCCCAAGTGGAAATTCAGGAATAATCACAGTATAGAGATACAAATGATCAATAATCAGGCAATACCAACCAATAGTGGAAGGATGGGATTCAATTTATAGGCAGGGATAGGGAGTTAGGGATCCATAAAAGAAGGAGGAAGGCCCACTTTGCAAGGGAAAATCCCCAAATGATAATATCAAGAGATCCAAATGAGAGAGCTCAAGCATATCTACATTGAACCATATCCAACTCGTCGTTCTGGAAGCTTCTAGTGCACAAAGCTTCTCCTCCATTTGAGGAAACACTACCAGAAGAGGTTTAGCACACTTTTTCCTATTAAAAATTGTACTCGAAATGCTAGGTCAAAGTGTTGCAACATGCCATCAGCATGTGCAGGAAATTAGCAAAGAACACTTACCCATAAATTTAAGTTTTAAGCTGAGCTTCTTCAAAAAATATTCAAGGCAACTTTCTATTGGTCTTCAAGGGATATATTGATGTATTCTCCATGGTGTATATACTGCATAGTTGTCATCTCAGGGCACTTTTAGGATTAGGGACGCAAAGTGAATGGGGTGAAAATTATTTTGTAACACTCGGTTGGTCGGTTATTTGGGTAGATGTGGGAAGAGGGTGTTACAAAGTGGTATCAGAGCATGGTTTAACTCTCAAAATGATGGGTGGTGTGTGTGTTAGCACTCCACCAGCTCTCTGAAGGCTGAGAAGGAGACCAGCAAAGGTAACTATAGATCGCTTTGACCTAGTAGCTAGACCTACTAGGTTGAGAGGGCTCTCTCAATGAGATCACAGGAAAATTGACTAGATTATGGATATTTTAGGCTAGGTATAATAGGCTCTAGGGATTTGATTGATTTGGATTTTTGTGCTGGATGAAAATGGACCTTTAGAGAGAGGCTTGAAAATCTGGTAGGGTTATAAGAGCACAAATTGCAGGGGAAGAAAAGGACAAGGTAGGCAAGCTTGAATGACCCTTTATGCTTTATGGTTATGGTGTAGGATGAACATAGAGATTAGTAACAAGCATAGAAGTATGAATCCATTCCTTAAGAATAAAATAAACACAATATCATCATCTTATCAAAACAGGGCATGTATTCCTCATGAATCATGCTTAAAACCTTTAAAGACAATGAGTGAAAGTAGTAGATATGTAATGGAAATAGAAAGAATTCAATGGAGTGAATTACAAAAGAGAAACATAGCCATACAATCTCACCACATGAATCCCTAAATTTAAGCTGCAACATTTCTCTGTATTCACTATATTAATTTGTCAAAATGAAATACACTAGCTCAATGTCCAAGACTCCAACCCTTGAAAATGATTACAAAAGTCCTCATATAGCTATTGAGGTCGAAATCCTCCCTTGGAGGTCTAATTTTCTGGCAAGAAAGTCAAATGCATGCATCTATCTGAAGTCTACTACACTTAGGAAGGTTACAGAACAAATTCCTCCTTTATCTAACCACTAAGAGACATGTCCTCAAAGCAATAAATGGAGGATAAGACACCTATTCAACTCCATTTTACCATTTACATTTTTACCTTTACATTCATCTACTTTCACTTTTTAACGTTTACAAAATTAAAACTAGAAATTGGAGAGAATTACACAGTGAAAATTTTACAGAAATATTAGAAAATTGCATATGCGTAGCTCCATATTGTAGGCCCTTTTTAGGCACCTTCCTGAAGTCAAAATTTAAATCTAAGAGAGCAATAAACTAGCCAAGTCTGTCTATTTTCCAAAAAATCTTTAATTTTTTTAAATTACCCATGGTAAGGCCTTCAAAAACTCATTCTCCCAAGGTGTCTCTAGAAGCGCAGCGCTTGTCAAAAAGAGGGGCAGAATGTTGATTTTTGACCCCTTTTTCACATTTTTCTCAAAATATGAGCCCTAGATGAAAAATATGAGAAAATGGGCTTTGAGAGGATTCCATAAGCTTTCTATAAATTTCAATCATTTTTCATTTAGATCCATGAGGAAAAAGCACAGTGCCAAGGCGCTGTGCTTCTAGACCTAGTGAAATCTCTGAATTTTCTAAATTTGCACCAAATTTCACCAAAAAAAAATTTGCTCCAAATCTTCCCAAAATTGGTCTAGAAGTACTAAATGAAGTGTACTATGCTATCATGCAGGAATCGGCAATAAAATTAGGTTTACCCTTTTTTTGGCTTATTAGGGTTTCCTTAAGCTTGTCTTGCAATTGTTTAATTTTGATTTGTGCAATCTGATTCCTTGTTTGGTAGCAGACAACCATGTGTTTATGTATCTTATTATCCCTATTTTCCTTTTCAAGGAGCTTTGTATGTGAGTATTGACCCTTTCTAGCCAAAATTCCCTATCATCATTGATTTCCATGACAATCTTCTCCTCAAAAGTGAGCTCCTTATCTGTAGGGTTTTGCTCTTTTTCTTTCTGCAATTCCTTCTTGAGACCCATGGTTCTTGGACTCTTAATTCTCACCTATTGTTCATGCTCATCATGCTCAACCACTACTTTTCCCTTCATTTCTTGCCTCTTAGCTTTAAGTTTCTCTACCTCCATAATCAGTTGCTTTGTTTTGAGTTTATTGTTCTTGTAGAAATTTGAATAATAGATGAATTATTCACCGAGATTATCCTTATTACACACTATTTGAGCTTCATGCATAATACATAACCTCTTCTACCATTGATCATCAATTTGCGGAATTAGAAGCAGTCGCATGCGCACATTAAAAACATAATCAAGCACACATATAACACAGTATGTAATGGGGAAAGCTTACAGCTGAAAACCCCCAACTATCTGTATATTATAATGATAGAGAACATGTAACAATACATAGTACAAACTCCTCACAAGCTCTCAACACTATCTCCAATTGTTACACACTAACTAGCTCAGATATGAACAAGTCACAAGTTCAAATCTCCTCCACCCGTTAGCCTGCCTCTACTGCGCAATCCAAGATGAAGAATGAATGGATCCAAGTTCAAATCCCCTTGGCTTGTACTGTGCAATCCTCATTGGCAATCTCAATCAATGTGTGTGCAAATCTCATGCATAGCTATAGTCACAACTGATAGTAGACTCACCCTTTCACCCACCTCTAACACTGGTCTCCACTGAACTGTCCATGCAATGAGTTAACTGATGTATTCTTTAGTTGATTTATGAGTTAATAATTAGTGAATTAATTAATAATTAATTCACACCACTCATCACTAGTGTATTTATCAGTTAGACTAAATACAACTAGTTCAACTAAGTTAAACCGAACACAACTCCACCAACTGTCTCATCAACTCCACCAAACTCTGCCACATGAGTTCTAACTGAAGTCAACCATGCAATAGCTCAACTAACCCCTAGGAATAGCGTAATTCATTCTGTCAGCTGCATGTGCCACATCCAAGCATCAAACTGAAGTGCTCCAAGAGGATAAGATAATGTTTATAGTCTAAATATTATTAAGGGTTAATAATATTTGACTGTTCTATTTTTAATTTGGCAGTCTAAAAATAGACTTCGCCCAGTATGTCTAAAAATAGAGGTCCATCTATTTTTACCAACTTGACCAACCATCCATAAATAGCATCCTGCAACTCATAGACCATGATCCATATGTCTAAAAATAGAGTTTGCGCCAAAAATAGCCTGCGGGCCCACTTAGTGAGGGCGACTTCTTTTCACTAAGCTCCATCATCTTGTTGCATTCTCAATAGTTCTCTTCTTCAAGAAATGAAATAATGAATTAGGACCTTTCCAAATTGTCTTGGAGCTCTTTGATCTGATCATCCTTGTATTTTATTACCCTCTCCATTTTTTCCTACTCATCATGTTCTTCCAATTCAACTAGGTAAAATGCATGCTCTTCCTTATGCACAGATGTGTCATCTTTTATTGATGTTGATCCTTGTTTTGGTGAAGTAGGCTTGGCCCCTTCCTAAATTTGAGGATAAAACCCAAGCCTCCTGCCTCTCTCATAACTGTGAGTAACATCAAGCCTAGCCCTCTTTGAAACATCAGCTTGTTTTCTTGATGATCCCACCTCCATAGATTGTGCTGACATGGCAGGTGATATGTTTTGTTGTTGAGTTGGTGTAGTATTTGTGTGCATATGCAAGGCTGCCTCAATGAAGGTATCCCATGTCATGTTCTTATCTGCCAATTGATGGAGAACTATGACCTTCACCAAGCTATGGTTAAAGAGGCTAGGGTAATGTTCAGTGTTTTTTAGTTGCACCTTTTCAACCATATTTCTCACACTCCTATACAAGAAATTGCATAAATTAATGGACTTAACTGTTGTGAAGTGCATGAGAAGTCTAATTTGATATTGGTAAAATCTGGAAAACTTGCCCTCACATGTAAAAAATTTCATCGCAACCTTCATCAATGGTGCATACCTATCTAGCAAGTATTTGAATGGAATAATATGTGAATGAGCCTCATTTTATTGTGATTTTATGTAGGGTTTGTACTGCTCAAAGTCTAGGTTCATGCCTTTGAACCAATATATACCAATATTCATACAAAACCCTAGGAGAATAAGCTTATGATTATTTCTTGGTTTGCAAAGGAAGAGAGGGCATGAAAATGAATACACTTACTTGTTATGAAGTTTTGAGGGTGAAAAATTCTTGAATGGAGTTTTAAAAACTTGAATTTTGTGCTTAACTGGAAAATTTGGGTAACTCTGCCCTGTGCATAGTGCAAGCCACTGGTGTGCAGTGCCTATGCGCAGTGCAAGCCACTACTGTGCAGCGCCTATGGGCAACATAGTCTTCCTACACGCAGCGCCTCCTCTAGAAGCGTAGCACAGTGTCTCTATGCGCAATGCCAAGCAATTTTTCCCAATTTGAGCTAAGAAACCCATGTTTTCTCACCAAAGGAGGAATGAGCTCGATGATAAGAGGTAATAGGAGTGCAAATGAAATTTATTTGTGTCTTTTTGTCCTTTTATATACATGGAATGATTCTCTTTAATTAATGATGGGCCCTACATGTCTCTTCAAGCATGACTTTCAGTCTTTTCTTTTTTTTAACTTTATAACCTTGGAAATTTGTAACCTGAATTTTTTGTATCTTATTTGGAACATTGAACTGTAGCTTTTAGGAAAATGAAGTACTTATTACATATAGAAACATAAAATTACATTTTAAATCAAAATTTATTGTAGAAATTTACCTGTTACAACTCCTCCAACTGCCGGATTTTATGCATGAAATGACAGTTTGTTGACCTTGAAACCCTAATGACCTAATGGAGACATTGAAATGAATAAAATCATGATGGAGATGACTGAAATGATGATGATAATCTCTGAATGATGATACACTCAACTAAGTGGTGACATGGACCAGCATATGAAAAATTTGGAAGGAGTGGAAAATAGTCATAGACCTAATACCCAATTACCAAATTTTTTCTTGAAGACCTAATGAAATAACAAAAAAATGACTATGAGACCCTAAAAAGACATGATAAGAGCCCATTTGATCAATAGTGATAGGATGCAAAGGCTAACACTAACATTGGCTCCAATTGGGGATGGAAGCTCCTTGGAGGTTTCAATAACACCATATACCAAGTAGCCTAACCATTGGGCATGGAGTCAAAAGTTAAAAACCAAACTAAATATTGAAATCTTAACATGATAAAATGATTTAATCTAACTTAAACAAAAACTTACAAAAATTATTGATGGCTACATATCATTGAAACTTGAGGGCTTCAAATTATTATGACAACCACCTGCCTGTTGAAGACATATGTACAATCATGTGAAGTGATCCTTCCAGTGTAATCAATCCAACAGATGGCTACTTATTGGAATTTTTCTCTCACTTTCCTCGAGCAGACAGAAAAAACAAAATGTAGGAAACTTCGAGCGTCTACTGAAATTGTCCTCATGATCCATAAATTCAAGAAAATATATCATCCCTATTGATTGTAGCAAATCAATGTAAGGATCATCAATATTTTTAAATGTTACCTTGTCTCAAGATCCAGCAAAAACACAAGCACACCCTTCATGCTGATATGAAATAACACTTGGTTGTTGATACATAGGAAGGCATAGGGAAGTATGACCTTCTTCTATGTGAGTGTTGGCTGTAAACTCCTTAAGTATGAGCAACTATGATTCTATCTCTGGCATAAAATCTATGTTAGACTCATACTCCTCAAATTCATATTCTAAATCATCCTTGAATAGAAAACATTCTTCAATATTGTTAAACATGACAGCCTTATCCTCTTCATGAAAGACAATGGTCTATATTAGTTGATCTCCTTGTAGGAAATCATCATCACAAATTGGCTTACTCACAACAACTTCTTGTATAGTTTCATCAGTTTCATGATTGTCATCATTTAAACTCAAATTTTCATTTTCAATAATGGAATAAGTTTCACTAACACATTCTTGACTATGTGAACACTACAAACCTACATTATCTTGGGTTGTGAAATGACTTTTCAGGAGCTGATCTATTTCATCTTCAGATAGAGGAGAAAACTGAGTTTTATAGCAGTAATTATTGGCTTGATTATTTTCATTTTCAGGATCGGGAATACGCATTTTTCTTTTTTGGTATGGGTCTGTTTCATCCATGGAGGAAGCTATTATTTCTTATTGGGAGGAAAAATCATGAAGGGCTTATATGATCTCATCATCTAGACACTCTTCATCCCCATACAAGTTTTCAAGAAACTCAATGAAATTTTCAGAAATCCCACAACAAATATCAATCATGGACAAGGAAGAATTATAGCTTTGATAATGTTGAAAGAAAACTGAATGAAATTACTTTAGAGAATATAAAGTGACATATGGTAGACTTTCACATCATGATCTTGCTTTTCCTCCAAGGTAGCCATAAACATTTTCATCAAACAATATTCAGGAAACTCAATTTTTAGTCTGTGAATATGAAAATGAAATTTGACCAAATGCAAACTAGCATATTCTCCATCCTGACCTTTAAACTTTGGCAGCCTTGTTTTCCAAACTATACAAGGAATATGATTCGGAAAACCAGGAATATGAGCTAGATTCATAGGAGCATACCTTCGAGCATATGAATCCATTTTGACAACAATGAAGTCACCAAGAAGTTATTCATACTACTGGTTTTTGAACAATGGAGTCGCCATGAAGATTCTGAACCTTCGGATTCTTCGACATTGGAGTCACCAGGTGAATGATGCACAGCCTTCTTGTGCCTAATCGATTTCACCATAAAAAATCTGATTTGATCCTTGTCGTTCTTTGCCAGGGAAGATAGAGCTTTCATCCCCGAAAACGGCGCTAAGAATTTTATCACTCCACTAGTTCTCTGAGGATTGAGAAGGAGACCAGTAAAGGTAACCACAGACTACTTTGACCTAGTAGCTAACCCTACCAAGCAGAGAGGGCTCTCTCAATGATATCACAACCAAATTTACTGGATTATGGAGATTTTAGGCTAGGTATAATAGGCTCTAGGGTTTTGGTTGATTTGGATTTTTGTGTTGGATGAAAACGGACCTTTAGAGCTAGGCTTGAAACTTTGGTAATGTTATAAGAGAAAAAATTACAGGGGAATAAAGGGGCAAGGTATGCAAGATTTAATGACCCTTTAGGCTTTATTGTTATGGTGTAGGATGAGCAAAGATATTAGGAATAAGCATAGAAGTATGAATTCATTCCTTAAGAAGAAAATAAACACAACATCATCATCTTATCAAAACAGGGCATGTATTCCTTATGAATCCTGATTAAAACCTTTAAAGACAATGAGTGAAAGTATTAGATATGTAATGGAAAGAGAAAGAATTCAATGGAGTGACTTACAAGAGAGAAACATATCCATACAAGCTCACCACATGAATCCCTAAATTTAAGTTGCAACTTTTCTCTGCATTCACTGTTTTACTTTGTTAAAATGAAATACACTAGCTCAATGTTGAGGACTCAAACCCTTGAAAATGATTACAAAAGACCTCATATAGCTACTGAGGTCTAAATCCTCCCTTGGAGGTCTAATTTTCCAACAATAAATTCAAATGAATGCATCTATCTCAAGTCTGCTACACACTAGGGAGGTTACACAACAAATTCCTCCTCTATCTAACCACTACGGGACATGTCCTCAAAGCAATAAATGGAGGATAAGACACATATTCAACTCCATTTTACCATTTACATTTACATTTTGACTTTTAAATTCATCTACTTTCACTTTTTAACTTTTACAAAAGTCAAACTGGAAATTGGAGAAAATTACATAGTGAAAATTTTACAAAAATCTCAGAAAATTGTAGATTTGCAGTGCCACCTTGGAGGCCATTTTAGGCACCTTCCTAAAGTCAAAATTGAAATATGAGATAATTTTAAACTATTCTTGTCTGTCTAGTTTCCATAACTTCTTTAATTTTTTAAAATGACCCATGGGAAGGCCTATAAAAACTCATTCTCCCAAGGTGTCTCAAGAAGCGCAGCGCCTGTCAAAAAGAGCAAAATGTTGATTTTTGAACCCTTTTTCTCATTTTTCCCAAAATCTAAGCCCTATATGAAAAATCTGAGCAAACGGGTTTTGAGAGGAGGCCATCATATTTCTATAAATTTCAACCATTTTTCATTTGGATCCCTGAGGAAAAATCACAGCACCAAGGCGTTGAACTTCTAGACCTAGTGAAATCTCTGAATTTTCTGAATTTGCACCAAATTTCACCAAAAAACAAAATTTTCTCCAAATATTCCCAAAGTTGGTCTAGAAATGATAAATGAGGTGTAATATGCTATCATGGAGGCATCACCAAGCAAATCAAGTTTACCCTTCCCCTTTGGCTGATTAGGGTTTCCTTAAGCTTGTCTTGCAATTGTTTGATTTTGATTTGTGCAATCTGATTCCTTGTTTGGTAGTGGGAAGCCATGTGTTTATGTATCTTATTATCTCTATTTTCCTTTTCAAGGAGATTTTATAAGTGATTATTGACCCTTTCTAGCAAAAATTCCCTATCTTCACTGATTTTCATGACAATATTCTCCTCAAAAGTGAGCTCCTAATCTGTAGGGTTTTGCTCTTTTTCTTTCTGTAATGCCTTATTGAGACCCATGGTTCTTGGCCTCTTCCTTCTCACCTGCTATTCATGCTTTTCATACTAATCATGATCGTCATTCTCAACCACCAATTTTCCCTTCATTTCTTTCCTCTTAGCTTTAAGTTTCTCTGCCTCCATAATTAGGTGCTTTGTTTTGAGTTGCTTGTTATCATGTTCAAGAAATGAAACGATCAATTGGGACCTTGCCAAATTGTCTTAGAACTCTTTGATCTAAGCATCCTTGTCTTTTATTACCCTCTCCAAGTTTTCCTACTCATCATGGTCCTCCAAGTCAACTAGTTCAAAGTCATTCTCTTCCTTAATCATGGATGTGTCATGTTGTACTGATGGTGATCCTTGTTTTGGTGAAGTAGGCTTGGCCCCTTCCTCAATTTGAGGAGAAAACACAAGCCTTTTGCCTCTCTGATAACTATGAGTAACCTCAGGCCTAGGGCTATTTGAAACATAATCTTGTTTTCTTGATGATCCCACCTCCATAAGTTGTGCTGACATGGCAGTTGATATGTTTTGTTGCTGAGTTGGTGTAGTAGTTGTGTGCATCTGTAAGGCTGCCTCAATGAAGGTATCCCATGTCATGTTCTTCTCTTCCAACTGATGGAGAACTATGACCTTCACCAAGCTATGGTGAAAGAGGCTAGGGTAGTGTTCAGTGTTTTTGACTTGCACCTTTTCAGCCACCTTGCTCACAATCCTATATAAGAAATTGCATAAATTAAGGGACTTTACTACTGTGAAGTGCATGAACAGTCTAATGTGATATTGGTAAAATCTGGAAAATTTTCCCTCACATGTGAAAAATTTCATCACAACCTTCATCAATGGTGCATACCTCTCCAACAAGTATCTGAATGGAAGAATATGTGAATGAGCCTCCTTGTACTGTGATTTTATGTAGAGTTTGTACTGCTCAAGGTCTAGGTTCATGCCTTTGAACCAATATTCACCATGATTTGGTATCCATGTAGAAAGAGAGATGGCATCAACTGAAAATGTGAAATCAATCCCTACAGTGGTGGCCTTTTCTCCCTTCAAATTGGTGGCAAACAAATCTGTAAGCTTCCCATGGAAACCTACCTCCTCCAGTCTTTGACAAAACCCTAGGTAGTTGACATCTTCAAAGCATTTTCTAATGAATGGTGAGGAAGTGATTTCACTGCAAATTGTGGGATCATACCTCAGTATCTTCCCCCCTTTGTGATGTTTTATTTTCTCTAATGGTGAAGAATCTCCTTCCATGATTGAAACCCTAGATGATAGGAGGGAAAACAAAACAGGGAAAAGTGAGTAAAGGGATGAAATGAGGGAGTTAGGGAAGGGAGATGGGCAGGGGTCTTAGGGATATTTAGGGAGTAAAATGAAGGTAAATGAGTGAGGGAAATGGGATAGGAAATTTAAACACAGTCCTAGCTAGGGAAATTTCCCAAATTGGTAGAATAAGGTTATGGTTTATAGGGAAGATAAGAAAATGATGGGAAATGGCTTTGTGATGGATGGAGGTGATGTATAAGTTGCAAAAGAGGTGTAGGGACAATGATACTAGGGTTTTAAAGCATCAATTCATCATTTGAAAACCAAGACCATGAAATTCATACAAAACCCTAGGATACTAAGCTTATTATTATTTCTTGGTTTTCAAAGGAAGAGAGGGCATGAAAATGAATACACTTGTTATGAAGTTTGGAGGGTGAAAAAATCTGGAATGGAGTTTTAAAAACTTGAATTTGGTGCTTAACTATAAAATTTTGGAAACTACGCCCCATGCACAGTGCAATCCACCGGTGCGCAGTGCCTATGCGCAGTGCATTCTTCCTATGTGCAAGGCCTCCTCCAGATGCGCAGCACCAAGAATTTTTTCCCAATTTGAGCTAAGAAACTCGTGTTTTATCACCAAAGGAGGAATGAGCTCGATGATAAGAGGTAATATGAGTGAAAATGAAATTTATTTGTGTCTTTTTGGCCTTTTATAGACATGTAATTATTCTCTTTAAGTAATCATGGGCCCTACATGTCTCTTCAAGCATGACTTTCATTTTTTCTTTTTTTTAACTTTGTAAACTTGGACATTTGTAACCTGAACTTTTTGTATCTTTTTTGGAACATTAAACTTCATCTTTTAGGAACATGAAGTACTTATTACATATAGAAACATAAAATTACATTTTAAATCAAAATTTATTGAATAAATTTACCTATTACCACTCCTCCAACTGTCAAATTGTATGCATGAAATGACAGTTTGGTGACCTGGAAACCCTAATGACCTAATGGAGACACTGAACTGAATGAAATCATGATGGAGATGACTGAAATGATGATGATAATATCTGAGTGATGATACACTTATCTGAGTGGTGACATGGACCATCATATGAAAATTTTGGGAGTGGAAAATAATCCTAGACCTAATACCGAGTGACCAAATTTTTACTTGAAGACCTAATGAAATGACAAAAATTTGACTATGAGACCCTAAAAAGACATGATAAGATCCCATTTGATCACTGGTGACAGGATGGAATGACTAACACTAACAGTGTGGATCATGTGTTTATGTTAGTTGCATGCGTGTTTAGTATGCTTAAGGTCTATATGTGCTTGTTGCATTTGTGTTGTGTTGGTCATGGTGGTAGTGGTGTCGACATGGAAGGGTTGATGGTGTTGTTGTCAACATGTGTCATCATGTGTGTATGGTTGGTTATGTGTTGTTCATGCTTATGTATTAATTATGTATGCTTGCTTACATATCGCTACATATTGTATATGCATTTCTTTCTTATGATAGAGTTACACATTGGCCATGCTCGTGTGTTGTTCGTGTATGCTTGCTTATGTGATGCAATATGTGGGACATGTATTGGTCGTTCATAATTGGTTATACATTTCAAGTGGGTGTGCATGGTCAAGTTTGCATTTGGTTGATTGAGGTTGTTGTGCTTAAGGTCATTGTATGCAATTAGGTCATCATGATGATATTGGTATGTTATGATGTTAATGTTTTGGTTGAAATAGAGTAGGAAATGTTGATCATTAAAGTGAAGTTGCAGCATTGGACCTCAAGGCAAGAGAAGATCGTCATACCAGTTTGTATGTTTAGCATGCAGTTATGTGATTCATGGTTGTTGTAAGCATTAGGGTTACTTATATGTTTGTCATTCTATGGTTATTATGGGTGCATATGTGATAAATGCTAGTTGATCAGTGTAGCCATGTGCATTATGGCTATGTGTATGACTTTCATTCTGTTGATGTTATGGTTACATACATTATAGATGCTAGTTGATTGGTTTAGTTATATGCACCAGTGTCAAATAGCCATGAATGATAGTAACCTATGGTTGTATGCATTTCTATTTTTGTTTTATAATTGGATAACTTGATGATTATGTGATATGTTGCTGATGAGTAAATTATAGGTTAAATTTTTGTTGTTACATGTTAGTGACTTGATGATTAGGGTTATTTCATTAACTTATTGATGTTATATGTATTATGCTAAAATTGGACTGGCCCATGCAATTGGTTAGTGTTATGACATTCAGGTATGATTTGACCTAATTATGATAGTGTGTTGCATTAATCTAGATTAATTGTGCATATGTGATTTTTATGCATGAATGACATATTTTTATGAGTCTATGATGTGAACTTGTTAGCTAGTTACTATTATGGATATCATGACCTTATTTAGGTTGAGTTGATATGTCATGAAGTTATATTATGCTAATCTAGATTGATTGTGCAGATAAGATAGCCTCCCCTAAGATACATCAAGGTATGAGTTTGTTTATGTCATGTACTTGATGCTTAATTGTTTGATTAAGACATCTATTTGGTGTCTGAGTGATTTGGTGTCTATTACATCATCTAGTTGAATTATTTAGCATGTGGTATGTTTTCAAGTTGTTTGAATGTTGATTAATTGCATGATATGAGTATATGTGTCTATAATATTACATGAAGAAATGGTCTTGTTTTAAGATGGTTGTACTAACACACGTGTTGGGATGGATGATATGTACCTATGTGTGAGTAGGTGATAGTTGTAGCATTAGGTATTATGACCAATGAATGTGAGTTTACCGATGGATTATGACATGGTTTTTAGTCTTGGTAAAATTTGATTTTGAATTGATAGATATGTTGTCTTGATGTTGATACATATGGATGACATGTGTGTTCAGTTACAGGTCAGTGTGTTGGGCACAATAAGGTGAGATAACAAGTATATTGGTATATTTGTTTATACGTTGACATTTGTGTGGTTACAGCAGTATGATTCATGGGATTGAATGACAACAGCTTGCCATGAAATCTTGAAGAAGGCTCAGGTTGAGCTTTCCTTGGAAGTATTGGGAACCATGGGGATTGAGTCATGGTGTTTGTTGTAAAGTCTTGTGCTTTTGGTCTTTTGATTTGTTGGCGTTGGATTTGCGGTCTTGATTGTGTCTGGTGCATAGCTATGGGATTTTTTTTGGTGTCGTATTTCTTTTGGTTCTCATGGTCTTCTTATTGTTCTTTTTTGTTCTTGCCTTTCATTTTAGAGCCTTGGAAATTGGTTGGGAAAGAGGAAAGTTAATGGAGCTTAGGGAGAGATCTATGGTACTCAACAAGTAATGTAAGACATGAATGAAGCTCAGTGCATGAGTAAGCACAGCGGGAGGTAAGAGTATGACAGTCGGTTGGACTAGTTGGGTCCATTGTGGTAAATGGATAGTGGCAGTACGGACATGAGAAAGGTAACTAGGTAAGGTAAAGTAAATGGATCTGAGATATCAGATACCTTGGCTATGTTGGGAACTATTATTCTCAATATTGTGCATGTTGTGCATGAATAAAGGAATTTCTCTCAACCTAAACCTTATGATATTTGGTAAACATGTTGTAATTATGATGATGTCTATATATCTATATATGCATGTATGTATGTATGTATGTATGTATGTCGTTTATTGACAGGTTCGTCATGTATCTTGATGATTTTATGTTGATGGTTTGTATGTATGTATGTATGTATGTATGACGTTGTCTGACAGGATCATGATTATTTTATGCTAATGATAATATATATGTATGTTTGTATGTATTTATGTCATTGTACAACAGGGTTTCAAGGATCATTCTTGTGGAGAAATGATTACTTATGCAGGTGAATGGAATGAAGAGGTGCGTGGCTATGAGGAATCAAGTGGTAGAGTAACTTTGATAGATCTATGAGCTCAGTATCATGTGGATATGATTTAATGTTATATGCCTGTACTATGCATATGTTTATGGACAGATAATGCTAAGAGGTACATTAATGATGTGAATGTAGTGTGATTTGCGGCATGTTAGGATAAGCATGGATGGTGGAAAGACACTAGAAGAAAGGTTGCTTATGGGGTTAGTGTCTGGTCTATCGATGTACAATGTTATTTTTGTGTACATGTTGTGCATGTCATATATTCAGTGATTGTACCTATGGTGATGTGTAATGTTGCATATGTAGTATTGTGTGCATATGAAGTTGTATGCATCTTGTATATATGGTGATGTGTGTGTATTGCATATGAAATTCTAGGTATAGATGGTGCTATGTACATGTTGGATATGCAGTGTTGTGTACGTATCATATTGTGCGCATGTTGGATATGTGGTGTTGTGTGCAAATCGTGCTATGCACATGTTGGATATGTGGTGTTGTGTGCGTATGGTTCTATCTATATGTTCAATATGCAGTGCTATTTACATATGGTGTTGTGTGCATGATATACATGATCCAAGTGGCTCTAGAGACACACACGGGACAAAGAGGGATTATGAAAGCTCAAAAATAAAAGTGACGGAAACGTGTCAAACTCATCTTCAGATTGAAGAGCTCATCGCCCTGATCGCAACGGTGCGAACAACGCATCAATCTGAGCTCGTATAAGAAAGTTAGAGTAGTTTGAAGTTTTGTTAACGCAAGGAAAGTGGGGCCCACAGCATGCCACATGGCATCCCAGTAATCACATGGGATCCACATGGCAGCCCCTCAGCTGTTGACACATGGCACTCCTCCATTACTCCTCAACCTGCATCAAAGACAAAACAAATATATTAAAAAAAAAAACATTTAAAAATACATATAAAACAAAATTTATATTTTAAATGGTTATTATGGTTTATTACTAATAAACCAACCACATCCATATTAAAACGTGACCATAACAAAATGGTTATATATAACATTTTTTATAACATAATTTTATGTTAAATGTTACTATAATGCATGTATATATGTTATATATATGCATTAACATTATAACCATATATATAACACACCCGCACAAATTAGTTTCAAACCTTATCGCATTGTTACTTGCAGTTCCACCAAGGCGAAACAATGTCGGCGAGGGTCGAACCCGCCCGGTCCACGTGGTCGGCCCCCAAGTGGGTGGCACCACCAACAAAACCAAAAATATAACAACACAACAAGAATTCAAATAGCGCCCACCGCAACACTGCACGGAGTTTTGGGTCGGATCAGGTCGGGTCACATGGAGCGGACCCGCCCACCCACCATTTTCCTATTTTAATGCGTTTGACATAAAAAAAGAAAGGGGTGGGATTTGATCCCCCGACCCCTCTAATCCAAACTTAGAACCTTAACCATGGTGCTAATCGGCGGACTTTGTAAATTTTTCCCAACATTTTATATATAAACTCAAATTCGTAGATGCGCTGAAGGCAGGTCGGAGGAGCGGCACATAGTTCGAGGTGCATAACCATGAGCCAGTGTGCAGAGGTAGTGGAACCATGATTGAGCCTCATTTCCAGAGGGGCCAAATTTTCCCAGTGTCCAAATTGGACAAAGTTTATATGGATTTTACACCTCTCAATGACACGAACCTGATGGAAGTGTCAGTTTCTGCAACAGAGGTCTCGATTTTTCGGCCATTTTCCATAATGAGATTACGGTGTCATATTTCAGCATGTGGACAGTCGATTTCTTGCCATTCGACGCCACGCTTGCGATGGTGCTTTCATATCCAGCGATTTTTGCAGCTTATTCTTCATCCAACATTAGATTTGAGGTATATGAAGTGTTTTTCCATGTAATTCATTGAATATTGTTGTAGGATGCTTTATGTCATGTCGATTCCCGCTTGATATATGATGCGGAATCTTTATGTTTATTTGTTGTTGTTCATTCCTGTTGATGTAAGATGTAGAATCTTTATGTGTATTTGATGTGGTATGTATTTATCATGGATGGTAATTTATGTTGTGAGATCCCTTTGTTGCCTTGAAGGCGGGATACTCTTTGTCACCATGTGTGAAGTTGTCATGCTAATAGGAGGTTTTGCTAATGAGTGAGAGTTCCTTGTAACGGAATGTCTCATGGAGGGAATTTGCCACTCATGTTGAGGGATTTTCCTTGTATGAAAATTCAACATCATCCATGTACATTATCACCAATTACAACATTGAATGAAGCAGCCAACACCATCAAGACACCGAGGCCCAAAGATGTAGTCCACACTGAACAAACTTCGTTATTAAATGGCTTGCATTTTGTTGTGTGATTGTTGACATGCTTTCCTCTTGATTATATCTACATATGTGTTCATTAATGCTTTTGATAAAATGTAATTCTAACACATCAGCTGAAGCAAAAGGTCTTGGTTAAAAGGGTATCAGAAATTACTCGGATCAAGTGGTATCGGAGCGGTCTTCTTGCTGATGTGAACTACAATCATGAACCATTGAGCATGAAGCAATAGAGGATGTCAAATACATGTACGAGACCATTCTCAGGGTGTCCGAGAAAGCAGACATGTTGTATGAAGCCTATGAGAAACAAGCAGTAGATAACATTGAGTTGAAAATGCTTCTACAAGAGGGGAAGGAGGACAAACATAGACTGCAACTTCAGTTGCAAGCCACGACAGAGGCATTGGAAGAATCTAAGTGCAACGATGAAAGTCTTCAAACATACCATGATGCATTAAAGAGACTTCTATGAGAAGATAAGGAGGAAAAGCAACGATTGCAGCGTCAATTGCAAGCCGTGACAGAGGCCTTGGAGGAAGTTAAGTGCAACGAAGGATCAGAGAAGCACTCTTCACCTATTTCAAAATAGATATCTGAGGTAAACAGTTGTGGTCATTCTTCAGTTTCATCTTCACATGCTATTATTTATGTTGGAAATTTGGATATCCCCTTTAAAGGAACCGGCATGAGACTCCTTACCAGGATGGGGTACAAAGGAGGAGGACTTGGCATTCATGGCCAAGGCATGACTCATTCATTGGAGGTTGTACAAAGACCTCACTACACAAGTTTGGGATACACTAAAGGAGAATGTTCAAGGGTGTCTGAAGCTTCCACAACATTGATGAAACTGTCGAGGAAAAATAATGATGGGAACACTTCACCATCATCTTATGACATCACATATTGCAGAGAGAAAGATGAGGCAAGCTCTCGTCACCCTAACGAAATCATAGGCAAACATATATTTTTTAACTCACCAGGGAAGAGGATTGATGGGAACATTTCACCATCATCCCATGGAAGTGCATGTCGCAATAGAAGAGCGGAGAAAAACTCTCATCACCATGATCGCACTAGAGATCACCAGGTTAAGTATAACAAGTCTCGATATTTTCATGTTCATTTTGATTATAAGCATGTTTCTAATCATGAACGTAAATCATGGAATAAGAATACTTGTCATTTTTGTGGTTTAATAACCATGTCATTTTTTAGTGTTGGAAAATAATGGCAGCACAAAGGAGGATGAGGCATGGAAAGCCTTCTCCACAGTAGGGAAAGAGATTGGTTAAGCAGGTCTGGAGGAAGAAAACCTTTTGCAGCAATTGCAACCAAAGTGGACCTCAAAGATCCACATGTTCAAGGCTCCATCCAAAGCATCACGTTAAGGATGAAGCGTCTGTGCATGAATTAGTTAGAGCTATTGGTCAACAAATGAATCCACCACATTCATGGTGGTCCTCTTTATTAGGAAAAAGATGGTTTTCCTCGATATGGTAATGTGTCATGGACATGCCTTGTAAATCATGTGTTTCATTTCTTTTATAAAAGTGATGATGTGTTTTTCCATCACTTGCAATGCGACAATGATGTCTTTGGCCTTGTATTAATAGCTAGGGTATTATTGATTCCATTTGATGTAAACTTGACCACTGATTATGTGTTATAAACTCGTGGAAAGTATGGGATTCTTGGGTCATAGTGGTCATAAATGAGCATGTAATTTTCAATAGATTGTACTATAGGTTGCAGGGGATGCAGGTGTCAGTTCATCACTTATGGCTCTGAAGGAAAAAGGTGAAGGAGAAGGAAGGGTGACCTTTCAGGACACTTGTGGTGCAGACATAGTACACAGCATTTGTAGATTCTTGTTGATGATTTTGAAGGACTAAAAACTCCTCAGTGGGGAGGAATGATCCAGGTGGCTCCAGAGACACATAGGATAAAAAGGGATTATGAAAGATCAAAAAAAAGTGACATAAATGTTGCAAACTCAGCTTCAGATTGAAGAGCTCATCGCCCTGATTGCAACGGTGTGAACGGTGCGTCAATCCGAGCTCGTATGATAAAGTTAGAGCAGTTTGAAGTTTTGTAAAGGCAAGGGAAGTGGGGCTCACAGTGTGCCACATGACTTCCCAGTAAGCACGTGGGACTCACATGGCAGCCCCTTAGATGTTGACACATGGCACTCCTCCATTAGTCCTCAACCTGCATAAAATAAAAAACAAATATATTAAAAAAATAACCATTTAAAAATACATATAAAACAAAATTTATATTTTAAATGGTTACTATGGTTTATTACTAATAAACCAACCACATCCATCTTAAAACATGACCATAACAAAATGGTTATATATAACATTTGTTATAAAGTAATGTTATGTTAAACGTATGTTATGTTAAACATTACCATACCGTATGTATATATGTTATATATATGTGTTAACATTATAACCATATATATAACGAACCCACACAAATTTGTTTCAAACCTTATCACATTGTTACTTGCGTTTCCACCAAGGCTGAATGGTGCAGGCGGGGGATGAACCCGCCCGGCCCACGTGGTCACCCCCCAAGAGGGAAACACGACCAACAAAACCAAAAATATAACAACACAAAAAACGTTCAAACAACGGCCACCACAACATTGCATGAAGTTTGGGGTTGGGTCAGGTCGGGTCATGCTGCATGCGTTTCACATTAAAAGGGTGGGATTTGATCCCTCAACCCCTCTCCTCCAAAATTATAACCTTAACCATGGTGCCAATTGGTAAACTTTGTAAATTCCTCACAACCTTTTATATATCAACTCAAATCCACAAATGCATCAAAGGCAGGTCGGAGGAGAGGAACACAGTTCGAGGTGCAGAACCATGAGTCAGTGTGCAGAGGTAGTGGAACCATGATTGAGCCTCATTTCCAGAGGGGCCAAATTATCCCAGTGTCCAAATTGGACAAATTTTATATGGATTTTACACCTCTCGGTAACACGAACCTGATGGCAGTGTCAGTTTATGCAATAGAGGTCTCAATTTTCCAGCCATTTTCCATAATGGGATGACAGTGTCAGATTTAAGCATGTGGACGGTCGATTTCTTTCCATTTGACACCACGTTTGCGATGGTGCTTCCAAATCCAGTGATTTTCACAGCCTATTCTTCAGCCAGCATTAGATTTGAGGTATCTGAACTATTTTTTTCATGTACTTCATTGAATATTGTTGTAGGATTATTTATTTCATGTCGATTCTCGCTTGATTTATGATGCGGAATCTTTATGTTTTTTGTTGCTGTTGATTCATGCTGATGTAAGATGCAGAATATTTATGTGTATTTGATGTGGTATGTATTTATCATGGATGGTGATTTATGTTGTGAGATCCTTTTGTTGCCTTGAAGGTGGGATACTCTTTATCACCATGTGTGAATTTGTCATGTTGATAGGAGGTTTTGTTGATGAGTGAAAGTTCCTTGTAACAGAACGTCTCATGGAGAGACTTTTTCACTCATGTTGATGGATTTTCCTTGTATGACAAGTCAACAGTATCCATGTACATTATCACCAGTTACAACATTGAATGAAGCAGCCAACACAATTGAGACATCGAGGCCAAGAAACGTAGTCCACACTGGACGAACTCTATTATTAAACGGCTTGCATTTTTTTGTGTGATTGTTGACATGCTTTCCTCTTGATTATATCTGCATATGTGTTCATTAATGCTTTTGATAAAATGTAATTCTAACACACCAGTCGAAGAAATATTTCTTGGTTAAAAGGGTATCAGAAATTACCCAGATCAATACATATGGTGCTATGTGCATGTTGTGTTGGGTACATGATTGTACACATGGTGTTGTGTGCATGTGGTGTTATGTACAGGTTGTACATGTGGTGTTGTGTGCAAGCGGTGTCGTGTACACGTCATGCATGTGGTGCTATGTATATATGATGTCGTCTACATGTCATGCATGTGGTGTTGTGTACATGTGCTATTGTATACACATTGTACAAGTGGTGCAATGTACAATTGGCGTTGTGTACACATTGTGCAGGTGGTGTCGTGTACATGTAATGTTGTGCACACATTGTGTAGGTAGTGTGTGTACAGGTGGTATAATTTACATGTTGTGCATATGGTACTGGTATACATGTGGTATTGTGTGCATGTCGTACATGTTGTGTTGCAAGCATGCGGTACTATGTATGTTTATGGTGTAGTCATGGTATCGTAACATGTGTATTCATTGTGTTTTACTTTGTGTACGTATATATATGTATGTGTATTGTGTTGTATCATACACTAGGTTTAGATGTGGGCATAGATGTGTGTGTTGTGTTGTACAATGAGTGTAGGTGTATGTGTTATGTTGTGTGTTGGATGTGGGTGTAGGTATTCTGTGGCAATCGATCCGGTGTGTGTACAGAAAGAGTAAAGGCATAAGTATGGACCGATGGACGATAAGTATCAGTGTTTTATTTCAATCTTTTTATGCATGTTGTTAGGGCTCCTAATTTTTCCCAAGGATGAGAAAGGAAACCAAAGAGGTAACCACAAACCAACTTTTGACTTGGTATCCAACCCTACCAAATCATATAGGAATATATCAAAATCAACCTCACAGCCAATTGAAGTGACTGGAGAGTATTAGGGTTTTAGGCTAGTATCACCTCAGTAGGGTTTTTTATTTAGGTTTTGTTGGATAAGAAGCACCATATTAGGAACTAGGCCAAGTGTTCCAAAGGATCAACTGTAGTCATAAAATGAGGCAAGATATATGTAACTAGTGACACAAATTGAATTTTTCATTGTAGTGCGATGAAGAAGAAATTATGTAGAAGGATTAAAATGAGCATACATGTATGAATTCATTTATTTAGAAGATAAAACACTTATATGAAAATCTCAGATAAGACAGAGCATATGAGGCAATGTATCTTGTTTAAAACTTATGACATTAACACGAGAAGAACATAAATGTCTACTAGAACTACTTAATCATCATATGCATAAGGAAAACTAGAGAAGAACAATGTCTCTAACCAAAACACAAGAATCCCATAAAAATAGTTGCAACTGCATGTATCATTTATTTCTACAAACAGTCAAGTACACCAGTTCCAAAAAAGTGTGAACTTCAAATATCCAACCTTCTCCTTGACTTGTTTCTGAGTACACATAGAAAATAAAAAATATTCCACCTCTAAGGGGTCAAATCCTGATCCATAGAAACTAATTAATGAACCTAATGACTCATTTCATAATCCTATGGAAGTTAGAAACAACTTTCCCCTTTTTTAGCTAACTAATTGAGCTTATCTCTCAAGGCATTAATCACAAGACTCTTTACAATGATGATCATTAATAAGCCTATTAATCATCAGATAAATCATGAGTCAGCTATTACATCGACCAATTTTTACCTTTGACCTCCACGTGTAGTGAAAAAATCTCCAAATACATAAACGCAGTAAACTTTCCCACAAATGCAGCAAATTTCCTTTAGCGAAAATGTAGCAACTTTGGCTTGATTTTTAGATGACTTAGAAGTGGTTCTGAATGATGATGAAGGTTGGTGAAGAAAGCTTGGGATGTCTACTATATCATAGGACCTTTAATTCATCCAAACTCATCATTTTATCCCCCTAAAAAACGATTTTAAGAGCAAGTGTCTAGAAACGCAGCGAATTTCTGAAAAGGTGGCAGAAAGGTGTAAAAAAGGAATTGTTTGATCATTTAATTCAAAATTATGACTTTACAAGCATCCTAAAGTGATTTTCTGACATCCTTATGTCACTATCTATCCAACCATGCTTGAATTTTTTTTATTTTGACCCTCTGATAAAAACTGCAACAAGACCCTCCATAAATGCAACAAATTGATGTAAGAGAAGTGGTGGAAAAAAACTTGAAGTTTTGGTGGCTATGTCAGCCCTTCAAATTGATGGAGAGGAGCTCTTAAAACTTGTGGATGGAATGAAGTTTTTAAATGCTTTGATGTCCTTTTATAACTTAAAAACTTGATTTTGGCTTGTAAGTGGAGTGGCATCATGTACTTTAACCAAATGACTTTATGATGTGATTTATTCCCTAAGTGCTAACTCGCATTACATTTTACTAGTTTTGGATGATTATGACATGACTTCAAATGGAAATATGATGACACTCATGACACTCCCATGATCAACCTTATGACACCATGACTCTTCCTTTTTAGATTATAAATAATGACACTTAATGGAGGAAAATGACTTACGGTGACTAAATGAATCATGAAACTAATTATGAATTGACCTTGATGACCATGACATGAGAGTAGAAATCACACTTATACAATGACTTGACCATTTTAAAACCAAGATATATGTCAAATTTCATTTGAAAATATAACAATTTGACCATAAGACTCCAACTACAGTGAAAAGAGTCAATTTTGACAATTGTGACTATTGGACACTAACACGTGATATGTGATTCTGACTTATGATGGTTACATGAGATTTATGATTATGGCTTATGGAGATTTCATGTGATTCGTGATTTTTGATTATGATGGTTTCATTTTAATCTAGCTTGATATCATATGTTTATACATGATGGTTTGATCAAACAAATAGTTTAACTTGTGTGACAGGAAGTAAACAGAAGTACAAGTGTACCTTACCAATGAAGTACTAATGAGGTATGATGTGAGTTTATTTAAATTTATTTTGAATCTAATGGCAGTTATATGCTTGGTACATGAAATCATGGAATGCCTGTTTTGGATGGTTGAAACTGATTGCAAGCATTAGTAGCAACAACAAAAGGAATTGAAAGATGCAGCAGTGTGTTGGTAAAGCACTTCAAGAGCAGGACCATTGTGGGACACTGGCACCCAATAGTGTCCATTGAATTCCATGAGCATGCTATGATTGATATGATGGTTGAGGAAGGGATATTCCTTTTTTTTGTATCTTCCAATGCGAGGAAGCCTTTCCAAGGGATGGATCGCTCAGGTTAGGGGATGTCGGGGAACTTGGAAGGTGAGTGATTGCACGGAAGGGGATTACTGGATTTCTCGAGGGACTTTGTATCAAAGAAGGGAAGGTCGGGGTGGATTTATTTTGGTATCTAGCATTTCCAGATGGAATTATATGCACATTGGCAGTGTGCCCGAGAACAATGAGCCAGTAACTCTTCATTGAGGGTGTAGTGGCGCAGGATTGTAGCGCTCAACATTGGATGCAGATTTTACCATGCCAGTAGATTCTAGACTTCCTGGGAAGGAATTGAATCCTGGTACTACTTTGAGGGTGGAGGTTTGAGCCTTTGGATTCCCTTTTTGTTGATACGAGCATCATATCCTTCTATTTGTTTGTTGTGCAAATGTGTATACGTGTATATGTGTATCTGTGTATATTATTGTAAATAGTGTATCGAGTTGGCTTATAAAGCTCCACAGACAATATGGTTATTTGATGGTTGAAGAAAATGTGCATGATTATATGTGGTTTTTATTGTAAATACCTCAATGAGTTGTGAGATAAAGCTCCAGTACACGGTATGATTGTCATGATAGGTTTTTCTTTCGAGCAGGTTATTCATTGTAAATAATGCAATGAGTTGTGTTATAAAGCTCCATAGGCAGTATGTTTTTTTTTAGAATTTTATTGGTTTGTAGGTGGCATTGAACACCGAGGACGATGTTCCCCCAAGGGGGAGGGTTTTGTAACAGCCCTAGTAAAAATACATGTAAAAATATATATAAGACCACAGTCGATGGGACATGTTTTCCAAGCTTAATGTTGGGAAAAACATCCTATGGGGTGTTTATTTGGTTTATTATAGCTGATGAAATTGGAAAAGGCAAAGGCAAAGGTTGTGGCTAAGGCATTAAAGAGGAAAAAATTATTTTTGGCAAATTTATTTATGAAAATAATGGAAATTAGGAGAAAAAGAAGGTAAAAGGTCACAGGTTGCATGTGAGGAGGAAAATGAAGCAAAATTATGGAACATGAAGAAATTAGAGGTATCAATGATAAAAAGGATGTTGAGGATCAGTTGGAAAGATTTTTTTCTCATTATTCTCTCTCTCATACTCTTGGACACTTAGATTATTCTTGGAGCACTCTTGGTGAGTGTGGCATACTTGGAGATTTGGAGCAAGAAGGAAAAGATCAAGCAGGGAAAGGAAGGATCAGACAGCTACAGCAGGATTCTTTGTAGATATCGATTTGCATGTGTATTTTTCTTACTATATTTTACATGCATGGCATTGCATGTGGTTATTTTTTGTCTTGGCATGAATTTTTCCAGGTGTGACAGTGTATTCAGCCTAGCCTTGCCATTTCTGGTTAGCCATGGTGTTGTGGAGTTCTCATGTTTTGGTTTAGCTGGATTTGCAGATGGATTCGAAGCTGAGTGGGGTGGATCTCCGAATTGATATATCACATGTCCTAGTGGTCCCTGAACCAGATGGTGCATCACGATAAAGCCACTGGCCTAGAAACCCCTAAGCTAGACTGTGGGTTGCGGTAAAGCCGGGATTGTGTTGCCTCGGTGGGCCTAGGAATCCTCGACCAGTGAATGGCACGATATATAGTAAATCCTAGAGGTGGTTTACTCTCCATTTCAGGCCTAAGAATCCCAGGTTGGGATAGCGATAAAGCTTGGAGAGGATGCCTTAGTTTAGGGCCTAGTGACCCATGATTCAGACTGTGAGTTGAGATAAATCTTGAGAGAATAGGAGACAGGAAAATTCCTCATGGTTTAGGTGGAGAGAATCCAGTGATATCCATGCTTTTGTTGGCCTAGTGATCGGGGTAGATCACTGTAAAGCCATTTGTGACATGTTTATTGATAAGGGTGAGGTGATTTAGCCTTGGGATGCCATGGTTGGTTTTTTCGGTTTAAGTCCCACATTCATTCTTGGAATATGGCATGGGGGTGATTGGTTGAAGTAGATTTGGCTCAACCAATCTATGGTCAAGTGGAACGTGGAAGTCCCATCTCCGGTTGATTTTTACATTTAGTAATGAAGAGATCATTTCTTCGGTATTCGGTATGCAAATATACTAGTTTATATATGGATTTCATTTCTATTGTATTCATGGTATTTCTATTGTTAATTTGTTGGTTATAAGCAAGTATTCGATCAAAGATGATGTATGGATCTATTCATGTTTTTTCTTGTAAATGATTATCCCATGTATCTTTGATGAAATTGATTGTATGGTAGCTTATGATGTAGGGGAGTTGTTGTAGCTCCTAGATACAACCTTGAGTTGCAAAATACCAGTGCCTAGGACATCTTAAAATCAGAGGTTAAATGTAGACAATTATACGGATGCCTCTGATAGAATATGGATCAAGGGAAATAATGGTTTTTGTGGTTCAAGAATGGAGAAGACCTTGGATTCTGATTCATGTGAATTTCCCTATACTAAAAGAGAGCTCAAGAGATCGAATGGTTGGATGGCTTTCAAATTGGCCAAGTATGAAGCAATGAGTAGAGGCTTTCAAATTATGTAGAGGTGCTAAGGAAGAACGGAGGAGGAATCCACATAACACAAGCTTAAAATCCTTAAGAATTTGTCTCCCATGAACTCAGAGGAAACGGATGTAAGTGGAATATGACTAACAGTAGAGATTCGTGGAGCACAAATTAAGGAAGTGCAAAAATTTTAATACATGAGCTATATACATAAACGAATTCATGAATAAAAATGGATACCATCGGCAGCTACACTACACAAATCATCAAAGCAGCAGAACATGAAAGATGATTATACATAAGCAAGAGAATGCAAATAGAAAAGAGAACACAGATACATACTACTCATTTCTCCATCTGGAATCCAAGTAAACAGCTCTTTATATCAGATTATATACAAAACAGCTCTCCCAAAAATGTAACTCAGAGAATAAAGAGCGCAATCGCACAAAACTACAGCAAAAATTTCTCCAAAATTCAGAACCCTTCTTTCATCTCTGAACTTCTTACATATAGATTTCCTAGTGGGGGTTCATGATCGAATAATCCTTCATGATCGACCCACATCTGTGAAAATAAAAATATCCTAACAAACTACCAGAGCGTTCATCAAGAAACCACTCTTGCAAACAGAAAATTAAAACAGAATTGGGTGAAATCAAGATTTCACTAGAAAAACATCATAATCAATACTAAAAAGGGAAACTATAGTTGGCCATGGAGGCCATATCCTGGAATCTTCAAAATGGTGTGGCGAGGAGTGGATGTGAACAGGTGAGCAGTTTGGTTTCCATCATATGATTCCATCTGCTGTCAAAATCCTCCACTCTCTAATTCTCATGATTTCCACTTACCATTACGGAATAGCCAGTTGTGTTGCACATGCCTCGCTCTTTACCGGGAATTTCCTAGAAAAAATGAATATACCTCTGTTATGATTGTCCCACCTAATCCAATGTTGTGTTTGACTTACGAAAACTGGAGACCGGATTTTGGAGGGGATCATGGATGGTTTGTGGTATTGGATGGGGGGGTGTGAAATCACTATGGGCCGACACGTAGCGCTGAAGGCAGTTTCCGAAACCAGCCATTTCGTAACCACCCCCTAGTGTTATCCTTCGGAAGGTGAGAAGGGAGCCGAAATAAATCGTGAGTTGTTGGATGCAGGATATGGAGCGGAGATGAGGGCAGGATGGAGGAAGAAATAGTGGAGTTAGCAGGGCTCATTAACACTAAAAAGAGCGAAACAAAGGTTGTGGAAGGGTTATTGATGACGTGGCAGGAAGGTGGGGCCCGAAATGATACTGCAAATCGCAAGTTTCATATGTGAGCGATGGAAGGTAAGAGTTATATGTTGTGGGGAGCGATGTGCGATGGGTGATTGATGACGTGGCGAGGCGGAAGTGGGGCCGCCCGGAGATTTCAGATCACAAGTTTCATATGTGCACAGCGGAGAGTAAGAGATATATGTTGCGGGGAGCAATGTGCGATGGGCAGTGGATGACGTGGCGAGGCGGAAGTGGGGCCGCCCATAGATCGTAGGTCGCAAGTTTCATATGTGCGTAGAGAAGAGTAAGAGTTATACACTGCAAAGAGTGAAGTGCGATGAGCGGAGAGGTTAGAGGCGCGAAAAGGTGAATGGTAAGCTTCTTTCTTCTTTTCACTGTGGAGTGTCCTCCCAATCCGTGCTTGAAGTGATTGGCCTTCATTTTAGCTACTCCAGCTCTTCCTTTGCTTAACTGTTGACGTTGCCTTATGCGTTCAAAAGAACAACAATCCAACATTTCCTTATAGGGCCCACTTCTCCACCTTGTGTGCGGTCACAGGCCAACATTGGCTCCATCTGGGGAGAACGTGTTGTTCTAAGTGTGTTGAGAACCTACAGACCTGAATGTCTGTGCTTTATTGGGTGCATGGAGTCCCAAATGCATAGTTTAAATATGAAGTGAAACTAAAATTGAGTTGTGCACTGCAAACTATCAAAATGGAAATCCCTGTCGCACCCTAAAAATATCGAATGTTGAAATCTGACCCATGTTGAAACAAGAATCTGAAACACACTTGAAATGAAAACTACAAAGCAATCTGAAACTAAAACTGGAAATATGCTCATAGTACTAAGCTTATTTGCACACCTACCTACCCTAATCTGTTGGAATTACTGCTATTCTAAATTATAGAATAATGCCAGTGTAACCAGGTAAGCAACTACTCTAATAAATTTGTTCTTTCACTATTTTTCACCAAACTCAGGAACAAACCTGTTAATAGTTTTTGATAGAAATTCCCAGCCTGATCTTTATTGCAAGGATCTTGGTAAACTTAAACAACATTATAAATGTTGAAAAGGTATGGTGGCTTTGTGATGAATAATTTATGCATATAGATAGCCACTAGATCAAGATACATTTGATCTATTTTTTAATATGTTGACCCAATCGATCCAACCTCATAGCTTGGTACTACATATGTGTTCTCCATGTCTTCAAACAACTCGGAACATATTTTCATTTTATCTGATGAATTTTGTATCGATACTTCTACTGAACCAGACAACACGGCAGACTGTCTGATCATATCCATATCATAACATCTTCTGAAATTATTACGTGTGCATGAAAACTGACTTTGAAAACTCCAACCATCCAACGTATCAGCTATTGGGTCATGAAGTGCTTTAGATGACTGTAGCGTTGGTTCCGCTGACTTCTCATGATTTCTCCTATGATTATCAACCAAAATGTGACCAAGATTCCCTTTCACAATTTGAGATGAATTAAAGCATAAAGGTAGAGAATCAAACTGGATAAATTCATCCTTTGTTTTAAAATTTGCCTCTTCGTTTAGCAGATTCACTTCAACATCAACTACAATATTTTTCATTTATTCAAGGGTTGCAGTGTCCCTTTCTCTTACCTGGAATGCCATCTCTGGAATAAAGGCATCTAGGTAGTGCAAGAGAGCTACTCCTGGGGATGGAATTATATCAGCAAGCATTGAATGATACACCTTTTTGAACCTGAATGAAAAATATTGTATTGTATCCCCAGGCTGTCTTTTTAAATTTCCATACTCTTCTATGATAAGAAAGACATTTCCTATGATTACCCAGATACCTAGGAAAACTTGCATGAATTGATGAAAATTGCTCATTCTAGCAACTGGAAGATTCTCAAACCAATTTTTAACTTTAGCTTGTACTAAAAGAGAATTTGAGAGATGGTCTTCATCCTGCAAATTTTACTAGTATTTAATCTCTCAAGGAAACGTTTCTTGCTGAGGATGTTCTTGTGGATCTAGACAATTAAGCTTTATTGCCTTTGTTTCCGAATCACAAGATTGTTGTTGATTTTTAGTGCTTCCCTCTAGAAACACTCCAACTCTTCCCCTTCTTCATGGAGGGTAAGCTCGCCTGCCTCTTCTTCAGAATAGGCTAGGAACTCGTTTTCTACATGCAGTCCAAAAACCACCATGGGTCATTCTTCTTGGAGATTAAAAGATGTTGGCCTTTTTTCTGTAATGGCTTCTTTTGTTAAACACCATGTTGAAGCACACACATGGTGTGAGGAAGATGAACACGCACACAAAAGACTCAACACACAATGAAAGATAAGCGTGAGGCTTTCTTATTTTCCATTATACAAAGATGTACATTTATAGTACAATGGTGTGACTCTTGGTTTCATATTCCAAGGTCACTTGGACTCCATTGTGACTTTTCGCATTCCACACCTACCCATGTAGAATTAGGTGTTCCAACATCCCCCCTTAATCCGAAGGGGTATGTGTGAGTCCAAGAAAAGAGTTGTAATACAAATCTACAAAGTATACATGGCAGCACTTGGGCTGAATCAACTCTCTAAAATGTTGGAAAAAAGAGGTGGTTTAAGGATGACCACCAACATTGGAACACAATACTTGTTGCAGTTCCCGGAACTCTTCCAAAACTGGCAAGAAGCTGAAGGCTTCTGCTAGAGGAATTGTCCCTCATAAAAAAAGGAGACCTTCAACCTAAAAGAAGGGAGGTCTACTACCTGTGATGGTTTTAGGATTACCAACAACTTTGGAATGCTTGAAGCATTTCCTGGAACTCAACCAAAGCTGGCAAGAAGCTGAAGGCTGCTAAGCTGAAGGCTTCTGCTAGAGGAAGTGTTCCTCATATATGAAAGGGAGACCTTCGACCTAAAAGAAGGAAGGTCTACTACCTGTGGTGGTTTTAGGTTGTCCACCAACCAAAGATGATGGTTTAAGGTTGTCCACCAACCGAAGGCATGCTCATGGGCATCCGTGTCTCTGGCTACATCTCTGAATCCGGAATGACGAATTGTGGCTCAGGCTCGCTTGAACTTCTGGCTACAACTCTGAACATGGAATGAGAGATTGTGGCTCAGGCTCGCTTGATCTGATGTCGAAGCTTGTACATGACCACCATTTTCCCCCCTGTCAGGGACAAGGTGAGATGATGGCGAAAACTCAACTGCAAGTTTGTTCAATATCCGTGAACAAGTTCTAACATGTGTCGTAAACATCTTCTTGGTTGCTGATGCCCATTGCCAAGAAGCGATCCATCCAAGATGAATCTTGGTTCTTGCAGGAGGCTTGTGTCTGAAGCATCTGTCTGAAGAATGGGTGTGTCGACCACAGTGCTTGCATGGATGAAGATCAAAACAGTGATCTTTCATATGGCCAACTCGATCACAGTGTTGGCATTTCACAATCTGTTGTTGTTGTTGTGGAGCAGGATCTGGAACAGCTGCAGGTGAACTGTCATACATGAATCAGGCACTCTGAAATATGATGGGCTTGGTGTATTCTGGAATATGAAAGGACACATCCTTGTCATATCCAAGACCAGTTCTGTGCTTGTTGTGGACAAGCTCTTCCCAAGGTATGATGATGGGCTTGAAAAGTGCAAGCTGAGCTGCTGCATCTGCATGTACATCTGCTCTAGTACAAGGCACTGAATGTGGATCAACTGCAACTTTATCTTCTTTCTTCTGATGAGAGTCCTTCACAATCTTCTGAATAGACACAGGTTCAGAATGGTGACTCTTTTGCTGAATTTCGTCTTGTTGGAGCTGAGATTCCAACTGCAAAAACTCAATCTTTTCTTGTGCATCTTGCAAACAACTTTGAATGTTACAAAGAGCATCCTTGCTCATTTTTATCACATCATCAACATTTGAATGAATGAGGTTATTCAACAACACTAATGCCTCATTGATTTTAGCCATTTCAACAAATTAGGCTCAAAATAAATGAAATGGTGTCGACTTCAACTGAAAATGCACCCGTTTACAATGTGATTCAACAAATACAAATGACTCCAAAGAATTTCCAACTATGGAAATCTCAAAGTACAAAATCTGCTTCTCAAATGATGGAGGGCAATCAACAATTTTTCAACAACTCAAGTTTACTGATTGCAACTATGAAGAAGATGAAAATTCCACTCACAATACAATTTCAATTCAATACATCATCTCTGCAAAATATTTGTTTGAATTTGCAGCAAAAAAAACGTGCAAGAAGCCTTTAAGGCAGCTGAATTTTTTCTTCAAATAGTTGTTTTGGAATGATGGCAAACTTGTCTTCAAATGTCAATTTCTTCAAAAAATCACCCTTATGCCACAAATCACACAATGTCAAATCTTCTCTTGTCACTATGTATGTTTACTGTCCATTTTCTCACATGTCATTTCTCATTTACTGATGTTCATTTTCTCTATCTTCTCTTTCTCTCTTCCTCTCTCTCTGCTGTTTTTTTTTTTTAATTAATAAAAAATAGATTAATGGGAATAATTAAAAATGGAGGGGAAGGGGATTAATTAAAAAGAGGGGGAATTTAAAAAAGGATGGGAAATTTATTTGAAATGGGAAGGGGCTTAAAATAAATTTAAAAAAGGGAAGGGAATTAATAATTAAAAATGGGAGTAATTAAAAAATGGGTAGGGAAATTTATTAAAAAAAGGGAAATGTTAATAAAAAAGAGATTACTAAAAAAAGGGAAGGGGAGTGATTTAAAAAGGGAGGGAAATTTATGGGAGAGAGGTATTATATGAAAGTGGGGTCGAATATTAAAATGAGGGGATTAAAATTTTTTAAAAGGGAATCGAATGGTGGGAGGGGAAGGAATGGAATCGAATGGTGGGATGGGAATCGAATGGTGGAGAGAGGGGTAGGCAGATAGGAGTTGCTTGTGAGATGTGGGAAGCATGGAGGGGGAGGCGTATGAATGAAATTTAAAATTATTAATTATAAATGTGCAGGCATTAGTGAGAGAGGTATGCGTAGAGGGGGCGTAGCCGTGAGGGAGAGTAAGCATTTAGAGTTGTCGTGGGTGAGTGGAGGGTGTAACGCAGGGAGGGGCCGGCTAGAGGAGCGGCTTGTATGCGCAAAGGGGATGGGTGTAGGGGCTGTGTGAGCGCTGTAGAGGGGAGTTCGATGTAGAGGGTGCGTAGTGTTGGGATGTGCGTATGGTGAGTGGGGCAGGCGTAGAGCCTGAAAATGTTTTTTGTATATAATTTTTTTTTATTTTTTATTTTATTTTTATTTTAATTTAAAACAGCAGAGTAGAGTAGGAAATTGACTTTAAAAAACAGTAGAATTTTTTCCAAATGTATAGCAGAAACAAATTCATCAGCAAAAAATGCAAAGATTGTCAATAAAACTCAAAAAAAATTCCAATAACCCAGCAGCAAAGAATATTTTCCAGCAGTAGAAAAAACCCAGAATTGCAGAAATTTTTCAATGGAAAAACTCAGAAAAATCTTCAGAAGCCCTCTTTAAACTATTTTCCAGCAGCTCTTTAAAATGCAGAATTTAATGGGCAGAAATTGCAGGAAGAAATCAACCTTCAGATGTGCAGTGCTGCTTTTTTTTTTTTTCAAAACCAATGCTGGAATGCTGCCAATTTCTGAACGCTGCTCCTTCTCCAAAACCACTTTCTGAATGCTGCAAAAATAATGCTGCAGAAATCTCTGAGTGCTGCAAAAATGTCAAAAAATTTGTAGATATGCACAGGCCATAAACACAAATGGCTCACTCAAATTGGAGCAGGGCCAGCAATCGCCCGCTCTAATACCATTTTAAACACCATGTTGAAGCATACACATGGTGTATGAGGAAGATGAACACACACACAAAAGACTCAACACACAATGAAAGATAAGCGTGAGGCTTTCTTATTTTCCATTATACAAAGATGTACATTTATATTACAATGGTGTGACTCTTGGTTTCATATTCCAAGGTCACTTGGACTCCATTGTGACTTTTTGTATTCCACACCTACCCATGTAGGATTAGGTGTTCCAACATCTTTGAACTCCTCTTTAGGAGGGTCGGGCAGTTTCAAGGGTATAGGTGAGGGGTTCTTATCTTTGGGAGGATCAACTTCTTGCTTTGTGAAAGTGGATGCAGTGTCCTTATGAGGGGTTGACTCTTCTAATGGCTTCTTCCCTTTACTAGCAGGACTAGGATGGGTTTGTTCTCTTGATATTGACCCTTCATTTTTTTCATACCCTCAGGTTCTCTTTCTGAAGGATCTGAGGTCATACTTCTTGTGGAGTTGAGCCTGCATGAAATCCATGAACTATCTATGGTAATTGTCAATATCTTGATCTTCTGGAGGGACTTCCCTTCTCTTCTTTTTGTTCCTTCCTATCCCATTGCAACAACTGCGAAGGGGGCTTCCAATACTAAGGATTAAACCCTCAATTAGTAATAATTTTGTTGGGACGAGGAGGGGAATTTTCGACCTCAAATTCAAGCTTAATCAGCTTATTTCAAAGGTTCTTGATTAGCTTATTCATTTCTTCAATTCTATCCTCTTGAGATTCCCCTTCCTGATTTGAAGTAGAAGCCTCCTCCATGTTCTTTCTTCTGGCTTCATTTTATGTCTTCCCCTTAAATTTACTAGTAGAAGAAAAGTTTGCTTCTACCTCCAATGCATCAGTCTGGATCTGATCCAGAGATGTGGATTTTCTTTCTCTTAGGGTGAACTCAAACTTTGGTTTGAAAGCTCCTGCAAAGACCACCTTAGCAGCTGCTTGGGGAGGCTTTATTTTAGCAAGAAGATTATTATAGAGCTTATTGAACCTCTTGATGAATTCCATCACATCTTAATTGTGTCTCTTCTTTAGAGCATTGAAATCGATGAGAATGTATCCATGGTCCCTCTTTTCTCCCCATTTTAATGTGAATAAATTTTCCATTTCTTCCCAACTGTGGACTGTGTTTTCGGCTAGAGAATTGAACCATATTTGGGCTTCTCCATCCAAGGATTAGACGAAAAGCCTTAACACCACATCTAAGAGCTCTACATTCACATTTTCAACAAAGGCACATAAGTTTTCAGTATGTCTCTGCACATAAGTACTATATTCCCCGTGAACCGAGGTAGTAGCTTTAGATAATCTCGTGGCATATCATTTAGAGGCTGAGGGAGGGCCAAGGGGGCATACTTGTTCAAAAGGAAACTCGGTACAGCCATCTGATTTAGAGGTGGGGGTAGATGGTAGATCTGAATCTAGTGTGAGGCCTAGTGAAAGCCAATATTACTTCTAATTAGGACTATTTTACAGTGGAATCACCAAGGTGAGGAATATGCAACTCCCAACCCTTCCTGCTCACCTGTCTGAAGGGTGGAATTTAATGTCGTACCCCAGGGAAAATATTTTCAAATTCGTATCCCCAGCAATGGCACCAAAAATAAGTGGAGCAATGTAGGGGAGCTTATGATGTAGGGGATCAATGTCAGATAATAAAAATACCCCTTTGTTTAAATCTAATGTTTATTCCTGTAGATGTTGTGTTTGTGACATGTTTCACAAAATTCATATCATGGCTGGGTGGGTTCGGATGAGTTATAGTTGATGTGATTGCGTCCATGTTTTTTTTTATGTTATTTACCCTCTCTTGAAGTTACAGAAAGTTCTAGGCAATTACCTAAGCTCAGGGGCTTAAAATGTGGCACAGATCCTAAATCTACAGGCAGAAAATTCGCATTTTGGGCCTTAGCCACTACCTTGACAAGGCTACCCCACAGCTATAGGGTCGATAGCTACTACTTTACCCTTACAAGCTCATGGCTTAGCCTCAAAGTGGCTAAAAATCAGTTCCCCTCAGGGAACAGGGCCCTAGAAGGTTGGGTTACCTTCTGGGGATGTTAGTGATGTTGTGTAAGTTGTGTTTTTGGGGTTTCCATCGGTTTCACTTCCTTAAGGTCATATAGGAGGTTGAATCTCATATTATTAGCCTCTTGTCACATGTTTACCCCAGTTGGACAGTTACTTAGGTAGATGTGGGAAGAGGGTGTTACATCATGTTGGTCTGAAGATTATAGATATGGGGAGCATTGTTGTGGTGGCGAGGAGTAAACACACCTGAATCATTACCCAGACTGGAACATAATGACTTGTCCTTCCCATGTGAGTAGATCATTCCTGCATTGAATGGAAATCATTTCCAGGGGAGTCAAATTAATCAAGTGGGGGAGGGGTAATTAAGCACATCCTCCCCATTCATTGCTTGGTGGGATGGTTTCCTAGCCTCCCTCCCACCTATCTCATCCTTAATCACCCCATACAGGGAGAATAAGAGTCCATTATATTAACATATATGAGATCTATTTTATTTTCAATTTAATATAGAATTTTTTACATGGTCACCCATGGATGGAACCAACCTAGATCTATCTTAATCACATATTAATCAAGAACTGATAAGGATCAAACCCCTTGAGGTGAAAATCTTACTTAGCACTCTAAAATAAAATTGCACCACAAAGGATTTGATCCCTCTGAATGATTAATAAATTTGGAATTAAGATGGATCTAGGTTTTTTTTAATATACATTTATTTAAATAAAAAATCAATAACATACATGGTTATTTACAATGGAAAATAAGCTCACATCAAACAAGTTCTTAATGATGTGTTGTGATGTTATATTTATTTATTCAACAAATAAATTACAATTTATCTACATTTTAATGATTGATATGTGGTCTTAAGATTGTCCTCTATGCCACCTATTCTTATATATGTTTTCAATTCCACTTTAGGGGAGAAGGTTAATGTTTGTAATAAACCAAATATAATTACATAAGGTGCAGCCTCACTAGTACACTGTTGTGCTATACAACAACCCCCCATTTATTTTTTTATAAATAGGGACCCTTCATAAATAAATAGGAAATTATTTATTATAATTTCCTAAAATAAAAATTAAAAAACTTGGAAAATAAAATTTTTTGTTTTTCCTTAAAGTGCATAGTATATTACATATCTTATTTTAAAAAGAATTATAAAACGTAAAATATGCGAATTGCGAAATGCGCTTGAAACCTTTCTGAAGAAATAATTAATAATTAAAAAACCTTGTAAAAGCATCAAATCATCATTTTATTTTTCCTTTTCGCATCGCACTTTATTTAATCAATGAAGCTTTAAGAAGAAAATGATATAATTTGCGATACCCGTGGACCCGACAAGCAAATAAACCAGGAAATATAAAATCTTTCGCTATCGCGGTCACTTTATGTTTTTCGCAATTCGCATTGTGCGCAACTTATAATATATACTCAAACGCTATCCTATAAAATTTGTGATCTATGATTTGCGCAGATCGCATTTCGCAGCCTTTAAGGGTCAAGCATCACGAAAATATTATAAGGAATGATTGTGATTTGCATATTAAATGAATTCAGCGTGTGAAAACAGCTTGTCTCATATCAAATAGAATTTAAGATCTTAACAGTTTTAAAATGATTGATAGATATTACGTGTGAAGCCATGTGAAATATTAAATTAGGAATTATGAAACATGATTAATATATTGACATCTTCTCGTGTTTCTTTGAAGTAAATGATTGATTTACTCTCATAATACTCCTTATATGTTAACTTCACTTCGCTCTCAAGAAATCAATTACCGGATTGAAGAAGTTCAAAATGAGCAAAAGGGGCAAAGAAATTTCTCAAATTTCATCCACATAAAACATAGATATGTCTTCATTATTTTCAGACATCGTTTGTAACAAAGACTGCGGTAGTTCGACATGAGAAGCAATGTATAAACTCTTCAAAGACGAAGGACCAAGGGTGATAAACAAATTTTCTGCAACAGGCATTGATTCTACCTCTGATGCAACCCTTTTTGACGTTGCATCCTCGTACATTCACAGAATTGCTGCAAGACCAAAAATTCTTCCTTATACAGACATGGTTAAGTGGGCAATTGACCACTTAAACATTGAAGATAGAATGTTCAAGAATGCGAGAGGAGAAACTATAAGTTCTTTCAAAGCAGAGGATTTAGCAGCAATGTATCACCTACCAACCCCGCAGCAGAAATATGACAATAAATATGTGCAGACTTTCAAAACAAAACATCCAGATCTTATCAAATTCATCCATGAATGGAAGGACAATGAAGGGAAATTGAAGCAAGATAAGTCTGGTACGTGCCCAATTGCACAAATTCCTAATCCTTATTGTTATGTTGCTGGTATGTTGTGTAGAATATTTTCCAAGCCTGATAGTACTAGATTTTCAAGAGATTGGGTTCTCCTAGTTGACGCAATCGTCAATTCATCTATCTTAAATTGGGCAAACATTTTATCCAATTACCTAGCCAAGCATATAACTGAATTTATGAATAAAAGAAGTGTTTCACTCAGAGAAATACCTTCTTTTTATATGTCTGCCTATGTCATGGACATTATCTATTTTACTTCTAATTTTCCTAACATGGGTTGGAAATGGACTACCAAAATCCCTACCCCTATTCATGTCTACCATAGAGAACTTTGGGATTATGAGTTCCACTTACACTTCTATAAAATCTGCTATGGAGTCATGTTGCCCATACATTAGATGATTTTCAATAAAAAGGTTGCTAGGGTTTCTGAAGAAGCCAATGTAGATACTCTTCCAGTAGCTAGATGGTTTGCTGAAGAAAATTTCACATATATTAGATTATTTGGGAGTTATGCTCTTCCCCATGTTTTACCTTACTATGTTCCAGATAAATTACTTGCGAAAGAAATAGCCTATTAGATTTTCAATGGTGTCACAAAACAGCTAAAGGATGGTAAAAAGGTTATTTGGCCTACTTTCCCTCTACAGTGCGGCACCTTTGCTCTGGCTAATATTAGCCACACATTCAAAGAGGTTCCCAAGATTCAGTTATTGAAATTGGCATTTGTGCCAGGAAGATTATATGATCCCAATGATGTGATTAAAAATTACATCGCAGAGTTAAAAATGAATCCTTTTGTAAAGGAAGAAGATGAATTTGATGACTTCTTCCAAGGCATGGAAAATTTCTCTGATATTATCAAATACGTTTCTATTCAATTAAGTCAAGAGGATGTTGAAGCTTTTCAAGCATATAGAAACAAGAGACTAGAAAACGTTCCTTTGAATTTGTTGACTATTGAATATGAAAAACACACTCCAAGTGTTAGTCTGGATGATGAAATGAAAGATATATCTAAAAATGAATCAGGTCAATCGCAGCAGTAGTTTGATAATTCGGATCAATCTGAAAATGAATCTGAATCTAAGAAAACAAATTTAGAAATTGACCAAATTATTCAATAGATAGAAGTGCTGGAGAAAACAAGGAACAATGGGACAAAATCAAATTCAGAAATAGTTCAACATAGTCATAGCATGTTAGATCAGTCTAAGTCGTCTCAAGTAAAATATTTGATGAATGAATGGGAAGAATTTTCTGAAGCAATAAAGACTCCCAAAGAAAATCCCAATATTGATCAAGCATCAAGTTTCCAAACACTAGAACCTTCACAAAAAATAGTTGAGACTATCAATCCGCTACAAAGAGTTCCAGTAATGCATGAGAAAGAAATCATATTGGCCTACCCTACAGATCAAATAGTTCTACAGATTGAAGATATTCCTTCATTGGATATTTTCTATAGTCCTAGCTACAAGGTTGTAGTTAAAAGAAATAAAAGAAGAAGGATTGATGAAACAACTCCAAAACCAACAGATGAATTAGTTGATGTACTTTGGAAGGATTCCTTAGATGGTCCCACTGAACATCTAACCAAGTTATCACAATATGCAGGGGCATATGCCACTGCTACTGTTGATAAAGCTATCGAGGCTAGAGTATTTTTGAAACAAAACAAAGCCAAAGTACAAGAATTAGAACAGTTGTTAAATGAAGAGAAATCTAGGTCCATTGAGAAGATCAAAATAAGCACAACCCAATTTCATGAAGAGATTAAAAGCCTCAAATCAAAGCATCAAATAGAGCTTAATGAAAATCAAGCACATCTAGAGAGAGCAATGGCTGAGTTATAGAGTCAACCACAATTAGAACAATTCATCAAATAATCACTTGATGTAAACACCATGTTAAAGAAATAACAAGAAGTGTTTTTTCACCAAGCTTCCATGATGATTCTTATTGTGATTCCAATAAGATAATGATTCAGCAAATAGCAATTCAGATACTAGAATGTGAAAGACTAGAAAATAAAATCGAAGAACACATTCAGTGGCAAATTTCAGAAACAGGAAAGCAAGCTAATCTACCACAAATATATAAGCTTCACAAAGAACTGTTATTCGCAGAATGGAGAGCACAAATTAATCAAGCAGAGAAAGCAGCGACCAAGACATCCAAGAAATCAAATGAGATTATTCATCCTATATGTGATCAATTGTTTAAAACAGAACTTCTTAAAGAAAACACATCTAATGTGTTTTCAGGAACAAGAGAAGTAGAAATAAAGTGGAGACAAAGAGCAGATAAACAAGAAGAAATGATCAAAAAAATTAATAATTTTGATCAGGAAAATTACTGGAATTTTCTAATCAAACCTTACCATCAACATCAAACTTTTCAGTCTCTTATAGATTCAGCTAAAATATCTCATTCAGTAATCTAAAATGCTATTTTCAAGGGACAAATTTGATCACAGATATCACAGCCAGCTCAGCTTAAAGAAATGCTAGATATTTGTCAACTTTGTGATCACACTCAGAAAGAAGGGCAGGATTCTCAAAATCAGGATTGTTAGTTTAAAATTCCTAGATTATTTTTTAAGATAAGCTTTTAGAGAAAGGTTGTTTGAAACCTCCTCTACATTTTTTTAATAATTTAATTTTAGTTTATAGTTAGTTTAGTATTTAAACCCTTCTCATGCATTTGGAGAAGGGTCCAGAATTTTATTAAGAACATTTGCAAAGAATGTGTAATTGTAAGTAAGTTTGTGGATGCATTGATAAAATAATGGAACACGGCCTTTTCAGTTATATATCATTTCGTTGATCATTGTTGATGCACTTCTGTATTCTTTGAAAGACTTACTGATAGAAGAGTTGAATGTGGCCTATTATCATTGATCAGATGAACAGGACAGTACACATCTGGTACTATTGTCATGTATGCTAGTTCTGATTTGAATATTAGTGATGAATCCAGCTTTCATGAATTATATATGAAATTGATTTTTTTTATCTGAAATATTAGTTGCACAATTGTACAATATAAAGATAGAAATTGGTTTGTTTTATATATGATCGTCAAATATATGTGATATGTTTCTCATTTTATTTTGATTAACTATTTTTCAAGAGAATCATCTTACAAAGTAAAAATTATATTAAATCTGTGATGATCTTAATCATCATAGATTCAATAGATATCATTCTAGATCGCATCAAATTAGTATTATCCCAGGTTAGATTAAATTAGAATTAATTCAAGGTTTTGCATTTTATAATAAATTTGTTTTTAGTTTTTAGTAATTCTTTATGCAAATCCTTTGAGAGAGACTCAACAATCAAACAAAAACCCAAATTTGGGAAACTGGTCCCATTATATCCAGTCGAAGCCATTATCTCAAATGGAAAAGGAACTGTCTTAAGGTCCGGACCGGGTGGTTATCCCCCTTGTTGTTGCCACAGATTTCTGAGGCCTCAACATTTTTGGTGCTAGAAGGAGGGCGACTATGAATGACATATAAATCTAAACCTAAAAACATAATCCCTCATAAGATTTGATCTCCCCAAAAGCATTCTACAACTTCCCAATCACATTCTAGATCACCAACTCAGAAATCGGAAATAGTAGAAACCTTTCCATCATCTCCTGAAGTATCTCGATAGTCATCTGCTTCATAATTCACTCTTGAGTCTCCTGAAGTTCAATCTTTAATTCATAAATTAGAAGGAATATCTATTTCTGCTGAAAATCCTGTTAACCCAAAAGCTTCTGAAGAAAGTGTTACTTCTCTATTTAGAGAAACTGGTATATCAACTAGAACCAAAAGTGAAAGACTTGGAACTCCTCCTTTTGAGTTTCCAATAGAACCACACTGCAAAAAAAGTTTCTATATCTAGCTCTAAGTCAGATACGAGTGAAGTCACATCAAATTTCCCTTCAGTTACTTCTTCACATCCTCTTACTCAATCTACATCTTCTTATTCTTCCATTTCCTCTACTCAAACAATCAGTACTATCACAAGTAGTATTGTTCCAGTTGTAAGTTCTTCATTCATTCCCTCTACTTCTGGATCTACTTCTGTATCTTCACAAACTTCTAATCCAATTATGGCCAATTGACCTTGGACGAATCCTGGTGCTATATTGATAGAAAATCCAAATCCTCTTCCAGATCATCCAGAAAAATGGTTACCTAAATATAACCCAGATGATGGTCTTCCTGCGGAAGAACATATCAATAATTTTATGTTGGTCATGAATCTTAATGGAGTTTCTCATGAAGATACTGTAGTCAGATAGTTTCCTTATACTTTACAAGGATCTACGGGATCCTGGTACTTTTCACTTCTAGCAGTATCAATTTCCGATTGGGAAACTTTTGAGCAAGTTTTTCTTGCAAAATTTGGAGATGATAGAACTGTTGCATCCCTAATCAATGCTCTTTCCAATATTAAAACAAATTCAGGGGAAAGAATGAAAAATTTTAACTACAGATTTAACAAGTTATTAAACAAAATTCCAACTGCTTCCAAGCCTGTTGTTGATGTACAAATAGAGTGGTATATTTCTTCTTTGCCTTGTAATATAGCTATTTTTGTAGATAGAGTTGGTAAAGCTACCCTCTTAGAAAACATGAAAGAAGCTCTCGATGTAGAGAAAATAATCTTAGCATTAGAATAACGTTCAGAGATAGAAGAAAGGAAATCCAAGAAAGTGACATTTAGTCAAGATCCCAAAAATAAAGTCTCGAAAGATCCATTTGATCTTGAAGGTCTTCAAAAAGTATTAAAGACTATTTCAAATGACATGATTGAAATAAAGAAACAAGTTGTTGAAACTTTAGCCCCTAAGAAATCATTTCGCCCATTTAGGAAAAATCCTTCTTCAACATCTCAGCCTCCAAATGTGATTTCGAATGTTGAATCCGATCAAGATATTGAAGATCCCTCACCATCTGAACAAGAACCAAAGTCTGAGGAAGAAATTGAATTGAATGGTTTATGGGATTTTATTCTCCCCATAGAGGAAGAAAGTGAAGCTATGCCTATGTCTACAAGAAGTAAATCTTCTTCTGATTCAACTATATCAAATCAGAAACAGAAATATCTCCCCACCAAGGAGAAAACAATAGCAAAAAAATCTAAAACTGTTCAAATAGATCCTATTTTATCAGATCCTAATACAATTTCCAAAACTTTGATAGTTTCAGATACAGTGGAATATAATATATTTGAAGATATAAAAAAGACCAAAGCAAATATTTCATTACATGAAATGACCAAACTCAAACAATAGTAGAAAATTTTGCTCAGAGAACTCAAAGAAATCCCTGTAGATCCCATACAACCACCAGTTATAGCCCAAGTTTCTAAATATATGGGGAAACCTCCATCATCCCCAAACAAAGTAAATCCCAATGATCTTGTTTTAATTGGTGATAGATCTATTTCTCACACTCCTCCTTTACTTTTGACTTATGAGGTTTTCAACAAAAAATTTCATAACTATCTTATTGATCTAGGAGCTTCTTCAAACATTATGCCAAGAACATGTGTACAAAATTGAATATCACTCCTCAAAATTCAGTTGTACATATATTTCAATTGGATAGAAAAAGAGTCGAAGTTATTGGAGAAATGTTGTCTATATCTATTAGGTTATCATCCAATCCAAATTTACTACAAGTAATTGATATTTTGGTCGCATACATCCCTAAATTTTATGGTCTTATTTTAAGCAGGGATTGATCTGAAAAGTTACATGGATATTTTGCTACCAATTGGTCACACATGTGGTTACCATATAATGGAAAACCAAATCAAATTAGAATTGAACGTGAAAAATTCATGAAACATACAGTCACCGAACTAGAAGAAGCAAATGATCCTGTAGCTTTTACCAATAATATTATTGGAAATTATTCAGCTAAATCGTTTCTTGGATCATTCAATGCCCAAATTTCACCTTTTTCAACAAAAAATGTTATTTCTCAAATTGAAAACTTTTCTCAAACAGACACTTCTAGATGTGTTAACCTTAGCAATCAAATTCCAAAACAATCTTTATTTTGGACTCTATACTTTGATGGTTCAAAATCATAAGATCGCGCAGGAGAAATTTGTGTTTTAATCGATCCACAAGGAGAGAAAACAATGTTAGCTTGCAGACTTGAACTTCAATGCACAAATAATACTGTTGAATATGAAGCATTGATACAAGGCTTGTATAAAGCTATTGGATTGAATGTTAAATATTTGCAAGTATATGGTGATTCTAAAATAATTTTTAGACAAGTCAGGACATTTGAAACATTATCAAACTTTAGTTCAAAGTCTTGCTTCCCATTTTACTGCATTTAATATCTCCACAGTTCCTAGATCATAAAATACAAGTGTTGATTTACTTGCTAATGTAGCATCTCGACTTATACCATCTGAAGAATTTAGTCTAGATAGATTTTCAATTGAGTTAATTTTTAGGCCTTCTATTCCTGATAATGTAACAAATTGGAGAGTATTTAACAATGATATAGATATAGTAGACTTTTTTACATCAAACAGAGCTTATGAAGGTCAAATTGTAGATGAAAATTGTTAGTGTCAGCCTTTGCAGCCTTCCTCCAGTGATCAAACATGCTCTTACAAGGTGATTTTAAGGTGTCAAGGTCAAATTTTGTCATTTCAGAGAGTCTTCAAACAAAATTTGGTCACTAGGTATTAGGTCTAGGGTTTGCTTTTACTCCTGTCAAAGTTGTCCAAATGTCGGTCCATGTCACCATTCAGCTGAGTGTACCATCATTCAGAGGGTTTTCATCATCATGCCAGATTCCAAAGGGTCATTTTACACCTTGTTCATGCTTCAGTTGTGCCTAGGTAAGTTTCATTTCCCTCTCCTAGGGTTTTGAAGGTAATTTCTCTTGGATGGTCAAATCATCAGCCAAACTTGTATCCTGATGTTCATACACCTTCCCCTATCCTTAATGTACCTTATTAAACACTTCCCATCACTGAGATCTCCCAAATTCGTCCTTTTCGCACAAACCCTAGTTTCTTGCTACAACTTGGCAATTTTCTAGGCTAGGCCTGTGTTTTTCCCTTTTGGACCCCTTCCTCTCACTCAATCTCTGAAATTCCACTTTCCCTGCTTCCCAACATCCCTCCCTACTTTCAAAAATTTTCTCAAGAATTTAGAAGCCCCTTATCCCCTTCATTTCGTTTCATTTCGACAAATCCCTTGTTCCACACAGCGGGATAGGTTTCACTCAAATGATGTTTCTGAGAAATAAAAGATGAATTTGGGAAAAATGAGAGAGATTTTTGTCCCAAATAGGCCAAAGAAGAAAACCCTCCTTCACTTTTTACACAGGTGTCATTTTTTTAGAGAAATGTCAAAAATACTGTTTCCTTAGGAGAATTGATGCACCTCTGAAGTGACCTTGGGAAAATCAATATTTCTCCTAGCATTTTTGACCAAATGACTTTCTTGATGAGTCAAATGATAACTAGACACAAAGATATTTCCAGTGAGCTATCATGAGCTCAATTTGGAGTTGAGGAAGACCTTCAAAACTTGACTGCAACAGCACTCTGCCTTGAGGCAGCCTCATTCTGCTCATTTTGACCAGTCTTGGGAGATTTGATTTTTGACAAGGAAAATGAACTCCAAATCGAAAAATTCAAATTGGGTTGGAAATTAGACTCAATAAGATTTCCAAAGAGCTATCCTGCGCCCAATTTTGACACCGGGAAGTCCTCCAAAAGCCTCCTGAAAAAAGGTGCTACGCGTGTGGTTTATGGTGCGACGCATTGGGTTGGTGTACGACGCATTGGGTGAAGGTCGCGCCGCATATATCCACTTTTCACAGTGTATTTTTGTTCCTGCACAGCGCATATAAAGTGCACGGTGCACAATGTTGTGCGCGCGGCGCACAGAGCCTCCAAGCAGAATTTTGCCACTACTTCATCAAATTTCCAAAACGACTCAACTATTTTTGCTCTGAGTAAGTCCGATTAACCTTGCCATTGTTATTAGCTGGTGTTTAGTATGGTTTTAAGGAAATAATATGAAAGTTTGAAGGTTTAAATTTTAAACCCTATCATCTAGTGAAAAACTGTTCCTAGGGTTTTAATTTGGGTGTTAAAACTTGACGTTGGTGCCAAAACACTCCCATTACATTCCCACTTGTGGCTCTTTTCCCCCTCACTGTCACAATATCATTAGTATCCCTTCCCTATTCCATTATAAAACCACTTATTTCTAAAAATCCTATTATCCCTGTCCCTAAGTTACTTTATCCCTTATCATTCATATTTCCTCATATCATTTGTAAAAAAAATCCCTAAACCCTACCACTTCCTATTTCACTTATAAAAAATTCCTAAATCCCAAATACCCAAACACAGTCAAGTGACTGTCCTCACACTTTATTTTCACTTGAAAGTCCACTATCCCCACTGTCCTATTTCCCACAGTCCCATATTGACTTTGAAACATTTGGCAATCAAGACAAAGACACCAAACTCTTCATATTCACCTCAGGCAACATAGATGAAGAAATCATCGAGGAGGCGTGAAAATACATGACCTTGGCTGAAAGCTTCTTTGGTTGAGCATAGCGCTTGATGAGGGACCTTCAGTCCAAATTTCAAGGAATTTTGGAAAAATTTTGTCATTTTTGAATTTTTGGGTCGCAAAACAGGTCTTTTTGCCCGACGCGTAGCGCCACCTTGCGCGCGCTTATGATTGGCAACTCTTCAGAGGGAAAACTTGGTATTTCTGGATTTTTTATGAAAATTTATGCATGCTCAGGAATGGCCTAAGAATTTCATCAAGTTCTGGGTTGCTTAAAGGGTCAAAAACACCTTAAAAATGGCAATTCTGCCACTTTTTGCACCCACAGGAAGCAGTGTTGGGAGATTGAACTTTTGGAGGGGCTAATGGGCACCAAATCTAGAAATTCCACTTGGGTTGGAAATTCGACAGGTATAGATTTCCAACGAGCTATCATGAGCTCAATTTGGACTTCAGGAAGGGCCTCAAAATCAACTCCAAAGTTTTGCTACGCATAGAGATTTTGAGCGCGGCGCATAGAGGATTTTGGCCTATTTTTCACTCCACAGCTCAGAATTTCGCCTAGTTTTGGCCAGTTTCACTTTTTCATGTAACTTTTGATCTACCTTGATGTAATTTCATAACCATGATGTAATTTTGGCACATTTTTACTTGTTCTAGAAGATTCATTCACCAAAAGGTGAAATGTGAGTGAATGGATCAGTTTCCTAGCATATAGAGGCAAGTTGTTTCATGGCCTATTTTCTAGTTCCTAGTTTAGATATGGTTGAAATAGCTCCTAGAATGATGAGCTTGACCCCTATAGGCATGGGAATGGGTTAGGCTTGTCTATGTGATGTATGTTATCAGTCATTTTCAGGGTTGGACATTTGGGATTGCTAGCACTTCATTGTACATTTCGTTTTGCAATTTTGGCAAAGGAATAGACCAGGGTTTGCAGCCCTCTTTGGGATCCTTGTGGCTCTGTGTTTTGATGGTGTTTTCCTCTATGTATCTATAATTTCATTGATGTTTATGTGTACTATTTTCATTCTCCTTTCTTCTTAAACTGAACAAACAATTTATAAAGGTAGAATTCATTGGTTTGCATTGCTCTGCCTTCATTTTTGTTTAGTTTTTCATGTTTTCATCTGTTTGAGGAGGACTCTTGAGACCATCTTGCCCTCTTCAGCTCCTCACCGGTCTGATCCATCCATCCACTCAAGCTAAAGCATCAAAACTATTTCCTACCTTGCCCCAATCAGAATTCTGCAAAAACTAGGCCTAATCCCCGCACCCAAAACTGCCTTTCCCTTGATCCAACAAAAAACCCCAAATACACAATCAAAATCCTTCACTTATATACCTAGCCTAAAATTATCTTCTATTTCAGTCATCTCAAGCCCTATTGATTACTTTTCGCTGAGATTGACCCGGAGAGAGCCCTCTCTTGTTCTGGTAGGGCTAGCTACCAGACTGAGCGTGGTTTGATGTTATCCTGAACTCTGCCTTCCTTCAGCCTGAGGTAGATTTAGGCAATAAAATAGTGGTGACCATACTGGGGAGAAAATGGTTTTCTTGTTAGTGTTATTTTTTTTATAAGCTACATACGGAGCCTAAAGTTATGCCAGATAGCCTTCGAAACGCTCCTGCTTTGCATTAGCGAAAGTAGATAAACGCTGCTTCAGTCAATCTCCGGTCTAGTTTGTAAACGTAACATCTGACTTGCAAGTTGCCCCAGTACATGTATCAAGTTCAGATCTGATCGTTGATGGTGGACAACTATCAGACATTGGAAGGCTGAAAACATTCACCTGGCGACTCCATTCACTGAAAAATCTAGAAATCAATGCTTCATGGTGACTCCACTGCCGGAAGATCAGTAGCTTTGAGATTTTCAAGATGGCAAGGGTTGCAAGAAGATACGCTCCCATGAGCCGAGATCACATTCCAGGTTTTCCAAATAAAATGCCCAAGGTGGATTGGCTTTAGGATTTGCCTATGTTCAGAAATGTGGAAGGTAATGACGTTGCTCTTCATCTGGTGAAATTTCACATCCATGTGCATAAATTAAATATCGACTTCCCTGAGGACTGTTTGATGAAGATGTTCATGGCCACTCTGGAAGATGAAGCCCAATCTTGGTATGAAATCTTGCCGTCTGCTTGTATATACTGTTTAAAGGATTTTCATACAATATTTTTTGAAAGGTATAAAGAAACTTGTCCATCCTTAATATTAGTGCAGAATTGTTGTGAACACGTTAATAGTTTCATTGAAGATCTTGAAAATTTTTATGGAGATAATGAATTGTTGGATGGAGAAATCATGGAAGCATTGTACGAAAATCCATTTCAGCAGCATAAAGAGAACTTAGAGGATACCCATCAAGATGCTCAGGAAACTTTGCAGCAGGATCAAGATCTTAGTGCAATGGAAAATTATGAAAGAGAAGGTTTTATTTCAGATCTTTCCATAGAAGAAGACAATATACAAGAAAGTCAAGTTTCAATTTCAGAATGTGATAAAGTCAAGTCAGTTATTTCAGATCTAGATTCAGATCGTGATGATCAAGAATACCTTGTGTTGAATCCCATGAAGGAGAGCTCTGTTGTTGAGATCATCTGGAATGAAGAAGACAGAGTTATTGATCCAAATGTTCTCATTTCATTAGAACAAAGCCTTCATGAGGAGGTAATCCAATCAGTTCATGAAAAACAAGATGAGATCTTTGTTCAAGTAAGTGAAAAATCTTCTTTCAATAACTCAGTGATAAATGATAATTTGATTGCCATGTCATATGAAGATGATCAACAATGTTTTCAAATTTCAGAAGATTAGGGAATTAAGGACTGTCATTCAGGTTTTTCATGTTTTAAAATGTTATTTCATGAAGACAATCACTATTTGAGCAAAAGAAAACAAAAAGCATTATCTCCTTTGTCTGAAGATGAGATAGATCAACTCCTGAAAGGTCATGTTACAGCCCAAGCTAACGCAGATTTGCAGTGCCCACATGGTCAAGAAAGTGTTGGTGAAACTTCTTCCTCTTTTGAAAATGATGACGGTCTTGTAATCAGTTTTATAGATCAGCAAACATATAATATTTTCTTTCATGAAGATGATAAGGCTGTCATGTTTGATAATCTTGAAGATTGTTTTTTGTTTAAGAATGACCTAGACCATGAAGTTGAGGAATATGAGCTTGAGAGAGACAATATGCAAGAATTTCTCATGGTCAAGGAACTTACAACTGACACTCAGATGACAGAAGCTTATACCTCTCTGTACCTTCCTATCACTCGGCAATCAATTGTTCTTTCAGATCAGAATGAAGGGAGTACTTGTAATTTTGCTGCTGGATCTCAAGACAAGCTAGTGCTTCAGGATTTTCAAGATCCTTTCGGCATTCTTTTGCAAGCATCAGAAAAGATAAATGCTGCCTGGTTCATTATCATAAGCCTTGGTTTTAGTGGTTATTGTGATTTTCCTACATGTACATCGTTCTACCTGCTCGAGAAAAGTGAGAGCCGAATTTCGGTATGTAGCCATCTGCTGGATTGGTTACATTGGAAGCCTCACTACACATGATTGTACATATTTCATCAGCAGGAAGTTGGTTGTCATCATGATTTGAAGCCCTCAAATCTCGATGGACTGCTGCCATTCAAAAAGCTTAGTAAGTACTAATTTCAGTTAAGTAGGTCTTGAGTCATTTTTGTTTTAGTCAATTTCAACATAGTTTCAGTTTGGAGGCTATAAAACTGAAGGTCTGATTTCAGTTTTGGTGTGTCAATTGTTTGAGTCATTTGTGAGTCAGTTTTTAGTCTTGTTATTAAGTTATTTTGTGTCGGTTTTCAGTCATGCATTTCAGTTTGATTTTTTGACTCCATTGCCCAATGGATGAAGGCATTGTCTGCTTTCCAAAGATCTGTAGTTCTTGGCACCTCCAAGGAGCTACCATCCCCATTGGAGCCAATGTTAGTGTCAGCCTTTGCAGCCTTCCTCCAGTGATCAAACATGCTCTTACAAGGTGATTTTAAGGTGTCAAGGTCAAATTTTATCATTTCAGAGAGTCTTCAAACAAAATTTGGTCACTAGGTATTAGGTCTAGGGTTTGCTTTTACTCCTATCAAATTTGTCCAAATGTCGGTCCATGTCACCATTCAGCTGAGTGTACCATCATTCAGAGTGTTTTCGTCATCATGTCAAGTTCCACTGGGTCATTCTACACCTTTTTCATGCTTCAGTTGTGCCTAAGTAAGGTTCATTTCCCTCTCCTAGGGTTTTGAAGGTAATTTCTCTTGGATGGTCAAATCATCAGCAAAACTTGTATCCTAATGTTCATACACCTTCCCCTATCTTTAATGTACCTTATTAAACACTTCCCATCACTGAGATCCCCCAAATTCCTCCTTTTCGCACAAACCCTAGTTTCTTGCTACAACTTGGCAATTTTCTAGGCTAGGCCTGTGTTTTGCCCTTTTGGACCCCTTCCTCTCACTCAATATCTGAAATTATATATTCCCCTACTTCCCAACATCCCTCCCTACTTTCAAAAAAATTCTCAATAATTTATAAGCCCCTTATACCCTTCATTTCGCTTCATTTCGACAAATCCCTTGTTCCACACATCGGGATAGGTTTCACTCAAATGATTTTTTATGAGAAATAAAAGATGAATTTGGGAAAAATGAGAGAGGTTTTTGTCCAAAATATTCCAATAAAGAAAAACCTCCGTCACTTTTTACACAGCTATCATGGTTTTAGAGAAATTTCAAAAATACCATTGCCTCAGGAGAATTGATGCACCTCTGAAGTGACCTTGGTAAAATCACGATTTCTCCTAGCTTTGTTGGAAAAATTAATTTCTTGATGAGTCAAATGATAACTATACACAAATATCTTTCCAGTGAGCTATCATGAGCTCAATTTGGAGTTGAGAAAGACCTTCAAAAGTTGACTGAAACAGCACTCTGCCTTGAGGCAGCCTCATTCTGCTCGTTTTGACCAGTCTTGGGAGATTTGATTTTTGACAAGGAAAATGAACTCCAAATTGAAAAATTCAAATTGAGTTGGAAATTAGACTCAATAATATTTCCAACAAGCTATCCCATGCCCAATTTGGACACCAGGAAGGCCTCCAAAATCCTCCTGCAAAAGGCGCTACGCGTTGGGTTTATGGTGCGACGCATTGGGTGAAGGTCGCGGCGCATATATCCACATTTCATAGTGTATTTTTGTTCCTGCGTGGCACACTGGGTTGTGCGCGCGGCGCACAGGACCTCCTACCACTGTGTATTTTTAAACGCGCACGGCACACAGAGCCTCCAAGCAGAATTTTACCACTACTTCATCAAATTTCCAAAATGACTCAACTATTTTTGCTCTGAGTAAGTCCGATTAACCTTGCCATTGTTATTAGCTGGTGTTTATTATGGTTTGAAGGAAATAATATGAAATTTTGGAGGTTGAAATTGTAAACCCTATCATCTGGTGAAAAACTACTCCTAGGGTTTGAATTTGGGTGTTAAAACTTGATGTTGGTGCCAAAACACTCCCATTACATTCCCACCTGTGGCTCTTTTCCCCCTCACTATCACAATATCATTAGTATCCCTTCCCTATTCCCTTATAAAACCACTTATTTCTAAAAATTATATTATCCCTGTCCCTAAGTTACTTTATTCCTTATTATTCCTATTTCCTCATATCATTTGTAAAAAAAATCCCTAAACCCTACCACTTCCTATTTCACTTATAAAAAATTCCTAAATCCAAAATTCCCAAACACAGTCAAGTGATTGTCCTCACACTTTATTTTCACTTGACAGTCCACTATCCCCAGTGTCCTATTTCCCACAGTCCCATATTGACTTTGACACATTTGACAATCAAGACAAAGACACCAAACTCTTCATATTCACCTCAGGCAACATAGATGAAGAAAGCATCGAGGAGGCGTGAAAATACATGATCTTGGTCGAAAGCTTCTTTGGCTGAGAATAGCACTTGATGAGGGATCTTCAGTCCAAATTTCAAGGAATTTGGGAAAACTTTTGTCATTTTTGAATTTTTGGGTCGCAAAACAGGTTTTTCTGCCCGACGCGTAGCGCCACCTTGCACGCGCTTATGATTGGCAGCTCTTCAGAGGGAAAACTTGGTATTTATGGATTTTTTATGAAAATTTATGCATGCTCAGGAATTGCCTAAGAATTTCATCAAGTTCTAGGTTGCCTAGAGGGTCAAAAACACCCTAAAAATGGCCTTTCTGCCACTTTTTGCACCCACAGGAAGCAGTGTTGGGAGATTGGATTTCTGGAGGGGCACATGGACACCAAATTTAGAAATTCCACTTGGTTTGGAAAGTAGGCAGGCAGAGCTTTCCAACGAGCTATCCTGCGCTCAATTTGGACTTCAGGAAGGCCCTAAAAATCAACTCCAAATTTGTGCTACGCATAGAGATTTTGGGCACGGCGCATAGAGGAATTTGGCTCATTTTTCACTCCACAGCTCAAAATTTCGCCTAGTTTTGACCAGTTTCACTTTTTCATGTAACTATTGATGTAATTTCATAACCATGATGTAATTTTGGCACATTTTTACTTTTTCTAGAAGATTCATTCACCAAAAGGTGAAATGTGAGTGAATGGATCAGTTTCCTAGCATATAGAGGCAAGTTGTTTCATGGCCTATTTTCTAGTTCCTAGTTTAGATATGGTTGAAAAAGCTCCTAGAATGATGAGCTCGACCCCTAGAGGCATGGGAATGGGTTAGGCTTGTCTATATGATGTATTTTCTCAGTCATTTTCAGGGTTGGACATTTGGGATTGCTAGCACTTCATTGTACATTTCATTCTGCAATTTTGGCAAAGGATTAGACCAGGGTTTGCAGCCCTCTTTGGGATCCTTGTGGCTCTGTTTTTTGATGGTGTTTTCCTCTATGTATCTGTAAGTTCACTGATTTTTATGTGTACCATTTTCATTCTTCTTTATTCTTAAACTGAACAAACAAGTTATAAAGGTAGAATTCATTGGTTTGCATTGCTCTGCCTTCATTTTTGTTTAGTTTTTCATGTTTTCATCTATTTGAGGTGGACTCTTGAGACCCTCTTGCCCTCTTCAGCTCCTCACCGGTCTGATCCATCCATCCACTCAAGATAAAGCATCAAAATTATTTCCTACCTTGCACCAATCAGAATTCTGCAAAAACTAGGCCTAATCCTTGCACCCAAAACTGCCTTTCCCTTGATCCAACAAAAAACCCCAAAAACACAATAAAAATCCTTCACTTATATACCTAGCCTAAAATTAGCTTCTATTTCAGTCATCTCAAGCCCTATTGATTACTTTTCGTTGAGATTGACCCGGAGAGAGCCCTCTCCTGTTCTGGTAGGGCTAGCTACCAGAATGAGCGTGGTTTGATGTTATCATGAACTCTGCCTTCCTTCAGCCTGAGGTAGATTTAGGAAATAACAAACATGAACATGATTTACAGATTGAAGATAAACCAAATACTAATCCAATTCCCAAATCTGTATTCAAAATGGAAGATCTCTATGATTTGAAAGGTAGATTTAAGAAGATGACCAATTCAAAAAATCAGAGTTCTACTTTAAAATTTGAATTGATTAATCTTGGTACACCAGAAAAACCTCAAAAAATCAACTTAGGTCTTGGTGTAAAACCTGAAGAAAGGATGTCATTCATTAAATTTTTGAAACATACAAATATATCTTTGCATGGGATTATTCAGATCTCAAAACATATGATACTTCCATAATTCAGCATACCATACCTATGATTTCAGATGATAAGCCTATTCAACAAAAACTTAGAAAAATTCATCCGAATTTAGAAAGTCATATTAAATCTGAATTAAATAAAATTCTCAATGCCAAAGTCATTTTTCTTGTTAGACATTCAAAATGGGTGTCAAACATGGTCCCAGTTAGAAAAAAGAATGGAGACATTAGGATTTGCATAGACTTTATAAATTTGAATAAAGCTTGTCAGAAAGACAATTTCCCCTTACCCACCACAGAACAGATATTATAGTCAGATGCAGGATCTGAATTGATGTCTTTTCTCGACATATTTTAGGATATAATCAGATCATGGTACACCCAGATGATAGATTAAATACAACTTTTAGAACAAAGTGGGGAACATACGCATACTAAAAAATGCCTTTTGGGTTGATTAATGTTGGTGCTACATTTCAACGTGCTATGGATAGATATTTTAGAGGACTAATCAATATCTCGATTTTTATATATTTAGATGACATTAATTTTTATTCTAAGCATAGAAGCAATCATGTTAATCACCTAAAATATATTTTTGAAAGATGTAGAAAATACGGCATTTCCTTGAATCCTAAAAAACGTTATTTCGCCTTATCAGAAGGTAAATTATTAGGGTTCATTGTCTCTAAAAAAGGAATCCATATCAACCCTGATAGGATTCAAGAAATTGAAAACATCCCTTTACCACATAATAAAAAAACGATGCAATCATTTTTAGGACAAATTAATTTTTTTAAAAGGTTTGTTCCCGATTTTTCCCAAATCATCTTACCCCTACAATCAATGATCAAGAAAAATTCAATTTTTAAATGGGGAAAATAAGAGAGAAATTCTTTTGAGTTGATTAAAAAATCCATCATTGAAGCTCCCTCTTTAACAACTCCTGATTTTATTAAATCATTTGTATTATATGCCTTTTCTTTTGATACATCATATGTAGCAGTTTTGACACAGTTAAATGATCAACGTATTGAAGCACCGATTGCATTTTTTAGTTATAACCTTCAAGGTGTTGAGTTAAATTATTCAGTTGTGGAAAAACAAGCTTATGTTGTGTTTAAAGCTTTGAAACATTTCAGACATTTTCTCCTAAAAACACATACTAAAATATTAGTACCTTACTCAACAGTAAGGCAATTATTGATCCAACGAGAAGTAGGAGAGAAGAGAGCAAATTGGGTTACTGCACTTCAAGAATATGATGTAGAAATACATCCTGCTAAAATTGTTAAAGGACAAGGTCTTTGCAGGATGTTAACTAGAGCCTCTCATTTACCAACAGAAGAAGATCAATCAAATTAAATACAACTGTCTGAGGTAAGCCTAAATGATTCTCAGTCACAATATGTTGATCTGAATTTTTTCTTGAAAAATGGATATGCTCCATTATATCTCAATTATTCAACAAAGCGTGCTCTTAGACTTAAAGAAAATCAATATCAACTCATAGATGATGTGTTATTTAGGAATAATTATGATTCTGTATTATTGAGAGGTTTAGAAAAAACCGAAGCTGAAAAAGTAATGCAAGAATTACATGATGGACCAGCTGGAGGTCATTTCGGAGGAAACACCACAGCTCATAAAATACTGCATGTTGGTTACTATTGGCCAACTCTATTTGAAGATGCACATGAATATGCAAGAAAACGTAAAGTATGTCAAACTACATCGGGAAAAGAAAGGAAAGCAGCATTTCCACTACAGTCAGTAAATATCCAACAACCATTTGAACAATGGGGGTTAGATATTATAGGTGAAATAACTCCTAACTCTTCAAAATAGCACAAGTATATTCTTACTGCAACTGATCATTTCAAAAAATGGGTAGAAGCTATCCCATTAAAGGTGGTTAATACACAAAGTATTACATATTTCATTGATCAATTCATAATCACCAGGTTTGGTCTCCCATCAGCTTTGATATTTGATAATGCATCTTACTTTTCCGGAAATTCCATGATAGAATTTTCTTTGAAAAGAGGTTTTAAATTAAAATACTCAGCTAACTATTATCTGCAAGGTAATGGATTAGTTGAATCTACAAATAAAAACCTTATCAAAATCATCAAACGAACTATAGAACAAAATCATAAAAATTGGCACAAAGCACTATTATTTACTCTTTGGGCAGATAGAATTACCCAGAAAGCGTCAATAGGTACTTCTCCATTTGTGTTAGTTTATGGGAAAGAAGCAGTTCTACCCACAAACGTAACAATACCATCATTTGCTTTAGTGTAGTTTATTGATGAAAATCCTTCATCTTCCCTTCAACTTAGACAAGATCAAATTTTCGAGTTAGAAGAAGGAAGAGAGAAAGCCAAACAAACTCATATCCATCATCAACAAATAATAAAATCCTCATTTGATTCGACTTCTGTCGGTCTAAAGAATTTTCAAATTGGTGATTTGGTATTGAAATGGGACAAAGCACATGAGAAAAAGGGTAAACACACAAAGTTTCAAAAATTCTGGCTAGGTCCATTTCAAATAATTGAAAAAATAGGCCCATCAACATTTTTGTTACAAGATTTATGAGGCAAAAAGAATTCTTTGCCTGTTAATGGGCAAATTTTGAAAAAATATTTCTCATAGGAGGTAGCCCCTTCTATCCTTGTATATTAAAACCTTTTGTTTTTCTTGTAAAAATAAAAGCTTGCTGAGTACTGATAGTTCGCCTTTCAAAACAAATCTCAGATGACTATATTTTGATTTTTCTTTTCACTTATAAAAAATTAAAATGTTAAGGAAGGAAAATCGAAAGATTTAGAGAGACAGATTGATTTTATCTTTCTAAAAAATGAAAATTCAATAAAACAAATATTTTTTTTTATGAACTCTCATTTTTATATAGCATGAATATTCTTTTATCAGTCAAGAAAAGAAACTTTAATATAGTAATAAACCTTCTTGCAGAAAATCAATCTAAAACTCGACATTATCATCCAGTATCTTAAAAAGACCTATGATTCATTCCATCCGGAAAATCTTATAAATTTTCAAAAGGAATTAAAAAGAAAATAAAAAGATTGATTTGAAGAAAAACTTAAAAGATAATAAGTCTCATCACGAGCTTGTTTACCATGTTCATAAAGAAATAGTTAAACTTACATTACTAATAATGTCTACCAAAATAGTGTAATGACTTGAGATTATATCGTAAACACAAGGGGTCTCATCAAGAGCCAGCTTGATCAGTTGAATTACTATTTGTGAATGGCATTGTCATTATTTGGTTACCAAGGCAAGACAATGGATTTTAAGTAGATAAAAATATATGAAATAAAGTTCTCATAAATTAGAATTTACTTATGAAGATTATAAGAAATACTGGATGGGAAAATGGATCATAGCTGGGTAAAAGGTAACCCTGCCAAAAGCAAAAAATTGTCTATTGGAACATAGGCTCTTATGTGATAAAAGAGTAAATTTATATAAAGTTGATCTGTAAAGGTTATTTACTTTATCCTTTTAAACTAAGTAAGGACTGATATATATTTTCATACTTATGTCTTTATAGAGGAATTCTTATGAATAGTGAATAAAAGAAATTTTCATTGCTTGGCAAGGATATTATTTATTTGAAATTTCGTTCCTTTAACTATTTTATTTTCAAAAAGGCTTAGAATTTTCAAAAAAAAATTATCAGAGACATCTGGTTTGTCCAAGTGAATCGCCAATTGTTGTGCTATACAACAACCCCCCATTTATTTTTTTATAAATAGGTACCCTTTAGAAATAAATAGGAAATTATTTATTATAATTTCCAAAAAAAAAAAAAACCTTAGAAAATAAAATTTTATATTTTTCCTTAAAGCGCATCGCATATTACATATCTTATTTTAAAAATAAATTGAAAACGTAAAATATGTGAATTGCGAGATGTGCTCGAAGCCTTTTCGAAGAAATAATCAATAATTAAAAAACCTTGTAAAAACATCAAATCATCGTTTTATTTTTCCTTTTCACATCGCACTTTATTTAATCAATGAAGCTTTAAGAAGAAAATGATATAAGCTACGATACCCGCGGACCCGACAAGAAATAAACCAGGAAATATAAAATCTTTCTTTATCGCGGTCACTTTAAGTTTTTCGTAATTCGCATTGTGCGCAACTTATAATATATACTCGTTATCCTATAAAATTTGTGATCTTCGATTTGCGCAGATCGCATTTCGCAACCTTTAAGGGTCAAGCATCACGAAAATATTATAAGGAATGATTGTGATTTGCATATTAAATGAATTCAGCGTGTGAAAACATCTTATGTCATATCAAATAGAATTTAAGATCTTAACGGCTTTTAAACGATTGATAGATCTTATGTGTGAAGCCATGTGAAATATTAAATTAGGAATTATGAAAGATAATTGATAGATTGACATCTTCTCACGTGTCTTTGAATTAAATGATTGATTTACTCCCATAATACTCCTTATATGTTAAATTCACTTCGCTCTCAGGAAATCAATTACCGGATTGAAGAAGTTCAAAATGAGCAAAAGGGGCAAAGAAATTTCTCAAATGTCGTCCACAGAAAACACATATATGTCTTCATTATTTTCAGACACTGTTTGTAACAATGACTGCAGCAGTTCGACATGGGAAGCAATGTATAAACTCTTCGAAGATGAAGGACCAAGGGTGATACACAAATTTTCTGCAACAGGCACTGATTCTACCTCTGATGAAACCCTTTTTGACGTTGCATGCTTGTACATTCACAGAATAGCTGTGAGACCAAAAATTCTTCCTTATACAGACATGGTTAAGTGGGCAATTGACCACTTAAACATTGAAGATAGAATGCAAGAGGAGAAACTATAGTTTCTTTCAAAGCAGAGGATTTAGCAGCAATGTATCACCTACCAACCCCGCAGCAGAAATACAACAATAAATATGAGTAGACTTTAAAAGAAAAACATCCAGATCTTATCAAAGTCATCCATGAATGGAAGGAAAATGAAGGGAAATTGAAGCAAGATAAGTTTGGTATATACCCAATTGAAAAAATTCCTAATCCTTATTGTTATGTTGCTTGTATGTTGTGTAGAATATTTTCCAAGCCTGATAGTACTAGATTTTCAAGAGATTGGGTTCCCCTAATTGACGCAATCATCAATTCATATATCTTAAATTGGGCAGACATTTTATCCAATTACCTAGCCAAGCATATAACTGAATATAGGAATAAAAAAGTGTTTCATTCATAGAAATACTTTCTTTTTATATGTCTTCATATGTCATGAACGCTATCTGTTTTACTTCTAATTTTCCTACCATGGGTTGGAAATGGGCTACCAAAAACCCTACCCCCATTCATATCTACCATAGATAACTTTGGGATTCTGAGTTCCACTTACACTTCTATAAAATCTGCTATGGAGTCATGTTGCCCATACATCAGATGATTTTCAATAGAATGGCTGCTAGGGTTTCTGAAGAAGCCAATGTAGATATTCTTCCAGTAGCTAGATGGTTTGCCGAAGAAAATTTCACATATATTAGAGTATTTGGGAGTTATGTTCTTCCCCATGTTTTACCTTACTATGTTCCAGATAAATTACTTGCGAAATAAATAGCCTATCAGCTTGTCAATGGTGTCACAAAATAGCTAAAGGATGGTAAAAAGGCTATTTGGCCTACTTTCCCTCTACATTGCGGCACCTTTTCTCTGGCTAATATTGGCCACACATTCAAAGAGGTTCCCAAGATTCAATTATTAAAATTGGAATTTATGCCAGGAAGATTATATGATCCCAATGATGTGATTAAAAATTACATCGCAGAGTTAAAAATGAAGCCTTTTGTAAAGGAAGAAGATGAATTTCTCTGATATTATCAAATACGTTTCTATTCAATTAAGTCAAGAGGATGCTGAAGCTTTTCAAGCATATAGAAACAAGAGACTAGAAAACGTTCCTTTGAATTTGTTGACTATTGAAGATGAAAAACACACTCCAAGTGTTAGTCTGGATGATGAAATGAAAGATATATCTGAAAATGAATCAGGTCAATCTCAGCAGTAGTCTGATAATTCAGATCAATCTGAAAATGAATCTGAATCTAAGAAAACAAATTTAGAAATTGACCAAATTATTCAATAGATAGAAGTGCTGGAGAAAACAAGGAACAATGGGACAAAATGAAATTCAGAAACAGTTCAACATAGTCATAGCATGTTATATCAGTCCAAGTCGTTTCAAGTAAAAGATCTGATGAATGAATGGGAAGAATTTTCTGAAGCAATAAAGACTCCCAAAGAAAATCCCAATATTGATCAAGCATCAATTTTCCAAACAACAGAACCTTCAAAGAAAATATTTGAGACTATCAATCTGCAACAAAGAGTTCCAACAATGCATGACAAAGAAATCATATCGGCCTACCCTACAGAACAGACAGTTCTACAGATTGAAGATATTCCTTCATTAGATATTTTCTACAGTCCTAGCTACAAGGTTGTATTTAAAAGAAATAAAAGAATAAGGATTGATGAAACAACTCCAAAACCAACAGATGAATCAGTTGATGTACTTTGGAAGGATTACTCAGATGATCCCACTGAACATCTAACCAAGTTATCACAATATCCAGGGGCATATGCCACCACTACTGTTGATAAAGCTACTGAGGTTAGAGTATTGTTGAAACAAAATGAATCCAAAGTACAAGAATTAGAACAGTTGTTAAATGAATAGAAAGCCAAGTCCATTGAGCAGATCAAAATAAGCACAACCCAATTTCATAGAGATTAAAAGCCTCAAATCAAAGCATCATACAGAGCTTAATGAAAATCAAGCACATCTGGAGAGAGCAATGGTTTAGTTACAGAGTCAATCACAGTTAGAAAAATTCATCAAAGAAGCGCTTGATGTAAACACCATGTTAAAGAAAGAACAAGAAGTGTTTTGTTGCTAAGATTCCATGATTGATTCTTATTGTGATTCCAATAATATAATGATTCAGCAAATAGAAATTCAGAAACTAGAATGTGAAAGACTAGAAAAGAAAATCGAAGAACACATTCAGTGGAAATTTTCAGCAACAGGAAAGCAAGCTAATCTACCACAAATATATAGGATTCACAAAGAACTGTTATTCGTAGAATGGAGAGCACAAATTAATCAAGCAGAGAAAGCAGCGACCAAGACATCTAAGAAATCAAATGATATTATTCAGTCTATATGTGATCAATTGTTTAAAACATAACTTCTTAAAGAATACATGTGTGATGTGTTTTCAAGAACAAGAGAAGTAGAAATAAAGTGGAGACAGAGAGCAGATATGCAAGAAGAAATGATCAAAAAAGTTAATAAGTTTGATCAGGAAAATTACTGGAATTTTCTAATCAAACCTTACCATCAACATCAAACTCTTCAGTCTCTTACAGATTCAGCAAAAATATCTCAGGCAATAATCTCAAATGTTATTTTCAAGGGACAGATTTGATCACGGATATCACAGCCAGCTCAGCTTAAAGAAATGCTAGATATTTGTCAACTTCATGATCACACTCAGAAAGAAGGGCAGTATCCTCAAAATCAGGATTGTTAGTTTAAAATTCCTAGATTATTGTTTAAGTTAAGATTTTAGAGAAAGGTTGTTTGAAACCTCCTCTACATTTTTGTAATAATTTAATTTTAGTTTATATTTACTTTAGTATTTAAACCCTTCTCATGCATTTGGAGAAGGGTCCAGAATTTTATTAAAAAAAATTTCAAAGAATGCTTAATTGTAAGTAAGTTTGTGGATGCCTTGATAAAATAAGGAAACGCGGCCTTTTCAGTTATATATCATTTTGTTGATCACTGTTGATGCACTTCTGTATTCTTTGAAAGACTTACTGATAAAAGAGTTGAATGTGGCCTATTATCATTGATCATATGAATAGGACAGTACACATATGATACTATTATCATGTATGCTAGTTCTGTTTTGAATATTAGTGATGAATCCAGCTTTCATGAATTATATATGAAATTGATTGTTTTTGTCTAAAATATCAGTTGCACTATTGTACGATATAAAGATAGAAATTGGTTTGTTTTATATATGATCATCAAATATATGCGATATGTTTCTCATTTTCTTTTTATTAACTATTTTTCAAGAGAATCATCTTACAAGTAATAATTCTATTAAATCTGTGATGATCTTAATCATCGCAGATTCAATAGATATCATTCTAGATCGCATCAAATTAGTATTATCCTGGGTTAGATTAAATTAGACTTAATTCAAAGTTTTGCATTTTAGAATAATTTTTTTTTAGTTTTTAGTAATTCTTTACGTAAATCCTTTGAGAGAGACTCAACAATCAAATAAAAACCCAACTCTAGGAAACTGGTCCCATTATACCCAGTCGGAGCCTCTATCCCAAATGGAAAAGTAATTGTCTTAAGGTCCGGACAGGGTGGTTATCCCTCTTGTTGTTTCCACAGATTTCTGAGGCCTCAGCATACACGAAATAAATTTTTGGCTGGAATTTGGCAATACAATTTCTAGCAAGATTGTGATGTCATGTTGTTTAAAATTCACTTTTGAATACACAAATGGATTCAATGCAATAAAAACTCCTGAGGCGCTAGAACTTTATAGATTAAAAAACTTAAACTTATGTTTCTTAAAAATCTCTACCGTATTTTGGGTAAATTGACTAGAAAAAGTTTCCATAGGAGGGCCATTTTGGTTTATTAGTTAGACTACACGATTATATAATAATTTTGTAATAATCTCTCACGTGGAAGTTCCCACACCAAAGGTTACATCCCAATCTTAAGTGAAGTATATAATATTGTCATTCATGATTATCAGGGGAAGAATAATAAATATATTTTTTGGTATTAATTGTTTGCATGCAAGTGATATTAGAACCATGGTGGCCCATGGTTTTCTCTGCCCATGGCATTTTCAACTTCCTAAGAATATATTTACCCTGTAATTTTTTTTACCAATTCAGTTAAGAAAAAATTACTCGACCCAATACATTTTTTTACCAACTTAGTAAAAATATTTTTTTACCATCTATTAGAAATTTATTTTTATACTATTTTATTCATTTCACTTCAGGCCAAGATATAATAGAGAAACTCATCACAATTCACGATGGATTCAAGAAAAACTTCAGGCATTTGTGAAACTCCAAATTCATAAATAATCGACTCAATGAAAAAAATGGCTACAAAACTTGAAGCAAGGCTTAACAAGAAGGATTAAAAGATTCAATAACACGAGTTTGAGATCGATGCATTAGAAAATGGAAGCCTAGGGTTCAGCCTCCCAAATTCTCACTCATTAATTATGCGGCCACACCAATGCAAGGTTAGTCAATATTCTACACAAAAGAATAAAATACTAATTCCTAGGTTCAACAAATTAAGATGATTGAGAGGGCAGAAGACAAATTAATAAAATCATAAGTTATTTAGATTGTCACGACATTTATGACGATGAATAAAAAAATAACATTGCATCAATGCATTTAGATAAATTATTCTATGATTGGTTCTACTATATCTATTTCTTAAAGTTAGTTTATTGGCTGAAAACTACGCCAAGAAACCAACTCAGCCACTTTAGGTCCAAGTTGGCCCCTAAACCAAAGGAGTCTCCCTTTAGAACTACGTGGCTTTAATGTTTTCCATTGTCACTGAATAACAACCCATGAAGCACAATGGCCAGATCTAGGGGTTTTTGGATAGGTGGTTGCTAATGAGTCAAAAATCCCTATTTAATAGATAAAGCCCTGTCTTTCAGAGGCTTGATCAAAGTGCCAACATCCAACATGAAAGAATAACATAACTTGAAAGATGAGGATGGAAGACATAAAGAGATATTAGGAAACATAAACATTCATATTGAATATCAATAATACCTAATAAGAACAAAATCGTATAGAAAAATCTCTATAGTGAAACATCAATACATATATGAATTGAGTAGAAGCAACAATATATTGATACAAAGTAATCATATCAAACATATTGTTCAATTAATTAAATTATTAATGAACATAACTTTGCAGAGGAATGTCAGGGAGGTTGAAACTCAACCTATCCCTTCCCAAATATCTATACAACCATAGATGTACACAGAAAAAGATTATGTAATCGCTAGAAAGCACTGACACATCAACAAAATATGTGAGAAGCTAAAGCCAAAATCCCTTGATTATATCAAGCTTTACCAAAATTTCAAGGTTTTGGACCAAATTCCAACCCTTCTTCATTACAAATAAAACAAAATATAAAAAATTACAATCCTAAAGTTGTTACAACCTTTCAGGAATAAAATCCTAACAATAAACTAAAAACAAAAATAATCTCAAACTAATTTGCAAGAAATATGGAACTCATCCATTGATTGTTGATTCTCCTCTTTTAAATATGAAGTTATATGTTGATCTTCCTCCTTAAATCTGGATTTGTTGGAACTATATCCTAAAAATTAGTCAACCTTCCTTTAAGTAAACTCTGCCACCTATGCTAGCCATGATCTTTTCATGCCAACTCAAGATATGCCCCTTTTGAATCCAGACTGTGTTGCTCCATAAATTACTTTCTCCTATTTTTGTGGTCATCCTAAGGCTTATTCAACTCAAAAAATCCCATTACACACAAATGATTTGTGCACTTTAGCTTTAAAATCTTAGTGCGGAAAATAAAACATGTAAATATCAATAAACAACCCACAGAAAAAGCAATGCATTTCTTCTTTCAAAACCCTCATCGTTATGGTAGACTTCTTAATACTTGCAACACTTTCTCTTCATTGTCCACTACTAAATAATTTCCTGAAGCTCACCCTGTATCAAACTAAGAACATTTTAAACAACTATATCTTGCTCAACAAATTTCTTGTGAATATATTTTGAGCCTTGTACTCCATTTCACCAATTTGGGAAAGAGGCCCTATAACGCTTCTCCTTGAGATCAAAATGATCGAACCATCTTTATTTCTTGCTATAATATTTGAAATTTCCAGCATCCTTCCTTTTTAGTACTAAGAAATTTACACTTCTAGGTACATGCTTCACCTCAGAGAGGAATTGAATCCTCAGCCAAGGAGCCAGCTTTGGTTCCATTAATGTATACAAGCCTCCCTTATCCATAACAACACCAAAAACCCCATCTGATAACTATGTAGAAAAGGCTTGGACTAACAAGCAGATAGCTTTGGATGCCATATTTTGTAAAATAATTGAAATCATTATTGTTTGCTCGAAATAGAGATGTGGATACAAGAAATAATTTACTATATTAAATACCATACCATCCCCCTCATCATTCCTCCTCATCTAGAGACTCACCATTAGATATAAAGAATGACAATAATTAGTGCCTTTCAGCAAGCACCTAATTAATGTTTGAGGCATAAATACAAGAAAAAAATATTCTTCCTGTGTGAAAAAAACAATAATAATGTTAGTGATAGCGACAAAGAAGAAGAAATTGGGGACTCATCTTCTTACAATGAGATTAGGATAAATGATGAATCTAACAAATTGAAGAATCTATCATTATGGGATGTTACATTATGTGCAATTCTAGTGGTCATTCTTGAATGAATTTCTAACATTCAATCTGAATATGTGAAATTAAGAGATCAAAAAGATAATTGGGGGAAGTCATTAACAACGTGGGTTCACACTCCAAATTTATATGGGAGAATGATATACTTCGATTTAAAGGAAGAATGTATTTTCCTAACACTTCCAAATTCAAAACACATATCCTAAGAAATAATCATAACTCCCCATCCGCAAGACATGTTGGATTTTTCAAAACATACTATAATACCTAACAATCCTTATTTTGGAAAGAAATGAATGGTGATATTCAAATATATCTAGCAGAATATGATACCTGTCAACAATAGAATTTTGGATCAATGGAAAATTTAGGTCTCCTTTAACCCCTACATATCTTAAATAAAAAAATAGGCTAAGGTATTTATGTCATTTATCATAGGTCTATCTTTCTCAGAAGGAAAGGATAACATATTTGTAAGTGTGGATCGATTAACTAAATATTCCCATTTCATTGGAATTTCAACAAGAGATAAGGCTATTCAAAGAGTTGATAGTTATGTAACTCCATAGCTTCCTGAAACTCATCAATAGGGACCCCAAATTTACTACAAAATTTTGGAAGAAATTATTCAACCATGTAGGAACCACATTAATGATGGTAACTTCATACCATCCTTAGACAACAAACAAATTGAAGTGGTTAATAAGTATCTTGAAGGTTACCTCGGGAATTTTGAGAATGATCAGCAATATCAATGGAATAGTTTCCTACATCTTCCAGAGTGGTGGTATAACATCATGTATCACATGTTGTTCAACATGAATCTATTTGAATGCTTATATGGGTATCCATCCATCATCAATGAACGGATATGTTTTCTCCAACTTTAAGGCTCTTTTTATAAAATACTACTTAGTAACTTATGTGTAACACTCCCTACCACCCCCTTGTTTTTTCTTAGATTGTGGGAGGTGTTAATTATTGAATTTACTTAACCTCCATGGTTTGTTATGAAGGTGGGGTTATAAAAAATCCGATTTTCCATTATATTCGTAACTCAAAACAAATTCCACCATCGCATTAGCTCATCAAGAGATTTCTGATGTTATAAATTTTATCTCAATCTCACTCTCAGATTGAAATTTATTCCCATTTGAAATTTAGTCAATCATATTGGGCCACGTTAGCATCAAGCTGCCACGTGGCATCCATGTGTAGCATTGCCACATCTAAATAGTGCGGGCCCATGTGATCACAGTTTTCCCACAGGGCTTCCATGTGGTCCCTATCATATCCTCGTGGCATTGCCATGTAAAATCTAGTGCAAGCCCCACCTGGCCCTTCCCCATCATGTTTACAGTATTTTCATGTTATATCCAAGTCTAAACAAATCTATGGATTCATGCCATTTTCCATTATTGACGTGTCATGGACTCTTAGGCCTTCAAATCTCTTAACTTCATTGAATGAGATAAAACTTCGTAGACATTTGGGGCTCCACAAGGGTGTGCACCACTCACCACCCTGCATTATGGATTCCCCTGATGCTATGTAGAAATCACAAAATATGGTCCCATCCTTATCTGGGACCTCTCAATTAAACGTTCCTCATCCACATTCGTATTCCACAGATACCAGATTTAATCAAACATATTTCATTGTGGGTTTGTGCGAGGTGGTCCACATGCAATAAGAAAAAAATACAATTATCTTGGCTCAATGATATTCGGGTTTCCTAGGGGTTGGAAAACCTTTGCCACCCTAAATTTCCTAACCCCAGATTCAACACAAAATCTGGTCCAACAGAGTCTAGACCAATTGTAAGGAAATATTGTCTTGCCCATATGCAAATCATGCTTGTAGGAAGGTATCTGGCGTGAAGACAACCTACACTTGAGAAGTTAATCCACTTGGAGACATAGGCAAATGAGAAGGAAATTTGGTCTTAGATGTTATATGTTAGAAAAAGGTTAATATGGTTTGGAAGAGATATGAATTTTTGTTGAACCTTTACAAAGAGAAATTCAATGGAATTTTATGGAATTACAAAGGTCCCATAATATTAAGCGCAACTACCCAAAGAGATAAAAGGTGCCAACAGAGCCTATCTTCCATAGATTTTGAGCAAAAGACAAAGATGGCTTCAAAGGCCAAATTTCATAAGAAAGTTACAAACTAAGCTTGGAACAATAAATCTTAGGATCTCACAAAACATATAAGTATGCATAACCCCATATAATTCATCACATCACTCTTAAAATAAGTGACCATCAACAATAATTGAATCCCCATTCAATACACAACACAAAAATTATCTTCTCAACATGTGAGATAGTCTACAAACTTAAGTATGACAATGAGCCATTCAATGCACAAACATGCCAGCTAACTAAAAACACATGTAATAACATGTTAACTGAAAGACCTCATGCAACCAATCATATTCATGTAATTAAGCCTGAAATTCATGATGATAATAACCATCGCATCATTCTTTCTCATTTAACATTTAGTGCATATAAATTAAACTCATGTAAAATCCCCTATAGACCAGGTCATAAAAAGGAACTGCCTAAATCATAAATATCTAAGTCAATTGATAACTTATGAGATGACATGTTATCTATGGAAACTTCAAATAGTGATTCACAAGCATGCAAGTGATCATGTAATTCATGAAGGTGGCATCTAGTACACCATTCAAACATTCATTACCATCCTAGACAAGTAAGATAGCTAATGAATAACGAATATAAAATGATTCAAGAATTCTTTCACGGATCATAATAAACCATATATCTTCCAATAACACAAAAAGCTTAATCATAATCCATCATTTAAATTTTCACAACTTATTATACTTATCTGTGTGAGTTATATTAGCTGGAAATTTAAGGAGGGACTTTCTACTCTCCACCTAACCATATACAACCTTTCTTGCAGCTGACCACCCCCGATCTAGATCTAGGGTCTAAGGAAATTCCTACATAGAGGAAGTTTACACCAGTGGTTTTCTCATTCACTGAGCTCCATACATATCACATAGGCTTAGACAAGGAACTCCATGGTATCAAGCACACTCATAGGGATTGACACCCAAGGTCATAAAACATGAAGTCAAGGTCACATAAAACAAATTCAAGGTCACTAAGCACCAACTCCAAGTTACAATATTGATAATCAACTCTAACGTTTCCCAATCAACTATACCATGCCCCAAAAATACACACCACCTAAAATAAGTCTTGAAGGCATTCTCATAGAAAAAAGAACCAGTGTGAGCTAGCAAGATAGGTAACTAGAGAAAGTGAGATAGAGAACGAGAGTGAGTCCAAAAATATTCCTTGCTCCTTTGTTACGCATGTATACATATCTTTCTCTGCATCTCTTCATGTGGTTGGGAGAGCTCGACTTGGGTCTTCATTACCTTTTCTCCTCGATCTGCAAGAGGGGGAAGAAATGGGAACTGCTTGATCTTCCACCACCCCAAACCAATCTCATAAATGCCATTATCAGTGGCTCTATCAACTTAGTTCATCCCCAATCACATCACATTAAACTGGTCAGACAATAATGTCTCTTGACTACAAGAAATTGTGGCCTTTAATTCAAATAGTATGGGTCATGGCTTCAAGAAAAATAGGAAATAAAGCAAGCTTCCCTCAAACTAAGGATTTGTAAGGTTGTCCTTCCTTCAATTGTATCAATTAATTAATTTTAATTAATAATTATCATATATTTAATCATAGGTTTGGCCAATCATGTCTCTCTCCATGTTGGTGTGGTAGTCACAATTATCATTACAATAAGCAGGGGTATAACAGGGGGATGTTACATTATGATGAAATCCTTCCTAACCTAAAAAAGTCATCTCAAACAATCTAGGAATTGAATTAAGCAACATGCTTATTTGAAAATATATGAAAAATAATTTGCAGTAGGGGATTGGGTATTTGCTAAATTGCAACCATACAACCAAAAATCACTTAAAAGAAACAAAAATCATAAACTTGCACTCAAATATTTATGGCCCTTATCAAGTCTAAAGCAGTGTTCATCAAGTAGCATATGTGTTAGACATTCCAAACAAAGGTAACTTATATGATGTCTACCTTGTTTCATTTTTGAAGAGAAATTTGGGTCCAACAACTTTGTTATGGACCCAACTACCCATTTTGGATCAAAAATACCAAATATAATTATATAATAATTATTGCAATCTCTTAGGTAGACATACCCGCATGAAGAGTTACATCCCAATGTTAAGAAAAGTATATAATATTGAGATTGGCCATTGTAAAGATCACCACGGGAAAAATAATGAACATGTTTATTTGTTTTAATTGTTTGCCTGCAGTGTTATAGTTACTACTCTTGTCTTGGTGATGTAACCTTTTAAGGGGCATCTTGTGGTCCTATTTGACATTAGTGTTATGGGGACTAATATTATCTTGATGACGTGACCATTTAAGGAATGCCTTATGGTCCCATTGGGTTAAGTTAACACCTTTACTAATTGACCTATGGTCATATGGTTTTTAGGTGTGGAGGAAGGAAGGGGTTGGGGATCTTAGTAGTCCCAAACCTAAGGTTAGGAATATGCCTTAGTCAATCTAACTCTTATATTTTAAGAAGTCTACACCTCATTCATATCATCAAGTAGTTGATCACTTGATCATATCTTAAGTTCATTCTAGCACATTATTATCTCCTTCATTATGTATTTGGATTTTCATTCTATTATGGGATTATTATTTATAATAATCATGATAAGCATCCCCATATTTTTTTAACAAATAATACAAATATATCATCAAAGGACAATAACTCAAGTGGTAGCTAGTAGGTTTGATCCCCCCTACACCCAAGTTCTATTCTCCATAGATATGTTAGCTTGTGTGGAAAAAAAATGAACTTTTTGTAAATCGTTACAAGAAATGTAACACCCTCCTCCCACATTTACCCTAGTTAACCAGTCCTCTGGGGTAAACATGTGACGAGAGGCTACTATGATATGATTCAACTCCCCATGTACAATTAAGGAAGTGGAACCAACACAACACAACCAATCTAACCTTCTACACCTACTACAGAACCCTCAAGAGCCATCCATCCCTTTCAGGTGATCAACCCCTGAGACAACCTAACATTTTACTACATTAAATCCTCAATCTCTCCCATGACATGGGCATGCATGCGAATGGGCCCGCCATTCGCTCCCACAAAAAGGGTGTGCCTGCGACTAGGGAATTTTCTAGGTAGTTCTATGCCTATGACTCTGGATTTTGTGCCACTTTTTCAAGGCCAGGACTCAGGCCACTTTCCTAGAACTCCATGAAAATTCCAGAAATGAAAAGTAACATAGAAATAATGATAGAAATGCAAATACTTGAACAATGACTTGAATGGAACCCTACTAGCCATGACATACATTTCATCAAACATGTCACAAATATGTATTTTACGGGTCATAATAAGATATATGAGCATAGGCGTCTCATACTTATCGGAGAATCTCTAAGAATAATTGATGTCTTATCACAATATCTGATTATCATCTATTAGGTCATAGATTCATTGTTCATTCACTTATAAATAAAAACATGATGAGAGCCATACATCATCATTGTCATAAAACATACTCATAAACAACAGAAATAATAAGGATACCACAGCCATAAGTGCCACATATGAACTAGTTTATTTGCACATAAAATACCAAGGAAAGGAATTTTTATTAATTAATGCAAAATCCAACCAGGTTTGGGAGTTCCACATTCCGCCCGACCATATATTTGTTGAACCAAATCTCTCTTCAGCCAATCGCCCTCGTGTCATATTTCAAGCATGAATGTGGGACTCAAAACCAAATAAATCATCTAGGACTTCTCTAGGATAAACCACCTCACTCGCATCAATATAACCAAGCTTTACTGTAATCCCCACTAGACAACTAGGCCATAAAAAAGCATGGATGCCTTCGAATCTCTCCACCTAAACCGTGAGAAATTTATCTATCTCAACCTCTCAGGTTTACTTTGTATCTCACCATTATCAATCAAGGGATTCCTAGGCCTACGGGGTCTTCACCCTACTGGTTTTACCGTGTATCCCAACTTGGGATTCCTGGGTCCAATCAAGGGTACTTACCACAGAGCTTTACTATGTATCCTACCATTCAATATTCAAGGAATTCCTAGGCTCAATCGAGGTTTTCACATCCATGATTTACCATGTATCCCATATCGGGATTCTTAGGCCTTTTGAACAATCCTGAGACCACCCCACTCAGCTTCGAGTCCATCTGACAATCTAGCTCAACCAAATACAAGAGAACCCCACCACACCATCACTATCTAGAAATGGAAAGGCAAGGATGAATAACATTATCACAGCTAGAAAAACCCATGACAATGACAAAAAGAGAACCAAGAACACACATGAATAACCATGCATGCCAAATCTAGCAAGGAAATCATACATGAAAATCGATACCTACAAGTAATCTTGTTGTAGCTACTCGATCCTGCTCTTCCTTGCTTGATATTTTCTTTCCTCTTTTCCTTCTTTTCTTTTCTTGATCCAATGTTGAAGTGCTCCAAGAAAAATCTGTGTCAAAGAGTGAGTGACAGAGAGAGAATAGAGAGACAACTCCAAAACTGAACTGACAAAAGGTACCAACTGATCCTTAGAAGCCTTTTTTATTAATTAGGCCTCTATTTTTCTTCATTTTCCATTGTTTTATTTAATTTTCATCCTCACCTAAAACTTGTGGCCTTTCACCTTCCTTTTCTTCTAATTTCCATTATTTTCATAAATAAATTTCCAAAAATTCCATTTTGCCTTTCCAAAGCCTTTGCCATTGCCTTTGCTAATTTCCTTAACCATAATAACTGAAATGAACACCCACACTAGGATGTTTTTGCCCAACATTAAGCTTGGTATAAGTGTCCCATAACCGTGGTTATTATTTTTCCTCTATTAACTTTTATTACATGGTGTTTTCACCCGAGTTGTTACAGAACCCTCCCCTTGGGGGAACACCGTCCTTGGTGTTCAACTACACCTACAACCAACAAGACTGTTGAAAAAAGAACATACTTCCCATGGAGATTTATAACACAGCTCATTATAGTATTTACAATGGTCAACTTGTTGAGAAGTAAACCAACATGACAACCATAACAACATGACAACCAAAATGACATGAGACCATACCGCTTATTGGAGATTTATAACACAACTTGTGGCGGTATTTACATCCATATACATATGTACATATACCAAAGCATATACCAAAAACATATGTCAAGGACATTCCCTCAACCAAGTAATAGAAAATGATACATAGCCCGCATCTGATTTTCCATCTCCCATGTAGCATCATCGAGCCCAAAGTGCTTCCATTGCACTTTAACCTACTTGTTTGCTCAGTTCTGGAGCATGAGCACATTTATCTGTAATATACATTGTGGTTATGGATGGAATTCTCCTTCTAGCTCCACCTACAATATAGACTAGTCAATCACATGATTAACATCTTTAACATACTTCTTAATCAATGAAAAATGGAAAAAATCATGGAATTTCACTGTTGGAGGCAGTGCAAATCGATAGGCTACTGGTCCAATCCTTTCAAGAATATTGAAAGGTCCACAAAATTGATGTGTCATCTTGGGACACAATCCAATCCACAAGGATATCTTCTTCGGCTTGATGTGCAAGTACACATGTTCCCCAACCTGAAACTCCTTAAACAACCTATTCCGATATGCATATTTTTTTTGCTTGTTCTGTGGTGCCTTTAGATTCTTCTTTATTGCCTTCATTTCATGTTCCATTTCCGCTAACATGTTCGGTTCAATCAATACCCTGTTCACGAGATCACCCCAATTGATGGGATTATTACAACTTTTCCCATACAATGCCTCAAAAAGACTCATCCTCAGTTATTCCTGGTAACCATTGTTGTAATAAAACTCAAATAATGGAAGTTACTCCTCCCATATCCTATGTTGATGCATCACATACATCCTCAACATGTCCTCCAATATCCTGTTGACTCTCTTTGTCTGTCCATCGGTCTGTGGATGATAAGTTGTACTAAAGGCAAACTTTGTACCTAAACCTACAAATAACTCCTTCCAAAACTTGGAAGTAAAATTTGCATCCCTCTCTGACACAATATTCTTCATAACACCATACAATCAGACCATATCTCTAATGAACACCTATGAGACATCACTAGATGTATACCTAGTCTTCACTGGAAAGAAGTGTGCTACCTTGGTCAACTTGTCCACCACAACCATGATGGAATCATGTTGTATAGATGTCCTCAGAAAACCTGTAATGAAATCCATGGAAATGGCCTCCCATTTCCACTCTGGAATCGCAATCAGTTGTAGTTATCCACTTGGATGTTTACACTCTGCCTTTACCTACTGATAGTCCAAACATCTAGCCACAAACTATGGCACATCCTTCCTTAGATTCGGACAATAATAAACTTTCTTCACTGTTTTCAATGTCTTGTGGTATCCTAGGTGACATGAATATAGTTTCGCATGAAAATACCTGAAGATAATCTTCTTAAGATCACTATTGACTGGCACATATATCCTGTCCCTAAATCTGATCAATCCATCTGTTGAGATATGATAATCCACATCCTGTGCACCTGTACATGTACATGTACCTGTATCTGTACCTATACTCTGTTGTAACCTATGCCTGAGCTCCATGTACCTGCTGACCTAACAGTAAAATTCGATCCTATAAGTATGTCCCATAAGAACTCATAGTTGCAATGTGATTTACTTGTATTCGTCTGCTAAGAGCAATCACAACCCTATTGTCTTTTCCCTTGATGTACCTAATCTCGAAGTCAAACTCATTGATCGTTGTCAACCATTTAGCTTTCCTGGTATTCAATTTCGTATGGTCAAACAAGTATCTCAACCCACTATGATCACTCATCAATACAAATCTCTTGTGAGGAAGATAATGCCTACACATATTCAACACATGAATTATCGCTGCTAAATCAAGATCTTGTGTCAGATAATTTTGCTCATTCGCATTCAATTTTCATGACTCATAGCATAATATCTGTCTCTCCTGCACAAGGACTCCAACAAGCCCTCTCTTGCAAGCATATGTACACACAACAAACTCTTTGTCTAGATCTGCAATCTTTAACACTAGAGCATTTTTCAAAAATTTCTTCAACTATTTGAAACTTGTTGCACATTCCTTTGTCCATTCAAATTTGTTACCTTTCCTCTGCAATGATGTAATAGGATATGAAATCTGAGAGAAGTTCCTGATGAACCTCCTATAATAGCATGCTAGTCCCATGAATGATCTTACCTCATCCATGTTTCTTTGGGATTCCCACTCCATGATAGCTCTTATCTTCTTTGGATCCACTGTTATTCCATCCATGGAGACCACATGCCCCAAGTAATGTACCTATGTGTGAAAGAAAATGCATTTACTGAGCTTTGCATACAATTGATGCTCTCTAAAAATCTCAAAATTGATGCTAAATGCTCGACATGATCTTCCTGATTCTTATAATATATCAAGATTTCATCAATGAATGCAATAACAAACTTGTCCAAATAAGGACCCAACACACTATTAATCAAGTACATAAAGGTAGCTAGAGCATTATTCAAACCAAATGGAACTATAAAAAACGTGTAATGCCCATACCTCATCTGGAAAGTTGTATTGTAAATATCCTCTTCCTTGATGCATACCTAATGATATTAGGGTCTCAAATAAATCTTTGAGAATATTATTTCTCCCTTCAACAAATCAAATAATTCATCAATCCTTGACAAAAGATACTTGTTCTTGATGGTCACCTTGTTCAACTGCATGTAATCAATGCATAACCTAAGAGTACCATCCTTCTTCTTCACAAACAATATCAGTGCACCCCACAATGATACACTTGGCCTAATGTATCATTTGTCAAGCATTTCCTTCAACTTCAACTTCAGCTCTGCTAACTCTAGAGTGCTCATCTTGTATGGTGCCTTTGATGTTGGCATTGCCCCTGGTACCAACTCAATGGAGAATTCCACTTCTCTATGAGGAGACAACTCTGAGATCTTTGTTGGAAACAAATCCTAAAATTGCTGTAACATTGGATACCTGCTCAATATCTCTCCTCATCCTCCTTACCTTTGTCGCTATAAATGTGCACTGCAAATAACACACACCCTTTTCTGCGACTGCACTTTGCCTACATAGCTATCACCGTCCTAACTGATGTTTCTTTATTCGTACCCTGTAAGATTCTTTGTACTCCATTTCCATCCAAGCACTCAATAGCTTTGTCGCAGCAGTCCACTTTAGTCCTATGAATATATAACCAATCCATACCTAGAAGCATAATGTATGATCCCAACGAAAATAAATTCAAATGTGCTAATGTAGGCATACTATTTAGTTCAAATGCACAAGATTTTACCCAATGATGAACTCTCTTCTTTGTACCTGTAGCCAGTTCCACTAACCAAGATTTTGCATGCACTTATTTATTCAAACCACACTTATCCACCAAGTCAGGGTTAACATAACTATAATTAGATCCAGGGTCAATAAAAAATGAAACAACTTGATCACAAACCTTACCATCCATCTCAATGTTATATGTCTGATGATATTCCTACCTATTATCCAGCGCTGCATAGATACGAGAAATTCTCTGCCCAACATCCCCAACAGTCTGCACCTCCTGTTCACTATAGATCTAAGGCCTACCACCATGATACTACATACAATCTCTCTTGAGATGCTCCTTACCACATATCCAACATTTCAACCATCTGGTACCATCACCTCTATTGTGTTTCCCTCGAGGTTGTGACCAATGTCCCTATCTAGCTCCATTGAACTTATTATGGGGTGCAACATTCTCTTTCTCTTGTGAATTCTGGGGCCTTTTTATTTTTGGCTTCCATTTACCTTTCCCTTTCCATCCTTGCTGAGATTCATTTTTACGCTTTGACTGCTCATAACAGTGATTTAATTTCCCAATAACTTTCTTAAGTGATTGAGGCTCATCATACTCAATCTGATCTCTAAATGTTAATGGAAATCCTCTAAAAAACCTATGAAATTTAGTATTTTTGTCCTTAAGATACGGTACATACCTCAATAGCTCCAGGAACTTGGTCGTATACTCCTCAACTGTCATCTATCCCATTTTAAGCTCATAGAATACCTTGGCTTTGTTGTCACAGTACCTCTCTAACAAGTACTTCTTCCTGAAAAGTCTCTTAAATCCATGCCAACTCAACTCTTTTGTCCTAATGTCTTTAAACCGCTTCACATCTTCCCACCAGATATCTGCTTTACCTTTCACGTTGAAAATATCTATTCTGGCCTTCATATTATCTGTGTAATTATGAAACTCAAATAATTTCTTCATCCCAAGTAACCAAGCCTCTGCATCTTCCGACTTCTTCAAATCTACATCAAAGATAGGTGGATTATATTTCTTAAAATCATATGGAAAGTACCCCATGTCACTTCTTCTGTAAGGGTGATAATGGTGACGATCATAGTGCCTATTAGAACTAGAACTAGAATAGTACCTGTGTCCATCACCTCTCCTATTCGGAGTATCCAATAACCTACCATATCTAATCGTGTCATCTCTATCTGACCAGTGACCACCATGATACCTATTGCCATATGCCCCATTATTTTTTTCATGCTTCCCATGGCTAATCCGAACTGGTCCTTATCACTGCACTTATGACAAATTCTTAAGAATCATTGCATTGTCTTTTGCTTGTTTCTCGTGTGCCTACATGATTCTGTCATTATCTGATTTGCAAATTCTTAATTCTTGCTTCAAACTCCTCAATGTGTCTACTAAGTCAGAAGAGTTCCTGACACCATGTTACTCATCTGATCCATAGGGAGAATCTCTAGAACTGTAGTATACCATCTTGCTATTCATATTTGATATATTCCTACAAGGAATACTATGTTAGCTAAACCAAATCATAAACAAAACAACGTACCTTAGTATAATTCGATGAGGATATATCATTTGCAAGACCGACCAGATTATCACAATACATATATAAACACAATCATAACAACATATAGATATCATCCAAACCATATTCCATTCATCAATGCATGACCATACTAACCACACATCATGACCTTAGGCATGACAACTACAACCATATCAATGTATGCAGCATAAAAAAATATAAACATTGACATGCATAACCAATCATACACTCACGACAACGCATTCCACAACAACCCCATCAACTTCAACATGGCGACACCACTGCAACCATGACCACCACCATGCATATGCAATAAGCACATGGACCATAAGTATAATGAACACGTATGTAACTGACATGAATGCATGACCAACACACCACCCATCCTATCCAAGGGGTGAACCATGCTCTGATACAACTCTATAACACCCTCCTCCCACATTTACCCAAGTTAACCGGTCCACTAGGGTAAACATGTGATGCGAGGCTACTATGAATTGATTCAACTCCCCATATACAATTAAGGAAGTGGAACCGACACAACACAACCAATCTAACCTTCTACACATGCTACAGAACCCTCAGGAGCCATCCATCCCTTCCAGATGATCAACCCCTGAGAAAACCTGACATTTTACTGCATTAAAGCCTCAATAGCTCCCATGACATGGGCCTGCATGTGACTGAGACCCTCCAGTTCCTCCCACAGCAAGGGCATGTTTGCGACTGGGGACTTTTCTAGGTATTTTTATGCCTACGACCCCATATTTTGTGCCACTTTTTAGGACTAAGACTAGGACTCGGGCCACTGCCCAGAACTCCACTAAACTTCCAGAAATGAAAAGTAATATAGAAATAATGATACAAATGAAAATACTTGAACAAGGACTTGACTGGACCCCTAATATCCATGATAAGAATTTCATCAAACATGTGACAAATATGAATTCTACAGGTCATAATAACATATCTAAGCATAGGGATCTTGTACTTATCTGAGAATCACTAAGAATCATTGATGCCTTATCACAATAGCTGCCTTATCATCTATTATGTCATAAATTCATTTTTCATTCATTCATAAATCAAAACATGATGAGAGCCATACATCATCATTTTCATAAAACATACTCATAACTAGCATATAAACAACAGAAATAATAAGGATACCATAGCCATAAGTGCCACATATGAACCAGTACATTTGCACATAAAATACCAAGGAAAGGAACTCTTATTAATGAATGCAAAAGCCAACCAGGATTGGGACTTCCATGTTCCACCCAACCATAGATTAGCTAAACCAAATCTCTCTTCAGCCAATCACCCTTATGTCATATTCCAAGCATGAATGTGGGATTCAAAACCAAAGAAATCATCTAGGGATTCTCGAATCTAATCCACCTCACCCTCATCAATATAACTAGGCTTTACAGTAATCCCCACCGGATCACTAGTCCATAAACAAGCATGGATGCCTCTGGATCTCTCCACCTAAAATGTGAGGAATTTTTCAGTCTCAACCTCTCGGATTTACCGTGTATCCCGCCATTACATGTTAAGGGATTCCTAGGCCTACGAGGTATCTACCCTCTAGGATTTACCATGTATCCCAACCCGGGATTCCTAGGCCCAATAAAGGGTACTCACCACTAAGCTTTGTCGTGTATCCCACCATTCACCGGTCAAGGGATTCCTAGGCTCAATTGAGGTTTTCACATCTAGGCTTTACTTTGTATCCCATCCCAAGATTCCTAGCCCTTGTGAATAATTATGAGACCATCCCACTCAACTTCGAGTCCATATGGAAATCCATCTCAACCAAATACAAGATAACCCCACCACACCATGGTTATCTGTAAATGGCAAGGCAAGGCTGAAAAAAAATGTCACACTTGGAAAAATCCATTCCAATGACATCAAGAGAACCAAGAACACACATGCATAACCATGCATGCCAAATCTAGCAAGGAAATCAAACATTAAAATTGATACCTACAAGTAATCTCGTTGTAGTTTCTTGATCCTACTCTTGCTTGATCTTTGCCTTCCTCTTTGCCTTCATTGATTTTCTTGATTCAATGTTGAAGTGCTCCAAGAAAACTCTTAAGTGTCCAAGAGTGTGAAAGAGAGAGAAGAGAAAGAGAGCTCCAAAAATGAACTGGAAAAATATTACACTGAAAAAAGGTACCAACTGATCCTCATAAGCCTTTTTATTAATGAGGCCTCTATTTTCTTTGGTTTCCATTATTTTTTTTCATTTTCCTCCTCACATGAAACCTATTACCTTTCACCTTTCTTTTCTCCTAATTTCAATTATTTTCATAAATAAATTTCCAAAAATTCCATTTTTCCTTTCCAAAGCCTTTGCCATTTCCTTTTCCAATTTCCTTAGCCATAATAACTGAAACGAACACCCACACTAGGATTTTTTTTCCCAACATTTAGCTTGGAATAAGTGTCCCATTACCATGGTTATTATTTTTCCTTTATTAAATTTATTACAAATGAATTTTCACCAGGGTTGTTACAAGTAATTCTTATAAGCTCGAAAGGCAGGGAAATTTGAATATCTTGTTATTGTGGTGAATAGTGGGAGCCCTTGTGGTTCGATCCTAGGTCTTGCCTAGAATATTCCTATGAAGTTACCGATTAACCATTTACCGTTAAAAAAAATACATAAAATATCTGTATTAAAGAAAAGAAGACCAAGGTTGTGGTTATACCTATTCCTCCAATTACATAAAGGATATTTTCCTTAATTTTCATGGTGCTCTTTATCCGAACCCTAGGTTGGAATGGGGAGTTTGTTTCTTGAATTTCTACTACTAAATATTTGAAATTTGAATACTTATGTGATCTTTGATGTATTGCTTACCTAATTAAAGGAGTTGAAAGTACATACCCATCTATCCCTTGACATTTAACTTGGAAACTAAACCCATTGTATGTTGTGGTCCACTTCTCTTTCTTGAATTTTCTTTTGTGAAGTTAAACCTCTCATGAATGGATGGGAACTAAAGGAATGAGTAACTTTTATTCTTATAGGCCTTGCATATAAAGGATTTCACACCTTTTGTACTTTGTAGATGTTATCTCTTATTCCTTTTAACTTTTGAAACACTCTTATTTTTATTATTCCCCTTGTTTTAAGATCCTCCCTAAGGGTTTAATGAGGGTTCAAAGGTCCATTAGAGAATTAATAGTGTAATTATGGTGGATATTCATTATAAAGTAGACTAGGTCCACAATTCTTGTTATTATCAATGTAACACCCTCTTCCCACATTTACCCAAGATACCTAGTCAACTGGGGTAAACATGCGACGAGAGGCTGCTATGATCTGGTTCAACCTCCTAGGTCACCTTAAGGAAGTGGAACCGACACCACACAACTACACAAACCTTTTTCACTTGCTATAGGACACCCAGGAGCCATCCAAACCTTCCAAGTGGATAGCACCTGAGACAAAATGACATTTTAGTGCATCAATCCCTTATTCACTCCCTTGGTATGGGAAAGAGTGTGACTACACCCTCCAGTCATTCCCACGACATGGGCATCCATGCAACTGGGGAATTTTCGAGGTAGTTCTAAGCCTGCGGCCTCAATTTATGTGCCACTTTTTCAGGCCTGGAGCTCAGGTCACTACCCAGAACTCCATGACAATTCCAGAGATGAAATAAAACAATGGAATAATGATATAAATGTAATCACTTGAACAAGGACTTGACTAGACCCGTACTAGCCATGACAGGAATTTCATAAAACTTTTCACGAATGTGTAATCTACATGTTTAAACAACATATATGAGCACAAGGGTCTCATACTTATCTGAGACCCGATAAGAAATATTTTTCCCTTATCACATTAACTGCATTATCATCTATTAGGTCATATATTCATTGCTCATTAAATTACAAGTCAAAACATGATGAGAGCCGTACATCATCACTATCATAATACATGCTCACAACCAACATAATAGCAACATAAATACCAAGGATACAACAACCATATAATCCACATACAAACCAATATATTACTCATGAAAGAACGAGGTTAAAGAACCTCTTATTAATGTATGCAAACACTACCCAGGTTTAGTATTTCCACAAACCGCCCGACCATAGATTGGTTGAGCCAAATATCTCTTGATCCAATCACCCTTGTGCCATATTCCAAGCATAAATGTGGGACTCAAACCAAAAGAACCAACCAGGGCTTCCCGAGGCTAAACCACCTCACCCTTATCAATAGAAACTAACTTTACCGCAATCATCACCATATCACTGGAAAAAAACAATAAACATGTAATATGAGGATTTACAATGATCTAAAGTAGATCACTAGGCCAAAAAAGCATGGATGCCACCGGATTTCTCCACCTACGTCGTGAGGAATTTTCATGTCTCCTAGTCTCCAGGATTTACCGCAATCCACACTAGATCACTAGGCCCTAACCAAGACTCCACCCTCCAAGCTTTGCCGTATATTCCATCCTGGGATTCATAGGCCTGATGGAGAGCACCCACCTCTAGGATTTACCATATATCCCACCATTCATTGGTCAAGGATTCCTAGGCCGACCGAGGCACATAATACTTGGCTTTACTACAACCCACGGTCCAATGTAGGGGCTACTAGGCCAGTTTCCTTATGACAATACACAGTTCAGTTGAGGGATCACTAGATAATGTGTTCTTTCTTTCAGATATCCACCTCACTAAGATTTGAATCCATCCGGAAATCCAGCTCAACCAAAAAATGAGAACCCAATCACACCATGGCTATCTTGAAATGGCAAGGCAAGGTTGAAGAACATTTTCACACCTGGAAAGGCCCATGCCAATGACAATAAGAGAACCAAGAACACACATGCACAACCATGCATTCCCAATATAGTAAGGAAATCACACTTGCAAATCGATACCTGCAAGAAAACCCATTGTGGTTGCTTGATCCTGCTCTTCTTTGCTTTATATTTTCTTCCTCATTGCCTTATTTTCCTTTCTTGATCCAATGTTGAATTGATCCAAGAAAACTTATAAGTATCCAAGAGTGTGAGAGAGAGACAGCGCCAAAACTGAACTAAAAAAAGGTACCAACTAATCCTCAGAATCCTTTTTATCAATGAGGTTTCTATTTTCTTCAATTTTTCATTATTTTCCTTCATTTTCCTCCTCACATGAAACTTGTGACCTTTCACCTTCATTTTCTCCTAATTTCCATGATTTTCATAAATAAATTGCCAAAAATGTCATTTTTCCTTTCGAAATCCTTTGCCATTTCCTTTTCCAATTTAGCTAGCCATAATAAACCAAATGAACACCCACACTAAGGTGTTTTTTGCCAGCATTCATCTTGGAACAAGTGTCCCATAACCGTGGTTATTATTTTACCTTTATTAACTTTTATTACATGGAATTTTCACCAGGGTTGTTACAGAACCCTCCCCCTTGGGGGACATCGTCCTGGGTGTTCAACCACACCTATACCTCGGCAAAACAGCTAAAAAGAAAACATGTTGCCCATGGAGCTTTATAACATAGCTCGATGCAATATTTACAATGACCGCCCTATTGAGAAGAAAACCAACATGACAACATAACAACATAATAACTATAATGACATGACACCCATATCACTTATTGGAGCTTTATAACAAATCTCATGGTGGTGTTTTCATCCTTATACATATGTACACATACTAAACATATGCCAAATCATATACCAAAACTTCTTTGCCTCAACGAGCAAAAAATTAAGGATACATAACCTACATTTGCTCCGCCATCTCCCATGTAGCTTCATCGGGACAAAATTGCTTCCACTGCACTTTAACCTACTCGATTTCTCGGTTCTGGAGCATGAGCGTCTTTCTCCGCAAAATACATTGTGGTTCCAGTTGGAATTCTCCTTATGGATCCACCTGCAATATAGACCACTCAATCACATGATTAACATCTTTAACATACTTCTTAAGTAATGACACATGGAAAACATCATGGATTTTCATTTTCAGAGGTAGTGCAAGTCGATAGGCTATTGGCCCAATCCTTTCAAGAACCTTGAAAGGTCCACAAAACCGAGGTGCTAGCTTGGCACATGATCCAATCCGCAAGGAGCTCTTATTTGGTCTAATGCGCAACTACAGTTGTTCTCCAACCTAAAATTCCTTAAACAACTTGTTCTGATCTACATAGCTTTTCAGCCTATAATGTGCTGCTTTCAGATTCTTTTTAATACCTACATTTCCTACTCCATTTCTACCAACATGTCTAGTCCAATAAATACCAGTTCATCAAATTGCTCCAAATGATAGAAGTGTTACAATTCCACCCATACGATGCCTCAAATAGACTCATCCTTAGTGACTCCTGGTACCCGTTGTTGTAAGCACACTCAACCAATAGAAGGTACTCTTACCATATCCATTGTTGATGCATCACCTACATCCTCAACATGTCCTCCAATATCCTGTTGATCTTCTCTCTTTTCCCATCGGTTTGTGGATGATAGGTTGTACTAAAGGCCAAATCTGTACCTAAACCCGCAAAAAACACTTTCCAAAACTTGGAAGTGAACTTTGCATCCTTGTCTGACACAATATTCTCTGGAACACTATGCAATATCACCACATCCATGATGAACACATGTGCCACATAACTAGTTGAATACGTAATCTTCACTAGAATGAAGTGTGCTACCTTAGTCAACATGTCCACAACAACCATGATGGAATCATGTTGTCTAGATTCCTTGGCAAATATTGTGATGAAATCCATGGAAATGACCTCCCATTTCCCCTTTGGAATCGCAATCGGTTGTAGTATTCCACCTGGATGCCTACATTTTTTTTTTATCTACTGAAAATCAATATAGCTAGCCACAAACTCTGCCACATCCTTCTTTAGATTCGACCAATAATTTCTTTATTTCGGTCAATGTCTTTTGATAACCTGGGTGACCTCAATATGGTTTCACATGAAACTCCCTTAATATCACCTTCTTGAGCTCACTACTGTTTGGAACATATATCCTTTCTCTAAACCTGACCAATCCATTCGTTGTAAAACAAGAGTCCACATATTGTGCACCTATACCTGCACTTGTACCTGTATCTGTACCCATACCTATACCACTACTTGTACCTGTTCTATGTTGTAACCTATGCATAAGCTCCATATACCTAACATCGTGTTGACCTGCTTGCAATATCCTATCATGTGAGTTTATCCCAGAAGAACTCATAGATGTTATATGATTCACATGTATTCACCTGCTGAGAGAATCTGCAACCTTGTTCTCTTTTCCCTTAATATACCCGATTTCAAAATCGAACTCATAGATCATGGCCAACCATATAGCTTTCCTGGAATGTAGATTTGGTTGTTCAAACAAGTATCTCAAACTACTCTAGTCACTCATCAATACAAACCTCCTACCAAGAAGATAGTGCCTCCACATCTTCAAACAATGTATGATCCCTGCTAGCTCAAGATCATGTGTCAAATAATTATGCTCATGCTCATTTAGTTTTCGTGACTCATAACATACCACATGTCCTTCCTGCATAAGAACTCCACCAAGCCCTCTCTTGCAAGCATTTGTACACACCATAAACTCTTTGTCTAGATCTACAATATTTAACATTGGAGAATTTTCCAACAATTATTTTAATTGCTCAAAGCTTGTTGTACATTCCTCTGTCCATTCAAATTTCTTACCTTTCCTTTGCAATGATGTAATAGGATAAGCATTCCAAGAGAATTTCATGATGAATCTCCTATAGTAACCTGCTAACCCCATGAATGATATTACAGCATCCATTTTTCTAGGAGCTTCCCACTCCATGATAGCCCTTGTATTTTTTGGATCCTCTGTTATGCCTTCCTTGGAGACCACATGCCCCAAGTAATGTACCTCAGTCTGAAAGAAATTGCACTTGTTGAGCTTGGCATACAACTGATTCTCTCTCAACAATCTCAATACAACTACTAAATGATCAACATGCTCTTCCTCATTCTTAGAATATATCAAAATGTCATCAATGAATACAATAACAAACTTGTTCCAGATACGGAAGCAACACGCTATTCATCAAGCACATAAAGGTAGTTGGAGCATTAGTCAAACCGAATGGAACTAAAACGAACTCATAATTCCCATACCTAGTCTGGAAATTTGCCTTGTACATTTCCTCTTCCTTAATCTGTAGTTGATGGTATCCAAATCTCATATCAATCTTTGAGAACATTGTTGCTCCCTTCAACTGATCAAACAAGTCATCAATCCTCGGTAATGGATAGCTATTCTTGATGGTCACCTTGTTCAACTACCTGTCATCAATGCATAACCTAAGAGTGTCATCCTTCTTCTTCACAAAAATACTGGTGCATCTCACTGTGATACACTTGGCCGAATATATCCTATTTCAATCATTTCCTTTAAGTGCAACTTCATCTCTACTAACTTTGGTGTGCTCATCTAGTAAGGTTCCTTTGATGCTGGTGCTGCTCTTGGTACCAACTCAATAGAAAATTATGCTTTACTCTGAGGTGGAAACTTTGAAACCTCTGTGGGAAATACATCCTAAAACTGTTGCAATATTGGGTACCTGCTTAACACTTTTGCATCCTCATCCTCCTTACCGTTGTCACTAAAAATATGCACTACAAATAACACACACTCTTTTCTGTGACTGCGCTTTTCCTACATAACTATCACCATCCTAACTGATGTTGCTTTCTTCTTACCCTATAACATTGTTTTCTCTCCATTTTCATTCAATCACTCAATGTCTTTTTCATAACAATCAAATTTGGTCCAATGAATATATAGAAAATCCATACCCAGAATCATACCATATGATCCCAATGGAAATACATTCAAATGTTTTGATGTAGACATACCATTCAACTCGAATGCACAATCTCTTACTCAATGATGAACTTGCTTCTTGGTACCTATAGTCAACTGCACTAACCAGGACTCAGCATGCACTTCTTTATTCAAACCACACTTATCCACAAAGTGAGGTTTAACATAACTATAATTAGATCCAGGATCAATAAAAATATTAAAAACTTGATGACAAACCTTACTGTCCATCTCAATGATAGATTCATGATGATATTCCTGCCTATTATCTAGTGCCGCAGAGATACGAGGAATACTACGACCAACATCCCGAATAGTATGCACCTCCTGTGCACTATAGATATGAGGCCTACCACATTGATTCTGCGGACAATCTATTTTAAGATTTTCTTTGCCACGTGTCAACCACTCCAACCGTCTTGTGCCATCACCTCTATGTTGTTGTTGTGACCCATGTCCCTATCTGGCCACAATGAACTTCCTGTATGGTGCCACATTTTCTTTCTATTTTGCATTTTGAGTCCTTGTTATTTTCAACTTCCATTTACCTTTACCTTTATCCTTCCCTTTCCATCCTTGTTGAGATTCATTCTTATGCTTTGACTACTCGTAATAGTGCTTCATTTTCCCAATAACTTCCTCAAGTGATCGAGGCTCATCATACTAAATCTGATCTCGAAATGCTAATGGCAACCCATTGACAAATCATTGAAGTTTAGCCTTCTCATATTTAAGATATGGTACATACCTCAATAGCTCTAGGAACTTAGTCATATACTCTGCATCTGTCATTGATCCCATTTTAAGCTCATATAATTCTTTGGCCTTATTATCGTAGTACCTCTCTAATAAGTACTTCTTCCGTAAAATCCTCTTGAACTCATGCCAACTCAAGTACTCTGTCTTGATGTATTTGACCCGCTTCACATATTCCCACCATATATCTGCTTTAATTTTCAGGTTGAAGATAGCTACTTTGGCCTTCATAATATTTGTGTAATTATGCAACTCAAAGGACTTCTTCATCCCAAGTATCCAAGCCTTTGCATCTTCCAAATTCTTTAAATATCCTTCAAAAGTAGGTGGCTTGTCTTTCTTAAACTCATATAGAAAGTATCCCCTATCACTCCTCTTGTAAGGATGATAACGATGACGGTCATAATGCCTTTCAGAAACAAAACTAGAGTAGTAGTTATGTCCATCAACTCTCCTATATGGAGTATCCAACAATCTGCCATCTCTAATCATGTCATCTCTATTTGATCCATGCCCATCATGAGATCTACTATCATATGCCCCATTATTTCTATCCTCCTACCCATGGTTTATCCGAAGTGGCCCCTATCGTTGCAATTCAGACAAACTTTGAAGGGAAACTGCATTAAACTCTGCTTGTTTCTCTTGTTCTTTCATGATTTTTTCATTGTCCACCTTACAACTCCTTATTTCTGCCTTCAAGCTTCTCAATGTGTATACCAAGTCAGAAGAGTGCCCACCATGTTGCTCATCTGATCCATAAGGAGAGTCTCGTGAACTATAATCTACCATCTTGTTATTCATCTTGATCTCTTTCCTATAAGGTATCTTGTGTCATCTAAACCAAATCATAAACAAACCAACATACCTCAGCATAATTAGGGGAGGATATCTCATCTGCAAGATCAACCAAATCAACATACTACATGTATAAACATAATCATAACAACATATAGATGTATAACATATCAACATATCAACATCTAAACATCATTATAGTCAGAGTCCAGTCATCAATGCACAACCATATCAATCGCATACCATGACCTCATGAATGAAAACAAAAACCATACCAATGTACACTTGAGAATATGTAAGCACTTGACATGTATAAACAACACATAACCAGTCATACACTCATGACAATGCATTCCAAAACAACCCCATCAAGCTTCACATGGCAACATCAATGTAATCATGACCAACACCATGCATATCCAACAATCACATAGACTAAAAGCATACGGAGCACATATAAAACTGACCTGAATGCATGCCACTACACCGCCCATCGAGTCTGAGGGGTGAGCCATGCTCTGATACCACTCTTTAATACCCTCTTCCCAAATTTACCTAATCTACCCGATTCACTGGGGTAAGCATGTGAATAGAGGCTACTATGATCTAATTCAACCTCCTGGGTCACCGACACCACACAACTACACAGACCTTTTCACATGCTAAAAGACACCCAGGAGCCATCCAAACCTTCTAGGTGACTAGTCCCTCAGACTAACTAACATTTTAGTGCATCAATCCGTTAATCACTCTCTTGATATGAGAAAGAGTGTGACTGGGACCCTCCAGTCGCTCCCACAGCATAGGCATCCACGCGACTGGGGACTTTTCCAGGTAGTTCTGAGCCTGCAACCCCGATTTTTGTGCGACATTTTCAGACCCAGGGTTAGGTCGCTACCCAAAACTCCATGACACTTCCAGAACTAAAAGACAACAATAGAATAATGATATAAATGCAATCACTTGAATAAGGACTTGACTGGACCCCCACTAGCCATGACATGCATTTCATCAAACATGTCATGAATGTGTAATCTATAGGTTTAAACAACATATCTAAGCATAGGGATCTCATACTTATCTGAGACTCGCTAAGAAGCATTGTTCCCTTATCACATTAGTTGCATTATCATATATTGGGTCATATATTAATTTTTCATTAAATTGCAAGTCAAAACATGATGAGATACATACATCATCACTATCACAATGCATGTTCATAACCAACACAATATCAACAGAAATACCAAGGATACAACAGCCATAGAATCCACATACAAACCAGTATATTACTCTTGGAAGAATGAGGAGGAAAAACCTCTTATTAATGTATGCAAATACCATCCAAGTTGGGACTTACATGAACTGCCCGACCATAGATTGACTCAGCCAAATCTCTCTTCAGCCAATCACCCTCGTGCCATTTTCCAAGCATGAATGTGGGACTCAAACCAAAAGAACCAACCAGGGCTTACCAAGTCTAAACCACCTCACCCTCGTCAATAAAAACCGACTTTACCACAATCCTCACCAGATCACTAGGCCAAAACCATAAACATGTAATATCAAGCTTTACCATGATCTCCACCAGATCACTAGGCCAAAACAAGCATGGATTCCACTGAATTTTTCCACCTACACCGTGAGGAATTTTCATATCTCTTAGTCTCTAGGATTTACCGCAAGCCACACCAGATCACTAGGCCCCAACTGAGACTCCACCCTCCAGGGTTTACCGTATATCCCATCCTGGGATTCCTAGGCCTGATGGAGAGCACCCACCTCTAGGCTTTACCGTATATCCCTCCATTCACCAGTCATAGATTCCTAGGCCCACCGAGGCACATAATACCTAGCTTTACCGCAACCCACAGTCTAATTCAAGGGATACTATTTGAGTGGCCTTACCACAAGCCACAATCCAGTTCAGGGATCATTAGGCCATGCATTCTTTCTTTCGAAGATCCACCTCACTATGTTTCGAATCCATATGGAAATCTAGCTCAACCAAAACATGAGAACCCCATCACACCATGGATATCCATAAATGGCAAGGTGAGGCTGAAGAATATTGTCACACCTTTAAAAACCCATGCCAATGACAAAGAGAGAACCAAGAACACACATGCACAATCATGCAGGCCAAAACTAGCAAGGAAATCACATGTAACAGCCCTGGTGAAAATTCCATGTAATAAAGAGTTAAAAATAATAATCACGATTGATGGGGCATTTATTCCAACCTGAATGTTGGGCAAAACATCTTAATGGGTGTTCATTTGGTTTATTATGGCTAAGGAAATTGGCAAAGTCAAAGGCTTCGAAAAGCAAAAATGACATTTTGGCACATTTATTTATGAAAATAATGGAAATTAGGAGAAAAAGGAGATGAAAGGTCATAGGTTACATATGAGGAGGTAAATGAAGGAAAATAATGGAAATGAAGAAAATAGAGGCCTCTTCTATAAAAAGGCTTTTGAGGATCAATTGGTACTTTTTATCAGTTCATTTTTGGAGCTCTCTCATTATTCTCTCTCTCTCTCTCTCTCTCTCTCTCTCTCTCTCTCTCTCTCTCTCTCTCTCTCTGACAGTTTTTGGAGCACTTTCACATTGGAGCAAGAAAGACAAGAAAGCAGGAAAAATGAGAAAGCAAGCAAGGATGATCAGGAACCAAGCAGCTACAGTAGTATTCTTGGCAGGTATCGATTTGCATGTGTATTTTACTTGCCAGATCTGACATGCATGGTTTTGCATGTGGTTCCTTTCTGTCTTGGCATGGGTTTTTCTAGCTATGATAGTATTTTCAACTTAGCCTTTCCATTTCTGTATAGCCATGGTGTTGTGGAGTTCTTATGTTTTGGTTTATTTGGTGTGGAGTACTAAAAAGGTATGCTTTTGATGATCATTTCAGTGGCTTTTTAGTAGAATTTGTAAACCTTTTTGCATCATGAATTTGGAAAATAATAAAGAATTATAACAAAACATGTGAGAGTTGATATGCAAGACTTAACCGCTGATAATTGTTATTTTTCTGTGCAGGAAAAGGTGAAAACGAGGAGTTTCCATTCCAAAGGAAAGGACAAAGACGAGATAGTTGCTGTCCCTTTGAAGGGGAACCGAATGCAAACAAGGCTAAGCAGATCAAAGCAAATCGGCCCGGAAAAGGAGGAGAAGACACCAGCTCGGCGGAGAAGAAAAGAAAAGATGAAGGATTAACAATTTGGCGAATCCCTCAGGATCTTTGATCCTGAGGGATCGCTGCTTTATTTATCTTGTTACTTGGACATCTCCGCCATCACCTTTATATAAAGGGACAACACTGTTAGCTTGGATATAATACTTTTATGTAATTTTCTGTTAAAAATCAACTTTGATCATCGATTCTCGTTGAGAACTGGTTCATTGTACTTTTGTCTTATGCATTAATATAAACTTGGTGATTATCTCATTTCTGCGTCTGGATTAACTTAAGGCGGTGTACCCTTGGAGGCTAAGGGCCCGGCCCCGAAGGACACTTGCTTCTGTATCACTACGATTTGATTTCTGCGTGGTTTGCTTATCGTTGTTATTCGGTAATCTGATATGCTTTATAAGTTGCTATTACATGCTCTGTTAAGATTAAATCATTAAGGTTTTTACAGATAGAATTGTGTATTGACTCTGCACTATGTTACTAATCCTTTCAGAGTTGATTGCATGTTATTAGTCTTAACCGAATATTCTTACTGTTCTGTTACAGAGCTTTTGTATTGAACATTCATGTCATAGATCCATATGAAGTTGTGTTCTTCATGATTGTTGGATTCAGAAATAATGCTGTTCTATTTGGAAGCACAGTCGTATCCCTGTTAATTAAGATTGATCAGATTACTATTCCAGCGTGTTGTGTGCGTATATGATTTACTAGTGTTGTTCCATAATTTATCAATAGTTAGTGTTGTTCCATTAGTGTGTTCTGCTTGATTTGCCTTAAGAGTGAAAGAGTGTTATTTGATTGCGAAGAGTGCATTTGGGTTAATAGATTAAGTTTGGTTATGACTCGCGAGACTTAGTTGTTCGATTGCTGTTCCATTTTAGAATTGCCGTTCTATTCCAGATTTGCTGTTCAATTCTTTATTTGTTGTTCCATTTTTCTATCTGCCGTTCCATTTACTCGCATTTGTTGTTTTGGTGTGAGAGACGATCTAAGGCTGTAGTGAGCTTCGGCATTCACTGTCTAGCTCCCAGACCCGTGGTTTATGCTCTAATTTCCTTTCCATCAGTTTCCAAAGGGATGGGTTATCATTGCCGAACCCTTGACTGATAAGCTACCTAGTTTTCTGAATGTGTGATTTATTCTTTTGAAGTAACTTAGTTATAGACAAGCATCCGTTTACTCTTGTATTTTTAAACACTGTACTACTAGCATTACTCTGACAAGTGATAGCCTCAGACTGAGACACTCTTTGAAATAACAAAACGCTCCCGGATTGACATATTAATGTGAGGTAATTAGAGGTGAAAGAGACCCTTTTTATAGCTCTACATTTTGGCGCCGTTGCCGGGGAAAAAGTGTAGCCATTTGTCTTTTTCAGAGTAGTGTACGAACCTGCTAGGGAAGAGTTGGATCCTAAAAACGGAAGGTAAGAACCTACGTGCGGAGCATGTAAAAGCCCTGCTCCACTGTCCGCTTTCCTAACAGATTTGTTTTTGCTTTGTTTGAATAGAATTTAGTAGTTCATTTGAGTGCATGACTAAGCAGAAAAGACCAGAAAAGAATATCAAACCTCCATCCAAGCCTAAAAAAGCTAAGGGGCCGGTGACCCTTGGCCGAACGACCTTCATAGACGAAATCTATAAGAAAACAGAATCTCAGCCATCAGTAGGCCCCAGGAAAATCATTTCTAAACAACCTACTAGTTCCCTTCAGGCCACAGGATCACCATCTGTAGCCTTTGCTGAGGTGCATAGTCAAACTGAAGAGCAGGACTTTCAAGAAATCGAAAATTCTACTCCAGAACTATTGCAGGAAGGGAATTCCAGTAACTTTTGTGAAGGAGAAGGAGAAACAGGGGAAACCAAGGAACCAAAATCTCCTATTGGAACAAATCAGCCATTAGATAGCCCAGATAAGGGGAGTGCTGTGAAAATCATTGTTGAAGGAATCCAATCTCCTCAGACATCTGGTATTCTCATTATTCCAGATAAGGGAAGTGCTATTAAAACTATCCCTGTCAAAACCATTCCCTCTCAACCTAGGAATACCCTCCTAGATATCCCAGAAGGTTATTGGCATATATTCGATCCAATGGCTCAGAACCAGCTAAATGCTCAAACCTCTACATTACAATATCCTATAGTGGATTCTGCAGCAAATGCACCCATGAAAGCTATCCCTCTTCAGCATATCCCTACATTTCACGGTCTCACATCAGAAGATCCGGATGCATTTTTATTCGAATTTGATGTGTTATGCAGGGGGTATGATTACACCACCGATCCCCAAAAATTAAAATTATTCCCCTCTACATTAAAAGGGGCTGCTTTAAGATGGTTTATGGGACTAGGTGGCGGGGTTATCAACAATTGGGATCAAATGAAAGAATCCTTCTTAAAAAAATATCAGGATTATTGTAGGTCTAAAGAATTAAAAGACGAAATATTCCAAATGACAGCCAGACCGAATGAAACATTGGAGGAGTATGTGGAACGTTTTCAGTACAATCTACAAAGATCTCCTTATGCATCGCTACCTTTACCTGATAATGTGTTAAAAACTGCATTAATAAGGGGCATGAAGGAACAATGGATTGAAACATTAAACATCATGGGAAAAGGGGATATTTATCAAGAGAATTTTGCTGACATCATTGATTTATGTATCGGGAGTTCGAGAGGCAGCACAAGAATAAAACCGACAGAATATGATCGGTTTGCAAGAGATAACAAAGTATCAACAGAAGGAGTAACACGTGCAGAAATTGGAAATTTATTAGAAAATTTCAAAACTGATATTTTGGGGACACTAACTACACAACTTGATATTGTGCAGGCGAAACAGAAGCAGATGGAGGCAGAACAGAATTTGGCGATCTTCTGCCCCCGATGCAGAAAAAAACATAGCCACAAGGAATGTCCACTGGATACAGTCCAAACATGCGCTATCTGTACAAAAGATCACCTTACAGAGGGCTGCCCCTCACTTCCTGGATTGAAAGCGGTATATAAGGAAGCGGAAGAAGAACCAAAATCGGTGTACTTGATCAACCAGCGTCGCCAGTGGCAGCCGAGACAATCTGGTATGTTTCCAAACTCAACCTCTTCTTTTCAACCTCCACAGTATAATGCTCAACAATATAGTATGTGGCAAAATCAATCTCAACCCCCATTTTCAAACTGGTCACCACAATCGTTTCCTTCTTCAAACCCATGGTTGAATCAAACAAGCCAATCTGGTTGGCCGAATTTCCCTTACACTCCACCATATTGGAAAAATGGCCCATATCCTTCACAATGGACTCCCCTTACTTCACAAAGTTCACCCTGGCAGATAAGCTGGCAAAGACTGATGCACCAGCCAGCTGGAACTATTCCGCTCCCTCAACCTACTCTGCCAGCCTTACAACAAAATCCCCAGTCTAACCTGAGACCGCAACTCCCAACCCAACCCAATCCCAATCCAAATAACAGACCGGTCCAATCTCTCCAAATCATAGAATCACCAGAAATAGGACCCGACCTGAGGGAGTGCAATGATCTTCAGTTAAGATCTGGACGTATAATTGAAACTGAGGGAGATAAAACAGTTCATATTGAAGATCAGTTACCAAGAGAACATCAGTTGCAACAAGAGGATGTAAATAAGCGGCAGACTCATAATCAAGCAACCACATCCTCTCCTCCATTCCCAGAACGATTAGTCATACCTCGACCCATACAATATCCTGACTTTGACATTCTGGGAGAATTACAAAATCTGTACATAAAAATCCCATTCCTCCAAGCCATTCAAGACATTCCTATATACGCAAAAACTATCAAAGAGTTGTGCATAAAGAAACCAAAGAGGAATATAAAAAATAATCCAAGAGTCCAAGTAGTCGGTACTTTATCTGACTTATTATCTGGGAAAGAAACACCCATTAAATATGAAGACCCAGGAAATCCAATTATAACTGTTCAAATTTATGGTCAGACCCTGTCTAATGCCTTAGTTGATCTAGGAGCTGTAATTAATATTTTAACAACTACTACTTGCCAAAAGCTCGGCATTACATCTGTAGAACCCACCTCTACTTTGTTAGAATTGGCTGACCGATCTGTGGTAAGACCAGAGGGTACTCTACATGATGTCATGGTCTCTGTAGATTCCTGGGAGTATCCAACCGATTTCCTGATAATTAATCCAAAAACCCGACTTGATGGACACCCGCTAATTTTAGGTAGACCTTGGCTTGCCACTGCCGATGCCTACATTGGCTGCCGGCAGGGAAATATGACCATAACCAGAGGACCGAATAGTAAGAATTTAGTTCTATATCCTCCAGCGCAGCCAAGTGTCACAATAATCAAAACTAATAAGCACCCTGTATCATACCTTACTGATAACATCAGATCTCCATTAACTATACAAGAGGCACTTGATTTTAAATACCAAACAGAAGATGATGCCATTAATAATTTCATTAGTCAAACTGAATCTCGCACACAGTGTCACATGATAGAAGCAGCATTTGATAATGAATTGGAGGAAGATCCTCTGAAAGATACGCATAACCAAACGATACCTGTTACTTCTGTTGCAAATAGTAAAACTGTGGAAATTGAACCGGGAAAAACTTTAAACATCAATGCCAATCTCACGCCTGAACAAGAAACAAAGCTCATCCATCTGTTAACAAAATATCAAGAAGCATTTGCATGGGATTACCCTGATATGAAAGGAATCGATCCCCAATTATGTACACACCACATTTATATAGAAAAAGATGCCAGACCTGTTCGTCAGCCGCAAAGGAGACTTAATCCTCATCTAAAGGATGTGGTAAAAGCTGAACTTCAGAAACTTTTAGATGTCAATTTTATCTATCTTATTTCTGATAGTAAATGGGTCTCTCCGCTTGTGGTGGTACCAAAAAAGAATGGAAAATGGAGAATCTGTGTGGATTATAGGGAACTAAATAAGGCAACATAGAAAGATCATTTTCCTCTCCCATTCATAGACCAAGTATTAGATACTTTAGTAGGAAAGAAATTCTTTTCTTTCCTAGATGGCTTCAGTGGATACAATCAAATTCAGATTGCCCCCGAAGACCAGGATAAAACTACTTTTACTTGTCCTTGGGGAACATTTGCCTATCGAGTTCTACCTTTTGGCCTATGTAATGCTCCTGCCACATTCCAAAGGGCTATCCTTAGCATTTTTGCAGATTTAATAAATGATGGACTTGAAGTTTACATGGATGACTTTACACCATATGGAGATGATTTTGATCCAGCACTAGACACCCTAGAAAAAGTCCTACAACGCTGCATTACTACCAGGCTTTTCTTAAGCCACGAAAAATGTTTCATGATGATGACTGAAGGACTTATCCTAGGAAATTATGTTTCAGCAGCCGGCATTCAGGTAGACCCGGCCAAAATCCAAATACTTTTTCTCATTCCCACTCCTACTACTCAAACAGAGGTACGCAGCTTTCTTGGATTTTCTGGTTATTATAGACGATTTATAGAACATTATTCGCACATTGCTGCTCCTTTATATGCACTAATTGGTAACGTTGACTTTCTTTGGACAGAAAAATGTGACCGTGCTTTCGAGGATTTAAAGAAGCTCGTATCCACAGCCCCAGTCCTTCGAGGACCAAACTGGGACCTTCCGTTCCAGATATCATCTGATGCCTCAGATACAGCCATTGGCGCAGTCCTTGAGCAGGAAGAGGATAAAAAACCATATGCTATCTATTACATCAGCAAAAATTTATCCCCTGCTGAATTAAATTACACCGTTACTGAAAAAGAATTCCTAGCTGTAATACATGCTGTCAATAAGTTTAGACATTATATTACAGGCTATCATGTTATCTTGTATACAGACCATTCTGCCATAAAATATTTAGCAAATAAGCCTGTCACAAATGCCAGAGTAACTAGATGGTTGATTTTATTGCAGGAATTTGATATCACAATCAAGGATCGGCCTAGCAAAGAAAACCCTGTAGCCGATTTTCTTTCGAGAATACCAAAACCAATCGATGCAGCAACAGTTGAAGATCAATTTCTGGATGAGCACCTGTTTGCTGTTGCCGTTCAAACACCCTGGTATGTTGATGTTGCCAATTACCTCGCAGTAGGTAAACTACCAAAACACTTAACCCCTAATGAGCGCAAGCAGATTGTTCAGAAGAGTGCTCGATTCTCGTGGATTGGGGGCTATTTGTTTCACACAGGGGCAGACATGCATATCAGGAGATGTGTTCAAGAAGATGAAATCTTTGACATCCTAAAAGCCTGTCACGATGGACCGTGTGGTGGACACTTCGCTGAGCGTAGAACTGGACATAAAGTATTGCAGACAGGATATTACTGGCCTATGATTTTCAAAGATGCAAAGAAATTTGTCCAAGCTTGTGACAGCTGCCAGCGAGCAGGACGACCTGGTCAAGCTGATGAGATGCCTCTGAAACCACAGTTAGTCATTGAACCATTCGAGCGATGGGCTCTTGATTTCGTTGGACCCATTAACCCCTCATCAAATCAGAAAACATATATCTTGGTGGCAACAGAATATGTCACCAAATGGGTTGAGGCAGAAGCATTGCCAAGAGCCACAGAGGACTCTGTCATACAATTCCTGTTCCATCTATTTGTACGTTATGGCCTTCCAAGGGAAATAATTACAGATGGAGGACCACAATTTACTAGGAATAGATTAGCTGCAACACTCAACAATTATCACGTCCAGCATAAAATCACTACTCCATATCACCCATAGGCGAATGGGCAGGTAGAAAGCAGCAATAAGATAATAGAATCAATCTTAACGAAAACCATTGCGTCACATCGGCGTGATTGGGCTGCCCGACTACCTGAAGCACTCTGGGCCTATAGAACAACATGGAGAAGCACCACCGGTTACTCACCTTATCAATTAGTGTTTGGAAAACAACCCATTTTTCCCATAGAATTCGAAATCCAAACATTACGGACAACACAGGAAGTTGGCCTAGATCTAAACGAGGCACAAATCAATCGACTACAGCAGATCAATGAATTGGACGAAATTAGGCTCTCTGCACTACAAAATACAGCATTGATTCAACAGCAGCGAGCTAAATGGCATGATGCGCTCATCAAAAACAAAGTCTTCCACGAGGGAGACTGGGCTCTGTTATACGACTCTCGGTTTCAGGACTTCCCTCGGAAACTTCGGACTCGATGGTTGGGACCATACGAAATCCAAAAGGTGCATGACAACGGAACCCTTACTCTAATTACCATTGACGGTTCTGGATATGCATTCAAAGTAAATGGCCATCGAGTTCGTCTCTATCGCAAACCACTCACTCGGGAATCCTTCTGCCAGCAGCTACGCCGAGACACTGATATGGAGATTTTAGGAGGGGAAGAGAAATCTTCCTCACCTGTAATTCATTAAGGAATTCATTTCTTTTTACAATTTGTACATAAGTTCTTGTCTTTGAGTCGTTCTTGTACATATGTTTGAACTAAATGTTTTCTTGTCATTTTTTGTTGTTCCTTTTCTTTCCCAAAATTTCGATTTTTTCCGTTCTGTTTCTAAAAGAATGGCATTTGCGTGTTTTTGCTGTTCCTTTTCTAAAGGAACATCATCTTTGATTTTCTGCTATTCCTTTTTAAAAAAAGGAACGGCTTTGCTTGTTTTGCTGTTCCTTTTCTAAAGGAACAGCATTTTGGATTTTTGTTGTTCCTTTTTTTTCAAAGAAACAGCATTCTTTTGTTGCTATTGTTCCTTTTTCAAAGGAACGGCATTTTGAGTGTTTTTATAGTATTTTTTATTTTTGCTGTTCCTTTTTCAAAGGAACGGCATTTGCATTTTTGCGATCCATCGTCCTTCGTTGTCTCTTTTTCAAAAGGAACACCACTAGCATACTTTTGCTCTCCTTGTGAAACAGCTTATTCCTTTTGCTGATCTAAATTGAGGATGCTTCTTGCCCATATTCTTTCAAGTCTTTAAGATATAGCTATGTACTTGTGCAATGAATATAAAATCACAACATACCGAAATCCGCAAACCATAAATCGCTATATTTATAAGGCTCTGCATTGGTAAGAGGACAAAAGGAAGGACATACTTATTTCTTATCTTTTGTTGTCATTGTTTTACTAATTTTGCCCTGATTGGTTATCTTTATCATGCTGATCCCTTTAAACCTCTTTGATTATTATTTAGGAATAAGAGCAAAGGGCTTATATCTTCCTATTGAGATGATAAGACTTCTTCCACCATTCCTACTCTTAAGGAGTGTTGAACCACCCTTTGTGTATAAATAAGGAAAAGTACTCTATGAAAAAGAAAAAAAATATGTGAACATGATATGTGAGATGTCAAATGCGGGATAGGGGGTCTCATCAAGAGCCAGCCTACCATGATCATGAGGATGGAAGTGAAGTGGCATTCCCACTATGGCCACCACACCAAGGATATGGTCCAAAAGGTATATCAAATAATCGAACCTTGGAACAGGAGGTCTCATCACGAGCCGGCTTGCCCACTTTTCGCTCCTTCCTCGTGAATGGCATTATGGTTAACTGGTCACCAAGCCAGCATAATGGTCTACACTTTGACATAACAACATTCCTAAGTATACACAAAGGATCATGGTTCCAAGGGTGAAAAAACAACTATGCCAAGGTTATGGACACCTGTCGGCAGCAGAGCACTGTTAATGGTATTGAAGTCACCTTGGTTACACCAATGGGTAAGATACTAATACTCTTTTGTTTCTTATATCCTAGGAACTAATCATATATTATTTCTCGATTTATACACCGCATGAACATTTATTACCACCAATCATGGCAAAGGAAGTGACAATGACCACTTGAGATTTGGCAAGTACAACAGACGTCCTATCCACCAGCCTCATATCATATCACAGCAGCCTCTTACGTAATACGCGATCAACTCTCCGCCTCGATTTCGGTAATTCGTTGTCTTTCTAAACATGGCATAATTTCATATGTTGTTCCTTTATGACTCGGTTGCAGATTGGGTGCTGCTCCTTTATTTGACGGCTGGGACAGCCTATCATATTGCGAGGGGGGAGGTTAACCTCATTATTCCCTGAATTACGTGTCAGCTCACTATTCGGGAAAGATAGTGTACGACGGTATGGCATGGCTTAACGGCATGACATTTCTATTTTTACACAAGTTGCTGTTCATAATCCATTTCTATTGCATACTCTGTGTTTTTTTCGAAATCTTGCGATTATCACCCTCTCTGTGTTTCAAACAGCACAAGCAGTTGCTGTTCCATTGAGAATCCACAGTGAAAACATGGGAGGAAGGGCAATTCGAAGCGAACCTCAGAAGTTGACAATCTCCGCTGCTGCCCGGGAGATCCTGGAAAGAGCAGGATGGTTGAATTATCTCAGTCGCCTGCAGGAGTCTGATGAAACAGTAGCGATGGAATTTTTGCAGAACCTGCAGGATGATCACTCCACAGTAAGGGGGAAGCGGATAGCGGTCACCGACGATATAATTGCAGAAGTTTCGGGACTACCAGCCACCGGACCAGTATGGACACTAAAGAAGGAAAGATTACAGAAGATCATGGAAATTTTCCAGGACGAAGGCCAGAGCTTGACAATTAAGGGGAAGGGAGTTCTGCCAGCAATGCTAGGAGAACCCTGGATGGAATTAGCAAGAACAGTGCAGAGCTACATCACCTGCGAAGGGAGGAAAGACGTGGTAAGACCACGACATCTTAAACTCTTAGCTGTTTTAAAGCAGAAATGCTCTGTAAATCTACCTGCACTTCTGAATTCATTACTGCATGATGTTGCACGAAGCATAAAAAAGGCACAGCATGTAGAGTCAGTCGTCAGTCACCATGGGTTAATACGATTAATAGTTAGTCATAGTCTCACCCAGCAGCAGAGCAGCTGGGAAGAGCTGATTGTAATGATTGGGGGGGGATTGACAGCACCATCCCCAAAACGTAAACATTCTACAAGCATACCAGAACGTCCGGAAAAACGTAGAGAATTAGTAAAACAAAAACATGTTGCTAGTGCATCTGAACGACCAGGAATACACCAGTTGCGAGTCTGGATTTTGCGATCCTGTTGCAATGTACATGGAAATGTTTTTCAGTTTGACTGATAGATCAAGCTGTCTTATACATAGCCAGATTCATTATGTGCATGTAGGGCTGCCAGCAATTACATCTGAGTCCTGGCAGAAGCATTCTCAAGCGGCATCATTTTCAGGTTTACTTGAATGGTTGACCTGGCATTTCAGTATTACCTGATCTATTGTTTTTGCAACAGAGTAGGGTAGATTTTGTAAATAAATAAGCAGCTAAAGGGCAGCATTTCGTTCTAGTTTCATTGCAGTTTTAGTTTGAAGTTTTCCAAATCAATTTTTCAAATCATTTCAGTCAGTTTTCAGTTAATAAGTTAATCATGATTTCATAGCCGAATGGATGGAGGCACTGTCTGCTCTCCCAAAGCTCTGCGGTTCTTGGCACCTCCAAGAAGCGGCAGCTGCCATCCCCATTGGAGCCAATGTTAGACTCCGTCTTGTCTCGCCCACTTCTAATGATTGCTGCAGGAGGAATGTGCATAAGCTGCTTCATTATTGGATCATTTTACATACAGGGACCTTTTGATGGGTCTTCTCTTCTACTACTTACAAGAAAATTATCATTAATTGGTCTTTTGGATTATATTGCAACATTTTCAATGGGCATGGGTGGAATTCCATGGGTCATGATGTCTGAGATATTTCCTCTGAATATGAAGCGTATTGCTGGCAGTCTGGTGTCTCTCACAGCTTGGTTTGGTTCATGGATTGTCCCTCTCACTTGTTCTTTTCTTGGAGTTCTACAGCTTCCTTCTTTATATTTTGCATATGGCTTTTCTGACATTCATATCATCGCACTCTATGGCATCCAAAGATTGTATATAATCTCTGTACCTGTGGCTTGCATCTATGATTATAATGGTTCAATTTGTTTTGAAGTTCATATGGTTTGAGGCTTGTATGATTTGTATGGTTCGACCCTGAATGGTCTCATTATATATGGGTCTCAGTGCTTCGCATTTAGCTCAGTGAAACATCATCTGTGGCTCTCGCATCTTACTATATCATGATATAATTCAGCAGGAGAACTTCTTCGTTCTCAGTATGGGAATGACATTATTTTTGCGGTAGCAAATGGTGGGGCGCGCTACGCGTTGGGAATTCTGCCCAGAAATTCGCCAGCAAATCTATGCATCGCTATACGGATCCATAGTGCGTAAATCTAATCGTGTCTCCAAATTCTTATGGTCCAACCAGCCCTCTCACTTATATCATAGCCTTTCTCATACTGATATACCATCATGCCCATTGAGGATATCCGATGGAGCACTTTGCCATATTCATTATCTCAGTGGGTTAGAATCTATAGCAAATCAGAATGCTGGACATGATATTTCAGTTTGTTAAGTGCTTAGAGGAAATTGATCCTTGTGATAATATCACTGATGAAGATATCCGAATGGCTATTCAAAATGCATTTATTGATGAGCATACCTCAATCTGTGGATCAAAATATTCTTGGGAAGCTGCTATAGAACAAGGCACATCAATGGATTTCATTAATTTGATTAGTATCGAAGGAGTTGCTACTTTTCCATACAAAAGGAAATCATGATTTTTGCATGTAGTGAAGGATCTTCATGCAGCCATAAAACTCTGTGAGCCAGCTCTAATTTCTGTTGATGGAGATCCTTGGTATATACGTTTTGGTCCTCAGCCAGAGGCACATGTATATAAATATTCTGGAGAGTCCAAAGTTGCAAATATGACTGTAATTAGGAAGACAGGGAAATGTGCAGCATTTCTTGCTAATATCGATAGTCATTCTTCAGCTACTGTACATTTTAATGGAAAGGTGTTTCATCTGCCACCTTGGTCTGTCAGCATATGGTCTGATTGTAAGAATGTGGTATTCAACACTGCAAAGGTTGGATCTCAAACATCCATTGTAAACACGAAAAGGAGGCGCAAGCCACACTTGGGCGCATGCGACCCACTTGGCTCGAATGCGACCCACTTGAACGCACAGCAACCCAGATCAATCAAAACACCTGGAGATTGCAAGAATGCGTATCTTTGATGTATGGATTGACTTTGTCAATCTTCGATCTGAGACATATGCAGAGCGCATATGTACCCGAATGGGCCGCGTAAGAGAAAATAAAACGCAGAGGTGAACAGGTTCTTGCAGTGGCTGGGGAGGTTCATTTAGAGAGATGTATTAAGGATTTAAGAGAGAGATTTGCTTGTGTTGATCTGGAAGTGTCCCCCCCTATTGTTTCTTATAGGGAAACTATAGAAGCAGAAGCTGCCACTTCTATGGACAGCTATAAGAATGTATCAACAACTGCTGATTTTGTCGAGAAGACCACGCCCAATGGGAGATGCACAGTACGGGTACAAGTTATAAAATTACCACCTGCATTAACTAAGGTTCTTGATGAGAATGTAGAACTGTTTCAAGATATTTTAGATGGAAAGTTGGGCCATGGAAAGACTGCTAGTGTGAGTTTGAAGAAAGAAAGTAAGATGTGGAGCAGGTGAAACACAAGAGGATCCAATTTTGGTGCTTTGTTAAAAACGCATGAAATGCTGTAACAACGAGTTTTATTCAAATGACAAGTGGAAAATTGACAGTTAAAGACTGAAAACCAAAGTTAGAATGAAGACATCGACCACAATAGGAGAATAGGATTCGATTCCTATTTAAAAACTTCAGTTAACGATTTTACAGGATCTGCCACTCCAGCCTTTGTCTTTTAATAGGCCATCAAAGCGTTTCAAAGGGAGCGATGCTCTGTCTTCAGAACATATGATTGGCTTTCCAGCCTTGTTTGTTAATAATAATTAAAACCATCCCTTATTTTGGTTGATTGTTTTTATCGAGTTAAGCCTATTTAAGGTATTGAATAATCATTTGTAAGGGGGGGAAGAGTTCTGAGAGCTAGTGTAGGAGAAAAACAGAGAGCTCTATTGTACAGTTTGACAGAGGAGTAATTAAATGGTCAGCTCTGATTTATAAGATTCCTGTGGTTTGAATTTTAGCTTATGTTTTCTTTACTGTTTCATATGTAATCTCGTAATGTTTTTTCGTTTCATTCATAATCATTTCACTGAATGCTTTTGCAGTAAGATAGGCAGAATTCAATTTATTTGCTCTGCCTTGAAGGAGCGTTAGTATATGTGTATTTTCTTCTGTCTGAAAGGGATTCATTGTTAAATGCCCCTTTCAGCTTTCTTAAGCAGTCTTTACATTCCATTTAAATTCAGATTAATGGTTAAACTTCACTCCTACCTTGCCTTATAGAATAATCTGCGCCTTTGATTAAAACTCTGCTCATGCTGTTCTTAATCCCATGCTTCCCAGAAAACCCCATCATTTATTAAAAACCCTTTTCTATCAATTTACTAGCCTAAAATCAGTACCTTTTAAAGTCATCTCGCACCCTATTGTTCATTTTATCGAGATTGACGGAGAGAGCCCTCTCCTGTCCTCGTAGGGCTAGCTACGAGGCTGAGCATGGTTTGATGTTGCCTCGAACCTACTTTGGCGCGGTCGGCCATGTGCAAAATGGCGACCATGCGCGGGAAGATGGTTTCTTGTTGATTTGTGATCGACTTGTAGGTGTCTTGCCCAGTACGAAATCAAGTTGCGAGATCGATGCGCGATGGTGGGCAATGATCGGTTACATATGAAGAATTTGAAACATTCCTGGGTGTCAATGATCGAGAGATTCGATTACTTACAATGATCACTCATGCTGATAGTAGGGTATGTAGCCAAACCCTGCCTTTGTGTGAAGAAGTTTGTAAAGGGTTAGAGATCAGTTGATTTTGAAATTAATGAAGAATTTTTCAGTGTCTTGCTTCAATGTTTGAAATCTCTGAAGTTTCCTCTTGAAGCTAAAACTGGTGTCTGTGAGTTAATTGTTGAAATATTTGAGAAAGAGATTCAGTATTTAAATGATCAAATCCAAACATATGAATTCCGAGATCCCAAAAAGTTCTTGGAAACTCTTCCTCCTTCAAAACAAGAAACCATAGAGTTACATGTGGATGTTTGCATTGATAGTGTGCAGCTGGAAGTATGTATTGCAGAGTTGGGGCAGCAAACAGAGTCTGGCTTTTGTGATCCTATTTCAACATACATGGAAATTTTTTTCAGTTTGACTGATAGATCAAACTGTCTTTTACATAACCAGACTCATTATGTGCATGTGGGGCTGCTAGCAAGTGCATCTGTGATCTGGTTGAAGCACTCTCAAGCAGCATTCTTCTCAGATTTACTTGAATGGTTGATCTGGCATTACAGCATCACTTGATCTATTGGCTCTGTAGTGAATTAGGGTAGATTTTGTAAATAAATAAGCAGCCAAAAAGCAGCATTTCGTTCTAGTTTCATTACAGTTTTAGTTTGAAGTTTGCCGAGTCAGTTTTTCAATAATTTCAGTCAAGTTTCAGTCTATAAATGAGTCGAAAGTCTCGTATTTTCTGTATTTCAGGAATGTCATCAATGTGAAATTGATTCTTCTTCAAAACCCTGTTTTGAAGAAGAAATCATTAAATGTGTTTTTTAGAATATGTATCAAATTCTCCAGCTCTTCAAGTGGCAGCGGTTTCATCAACTCCTATCCCTGCAAGCAGACAAAGAAAAATCCCTCATTCAAAATCAGCAAATTTAAAAAGGGAATTAGAAAACAGAGTTTGTAATAATGTGTTGGAGCATAATTGGCAAAGAATATTGCAAAGAGGATTTCATCAGATGGTGGCGGTGCACTCATCATTGATTATGGACAAATATGGAAGGCGCCCACTTCTAATGATTGCTGCAGGAGGAATGTGCATAAGCTGCTTCATTATTGGATCATTTTACATACAGGGACCTTTTGATGGGTCTTCTCTTCTACTACTTACAAGAAAATTATCATTAATTGGTCTTTTGGATTATATTGCAACATTTTCAATGGGCATGGGTGGAATTCCATGGGTCATGATGTCTGAGATATTTCCTTTTAATATGAATCGTATTGCTGGCAGTCAGGTGTCTCTCACAGCTTGGTTTGGTTCATGGATTGTCACTCTCACTTTTTCTTTTCTTGGAGTTCTACAACTTCCTTCTTTATATTTTGCATATGGCTTTTCTGACGTTCATATCAGCGCACTCTGTGGCATCCAAAGATTGTATATAATCTCTGTACCTGTGGCTTGCATCTATGATTATAATGGTTCGATTTGTTTTGAAGTTCATATGGTTTGAGGCTTGTATGATTCGTATGGTTCGACCCTGAATATATATGGGTCTCAGTGCTTCGCATTTAGCTCAGTGAAACATCATCTGTGGCTCTCGCATCTTACTATATCATGGTATCTATGGTACTCTCATTACTCTGTATCATGGCTCTCGCTTTCCATTGTCTCTTGGCATTTCAAAGGTATGATCACAGCCACAGTATATTGGCTCAAAGTCTCAATGCTGTTCTGCGATGGGTGTTTTGTTGCTACAGATATAATTCAGCAGGAGAACTTCTTCGTTCTCAGTATGGGAATGACATTATTTTTGCGGTAGCAAATGGTGGGGCGCGCTACGCGTTGGGAATTCTGCCCAGAAATTCGCCAGCAAATCTATGCATCGCTATACGGATCCATATTGCGTAAATCTAATCATGTCTCCAAATTCTTATGGTCCAACCAGCCCTCTCACTTATATCGTAGCCTTTCTCATACTGATATACCATCATGTCCATTGAGGATATCCAATGGAGCACTTTGCCATATTCATTATCTCAGTGGGTTAGAATCTATAGCAAATCGGAATGGTGGACATGATATTTCAGTTTGTTAAGTGCTTAGAGGAAGTTGATCCTTGTGATAATATCACTGATGAAGATATCCGAATGGCTATTCAAAATGCATTTATTGATGAGCATACCTCAATCTGTGGATCAAAATATTCTTGGGAAGCTGCTATAGAACAAGGCACAGCAATGGATTTCATTAATTTGATTAGTATCGAAGGAGTTGCTACTTTTCCATACAAAAGGAAATCATGATTTTTGCATGTAGTGAAGGATGTTTTGGAGACCTTTGATGAATCAAGAATGGTGCCTTATCTTCTCCCATTATTAGCATTTGTCCTTCGTATATTAGAATCCTGTGCATTAAGTTTAGAACATCAAAAGGATGCCATCTTCCAGAGTGATATGCGATGTGAAGACCGTGTGTAACATCATCACTGCCAGTTCTAATGCATGTATTTAAAACAGATAGTGTAAGTTGTCATGGAGTAAAGTAGAAATGGACACCAGCCATAGTTGAGTTGCGAAAGGGATAAAAGTGGCTGGCCAGTTGTCAACATGGGAGTATTGTGTCATCAATGGGAGCCTACGTAACAGAGAAATAAGATTCGATCTTCTATTGATAGCTTCAGTTAAATCTCCAAGTGGATCTACGCCCCAGTTGATATCTTTAAGTGGCCATCAGAGGATTTTAAACCGCATTGAGTTGTTTGTATATAAGTCGTTGTTTTATGATAGAACCTTCTGCAGATGAATTAAAGATATCAGTAACGTGGCAATCGTAAAGGTATCAGATGAATTAAGCACATGGAAAATGTAACGTGGCAATTATTGCAGAGGATGTTTCACATTTTGGCTTTCTAGCACTGCTCTCTATGGTTGCCGTAGCTGGGTCTGCCTGGATTTACTGCCACTGGATGTCAAACCCCACCAACGAGTCCCTGCAATTGCTCTCATTTAATCAACGTTACAATTCCCCTGTATCCAGCAATGTGCAATCAGTCACCGCGGATATTGCTTTCAAATCCTCTTCTCCTATGATACTCACAATTAATCTACGAAGGTAAGGCCTGCTTGTTTTGGTCAACATGGTCAGACAGAACATCATTGCAGACATTGCTCATGTAGAGTTTTCCTTGTGGCGACGTTCTATTCAAGAAAGGAGAAGGACCCACATATACTTAAGATTATTTTTCACAGTTAATGGAGTTGGTTGAGAAAATCGTGAGCAAATGCAGACAAATAGGAACAGATTTGCCTATCTTTGTCTTCAGTTAATAATTCATAGGGTCTCCGCTCCAGGTTTAGTTTCCATTGGTCATTAGAAATTCTTAGCTGGAATAATGTAACGATGCTCCTTTTTGGAGCAGACCTTTCCTATTTTCATCATTTTAGTGGAAACAACGCCCTTATTTTTGGGTCGATCTGTTTTCTCCTAGCTGAGTTTTATTTAATGTATTAAAAAATCACTTGTAAAGAGGGGAGAGAATTCCGAGAGTCAGTGCGTGGAGGAGAACAGAGCGCTTTCTTGTATAGTTTTTTGACAGAGTTTAATGAAAAATACAGCTTTCGACCCCCGAGATTCTCGTGGTATGACATTTGACATATGTTTCTTCTCTCGTCTCATATGTATCTTGTAATGTTTTTTTCATTTCATTCCTAAATCATTTCGTTGAATACTTTTAAGTGAGAAAGGCGGAATTCAATTTATTTGCTCTCGTCTTGAGGAAGTATTCATAGTTAATGTTTTTCTTCCGTTTGACAAGGATCCATCTTCTATGCCCTTGTCGTCTTCTCAGCAATCTTGACATTCCGTTTGTCTCAATTTAATTGTTAAATTTCTTGCCTACCTTGCCTCGGGAGATAATCCGTGTTTTTTCATTTAATCTCTCGCTCTTGTTGTCTTTGCCTCACACGACCCGTGAAAAACCCAAACATTTATTAAAAACCCTTTTCATATCTCTTTACTAGCCTAAGATCGGGCTTTTTCCTTATCGGTTGTCTCGACCTCTTTTGAAAATTTTCCGCCGAGATAGACCCGAGAGAGCCCTCTCCTGTCCTCGTAGGGCTAGGTACGAGGCTAAGGTTGGTTTGATGTTGACTCGAGCCTCGCCTTCTTCAGACCTAAGGCGGATTCGAGCGCTAACACTTGCCATGAGGAATGGTTTCTTTTGTGGTCGAACACTTCACAAGCATGACCCTAATGAAGTGTTGTTAACAACACTTCCTTCGGTCTTCATGCTTTATTATTTCCTCTTGCTACTCATACCGTTATAGGTGCATTTAATGCATCAATAATATGTCTTGTATCATTTGATTAGGTGTGTATCCACTTTTTTCGAGAGTTTAAGCGAGACCCAAAGAAAGGAGAAATCAGCGGTAGCCAAAACCACACCCCGGACGGGATCCCTATTCCAAAAAGGTTCAAGGTCTAATTGGGACCTTTTACCGGGGAGATCCCCCTGTTGTTGGTCGGACGGAAATTTCCCGTCAACATGTGTATAGTTATTTGTGCAGGGACTCCATTTTCTTCAATGCACAGTCTTACAGTTTAATATCTAATACTGTAAATTTTCGACAATTCAATATGTCATTCATTGACAGTATATTTGTTTTCTTCTATATAGGTTGGTCCATACCTCTTTGAAGAATTCATCCTCTTGAATTCTAAACTAAATTTAGATTGATAATATTGTTGTAACAATTTAGTTTGGACCCTTGAATCTGCCTATAATTTATGATAGATGTAATTTGTAACTTATATTTAGAATAATGTCATGGTGACTATGATATAATGCAGTCACTATCATAATTTTGAATTATATTTCTCTATTGCGTGTACTTTATTCTATGTGACATTGATACTCTTTGAGTTAATGTAATAATTTATGTGTCTCAATATCTCTTCTAGTTATTGTACAGTAGGAGATCTTTCTTTCTTTCCACATGTATTTATCTATGTTTTTTGTGTACACAGTTTTAAAATTTACAACCTAACCTCAGATTTAAACCTGATACTAAGGTTTAGAATTTCTAAGTGTTGTTTTATTAACTTATAATTATCTATGTAACCATATAGATCAAATATATTTACTAGAGTTGTTGTTTGTTAAATAAATCAGACTATGTAAATAAATTTTATACAAAATTTAATCATGCATAGAATTAACTTTCTTATACACTTCCATATATTATAATTAAATCATAATTCAATACAAATAGATAAATTCAAAATTTTTGTAGCAATAAAATTCATAACACAAAATTGACTTACTTTTGCATACCAACTTTGGTAAGGCTATTTTCCACCCAACCTTGAGATTTCTCTTGACATCTCCCCTCGAGTAGAGACAAATTCCTATATAGTGAATACAAATTATTGTCTACCTAAGAATGTAATATATAATATTTATTTCCTTTCAACATGTTTCCATAACTGCATCCAGTTAATCAGGATGTTGTTTTCCTTTTGCCTAGGCTTTCCTTTTGTTTTTTCCACAAAAGTACTTTAAAACTAGCTTTTTCCTCTTTCTAGTTTTATTTCACGTCTTCCCATTAACATTCCACTTTACTAAGGTATCTTTTTAGAATTTTATCTCCAATATAATAATTTAAATTTAATTTATTTTCTCCAAGGATTTTTGGAGAATCTAGGAAGGTCTTTGGAATGTTATCCATCCTCATGGATTTGAAATCCTGGTCTCCATTTATACTCCAGTCTTTGCACAAAAATCAAAATTTCACATTTATTAAATTTAAAAAATAAAATATGTCCACAACAATTGTTTTGCTTTAGGTCCACTCAACCTTTATGAATTTTCCAAATTTCTAATTAAAACAGTAAACATGTGGATATTACATATTCCCCCTATGAAAAAAACATCATCCTTGGTGTTACAAAATATTAATTCACTTTACAAATAGTGATGGATATTTTCCTTCATTTCTTCTTCTCTCTCCCAAGTAGCTTCTTCAGGTGAAAAGTGCCTCCATTGCACTTTCACCCTAGCTATAATCCTATTTCTAAGCTCGATTTATTCCCGTGCCATTATATGAAGAGGCTCTGGAAGAGATTCCACTTCTGGTTACACCTGTATCACATTCCAATCAATTACATGAGTAGGATCATGTACATAATTTTTCAAGAAGGAAACATGAAAAACATTGTGAACCTTAATGTGACTAGGTAGAGCCAACTTATAAGCTACTGGCCCCACTCTTTTTAGAACTTCAAATTCTCCACAGTAGTGTGCTGCTAACTTAGCACAACTAAATTAGCAGCACACTTCGAAATAGGACGCTAGTTAGGGTGAAAGTGTAGTGGGGGGCTCTGAAATAAATTCCCCTTCTGATTCCACCTGTATCACTTTTTAATCAATTACATGAGTAGGATCATGTACATACTTTTTCAATAAGGAAACATGAAAAACACTGTGAACCTTAATGTGACTAGGTAGAGCCAACTTATAAGCTATTGGCCCCACTCTTTCTAGAACTTCAAATGGTCCACAGTAGCATGGTGCTAATTTATCACAAATACCAGTATATAAGGTACTCTTTTTAGGCTTAATCATTAAGTAAACATGGTCTCCCACTTTGAAATCTCTATGAATTCTCTTTTTGTTTGCATAACTCTTTTGTCTGTCTTGAGCTGTCTTAATGTTTTGTTGAATTCTCTTCACAGTTCTCTCCATCTCTGGTAATGCATCTGGTCCAAAAATTAACTTATCCTCTGATTGACTCCAACTAAGTGGGGTGTGGAACTTTCTTCCATACAGTGCTTCAAAAGGACTCATTTTATTGAAGCTTGATAACTATTATTATATGAAAATTCTGCCAGATGTAGAAAGTCTTCCCATATTGTATGTATATCCATAACATACATGTGTAACATGTCTTCTAGAATCTGGTTTGTCCTTTCAGTTTGTCCATCTACTTGGGGATGGCAGGTGCTACTAAATTTCAATTTGGTATCCATTCCTCCAAACAGAGTTTTCCAAAAAGATGAATTAAACATTTCATCTTTGTATGATATAATCATTTTAGGAATACCATGTAACTTTACAATCTCTTTCATAAATACATTAGCTACTTGAGTTGTACGAAATGTAGTTTATACTAGTAAAAAGTGTGAAACTTTAGTCAATGCTTATACAACCACCATTATATAATCATGTTGATATTTAGTTCTAGGAAAACCTAAAATAAAATCTATGGAAATTATTTCCCACTTCTATTGTGGAATAGGTAAAGGATTCAACAAGCCTGTTGGATGTTGATGTTCTACTTTTACTTGTTGACATTCTAAACATATAGATAGGTAATCACCCACATATTTCTTGATACCATGCCAAAACATATTCTTTCTCAATTCTAAAATCAATTTTAGATAACCAGGATGCCCTGCGTAGGGTTGTTTATGATATTAATCCAAAATTTCATGTTTTAATGAGCTCACATTTGGAATATACAATATTTTTTATAATAAATAAACCCTTTATGGTTTCCTATATATCCCGATATTTCAGTGTTCTGCAATTTTTCTTAGAGTTTTTCATAGTTTGAATATTGACTCACCACTTCTTGTATCAATCCTTCTATGTCAAATTTCACACTACTTCCAGCACTAGTCAAAATATGATGAACATTCCTACTCAAAGGATATGCAATCTTATTTTCCTTTCCTTTAATATGTTTCATTTCCAAGTCAAATTCACTAAGGAAAGACAACCATCTAGCTTGTCTAGCATTTAAATCAGATTGTGTAAAAATGTATTTCAAGCTTATGTGATATGTCATCAGTACAAACTTCTTTCGTAACAGATAATGTCTCAATATATTAAAAGCACGTATTACAATGATAACTCTAAGTCATATACAGTGTAGTTCAGTTCATGTTTCTTTAATTTTCTTGATTCATAGGCTATGACTAAGTTTTCTTGTAATAATACCCCTCCTAATCCTTCTGCACAAGAATCTGTACACACTACAAATTATTTTTTTGTATCAACAATCTTCAAAATAGGAGCAGTTGTTAGTTTAAGTTTTAACTGTTAAAAACTATGTTGAAACTTTTCTATCCACTCAAACTTCACTCCCTTTTTTTGTAGAGATATAATAAGATATGCTAAGGCTGAAAATCCCTCTACAAATCTCTTGTAGTATCCAGCAATACCCATGAATGATCTTATGGTTGGAACGTTAATAGGTATAGTCCAGTCCATGATAGCTTGTATCTTCTATGGGTCTACTTCCAATCCTTCCTCTGAAATTACATGACCCAAATACTGAAATTTATCTTTGTAAAATTCACATTTTCTCAATTTGGCATATAGCTTATGTACTCTAGGTGTTTTAAAGAAAATTCTGAGATGTTCTTTATGTTCTGCTTCATTCTTAGAATATACCAAAATTTCATCAATAAACACCAACACAAATTTCTCTAGAGACTTATGTAATACACTATTCATTAGACACATGAATGTAGCAGGTGCATTAGTCAACCAAAAGGGTACAACAACAAATTCATAGTGCCCATATCTAGTCTTGAACATTGTCATGTTTATGTCTTCATATTTAATTCTTATTTGATGATAGCATGTTCTTAAATCAATATTTGAAAAGATAGTAGCTCCTCTAAATTTATCAAATAAGTCATATATTCTAGGTAGTGGATATCTGTTCTTTATAGTCAATTTATTTAGTTGTCTGTAGTCTATACACATCATGAATGTGCCATATTTATTTTTAACAAACAGTATAGGTGCTCCCCAAGGAGACACACATGGCCTGATATAACCTCTATCCCATAACTCTTGTAGTTGCAGTTTTAATTCTAACAACTCAGGAGTACTCTAGGGAGAGGTGTATCTCCAGGTACCAATTCAATTGAAAACTCAATTTCTCTTTTAGGGGCTAAATGGGGAATTTCATCTGGAAATAGATATTTGAATTCTCTAATTTCTGGTAAATTTTCTACAGCTTCTTTTTGAGTTGGTTTTCCTAATTCCTCCACTTGCATAGCACACACTTGAGAACCTTTCCATGTTGTCCTTTTCAATTGTAATGTTGAAATATGTCTTATTGACATTGGTCTAGGTTTTCCTTTTACTATCACTGGTTTTCCCTCATAATCTATACAATAAATTGTTTTATCGAAGAAATTAACTATTGATTTCTATTTTTATAATCAGTCCATTCCCACTAACACATCATAGGAACCTAGATCCAAAATATTTAACTTCAACCCATTTTCATACCCATTTAAATTTACAGCGATCTTTGCTAATTTATGGGTAACTTTTCTTTTTGTTCCAGTAGCTAACTGAACTAACCATGCTTGCTGACATTTTTCTGATTTTAATTTGTAGTTTTCCACCATCTCTAGACTTATATAGCTTAAATTTTGTCTTGAATCTATCAAAATAGAAACAAGTTGTTCAGTAATCATACCTCCGATTTTGATCATGGTTGATTGATGTTCAGCTTGGAAATCCTCTAGTACATCACTGATTTGTGGAATGTTTCTAGCAAAGTCATTTACAGTACTCGCCTCTCTCAACACTTTAATATTTTCAAGTGTTTGATGAGGGAAGTCATGTAACATATGAATTTCTCCACAACCCTAGCACTTTTATGGTTCCTTCATTTTTACAATTCCTTCTTTCTTGTTTTTTACATCCATATGTTCAGATCTAGTTTGTGATTAGGCTAGTTGATTTTATCCAATTTTTTTAAACTTATTCCTTTGATGTTTTTTCCGAAAGTTTCTCAAGTATGCTGGCTTCACTCTTTTTCCACTAGGGTCACCTTTCCCTTTTTCGTTGTTTTGACAAATTTTTCAGCTGATCGTTTCTACCTTTTCACTATTGATAACACAATCTTGCTTTGTGTAGCGCCTCATCCATTGTCTTGGGATTATCAAATTCTATTCTCTCCTTGTATATAGTAGGTAGGAAGTTTAAAAATCGTTGTACCTTGGCCTTCTCTTATCTAATATAAGGCACATAGCAAAGAATGTTAGTGAATTTGGTGACAAAATCATCTATAATGAGTTGTCCCAATCTCAGCTCATGAAACTCCTTGGCATTATCATCATAATATCTCTCATTTAGATATCTAGATTTGAATTATGTTTGAGAGTATTCCCAAGTAACAGTTTTCTCATATAGTACATGTACCATTGTTTTTTCTTCCCACCACAAGGTAACCTTACCTTGTAGTTGGTAAATAGCCAATATAGCTTTCAAGTTACTTCCATTTTCATAGGCTTGAAAGTATTTTACCATATTTATAATTCGAGCTTCTGCATCTTCCTCCTTTCACCATCATCAGTGGGAGGTTTAATTTTTCGAAATTTTGATTACAATTCCTTTTTCTTTCTGGACTGTTGTCCAGCTGCTCCAGGATCCTCAGATCCCTCTGAGTTGGTTTTATCTTCTTCTCTCTTTCTTCCAGGGTCCTCACTTTCGTGACTAGGCATTCAGTTTAATTCCTTAATCAACCTCTCTTTCTCTTCGATGGCTTGCAGCAATCGTTCATTGTTGGTTCTCACATGAATCAATTCTTGTTGCATCTCCCTGAACATATACAGTAACTCAGCATTTTGTTCTAGTGGATTTCCCTCACCACCCAGATATACGTATATGCCTCCTCCGTCGCTCATAATGATAGTTGTACTTTTCCTCACTAAATCACTATACAGAAAAGTTAAATTAGTGCAAAAAAAAAATTAATTAAAAAAATTTATAACAACAATTTTTTTTCTTTTCTATGTGAGGAAAGATATATGCCCAGTGTTTGAACATGGACTCTAATACTATTTGTAACAAATACACTTCCCAAAAAAAATTAATTTCTAATTATAACATAATTATTAAATTTGTCGTTAACGACATTGAATTTGTTCGTCACTATTCGCCAAAACTCTTTCATTATATTTTCTGTTGTTATGCTTTCCTTCACAACTTATGAATTTAGGTATATATTTTTTCTAATGTTTACTATCCTTGTCCTTCCTATTGTATTCCTAATTCATTTTCATTTGTGGCTGTACTTAACGATAGTTCGCCATCAACTTGTTCTACTTTAACTGTCGTTATAATATTTATACTGAATCTAGTAGAATATAGTAAAGTTACACTTTACATTATATCTTAACATTCTTATGTTCTTCTAGACCTACTTTCATTAATTTATAAACTTACATATTATATGGTACTCTATGTCACTCTTAATATTCATAAGATTTAATATTATATACTATCAAAATTCCTCATTTGATACTTATACCTTATTTTGTTAAACTAAAAATATATAAAAAAAACCTATTCCAAAGGATTGAATAAGCTATATAATGTACCATATTACATTAATTCCAAGCTCATCATATAATTGTGATGCAACCTAACGGTCTCAATTAAACAAAATGTCACCTCATGCAAGGTTAGTGGAATTAACACCACATATTCTCTCCTTAACTTGACCTCTTTATCAATTTAAATCAAATGCATGCGGAAGTTTTTACACTTTACCATTATGGATTACCGTGCCTTCATCATACCTTATCACGTGCATGGCTTCACTTTATAAAAATACTTCAGACCTATGGGTGGTGCCCACATAACCCTTTATATACGCACACAGAGGATTATATAACTTCATATATACATACTTTATGGGATCAACATCATTTTCCCTTTCTAACATATTCCCATATAAGTCAACTTTATCTGCATATACGCATGAAACTGCTTGCTGTAGGGTCCACAAAACCCTCAGCCAATCACTGTGCATCACAAGTCGCTTACCAACAAGTTTAAACACTTACCACATAACGCTAAACCTTAATTCTTGCGAAAGTGTGTTATTGCGTGGTACTGACACATCACACTGCATCTACCCATCCTCTCCACTTCACGTCACAATAAAAACATTTTCACTTGTGAAATTTTAACACTAACCGTTATTTCCTCCGAATTGCAAAACTGTGTACTGTCAAGACGTGGCCTCCCTCATCGCATCACAATTTATCTTATTTACCTTGTGAAGTCGTCAACTTAACTTCTAAAATCATCTATGTGTGATATTGCACTACACTCACATGTGTCCACATCCACAAATCTCCAACTTTTCCTTATTGTGTAATTTTTTTCGTTTAATTGCTTGCCTTCATTTCTACCTGCACTTGATCTCCGCTGTTAATTCTTAAATATTTTTTTTTGTGAAATAATCTTGTTCATCCATTCACCTCTCTGGAATTTATAAGTATTCTTTGCCTTCGTTCCTTTCTCTGATTTATGCCACTTTGTTGATTTGTTTTCTTCTGACTACTTCTCCTTTTCTCCTTCGGAATAATTCAAGTCTATCTCTCCTGAGCTTATTCTGTCGCCTTTAATGCTATCTCTAGCATGATCATAAAGTAATTTTTGTCTTATTTCTTCGAATCATAATTTCTCAACCTGTACACACATTTATCTATACAAATTTACTATCATAAACTTTATTCTGAACTAATTAATTCTGAGACTGGAATCTCCCCAGATTCTACCCAACCATAAGTCCTTTTTCACTCATAAATACTTACATAATCAGCTATAATTAATACACTAGTATAGAATTATTTCTATTATGGAACATTCAACCCATAACATAAATTACACTGAGTCAATCGAGAATTCGATTTCTCATTAAACAAATAAATATACAAATACAAGAAAATATGTTTACAATCTGGCTTTGGCATGATACGCCTTGTACATGACCCTTTTCTCTTTACTCTCTCTCTCTCTCTGCCCATAGGCTTACAAATCAAACCTCCTATCTAAGAATAATGATCTTTTTTCTACTGTTTGTGCCTTTGAGTCTTTACAATTATATACAAAAGCTTTTGAGCCAATTTTGGTTCAGATCCATAGGTTACTCAAAAAAATCCCTAAACCCTGTAAGTCCTTAATTAATTCTTAAAATGCCTTCTTTATCCCTTGAGGATCTCAACACTCAACTAGATTTTAAGGATCGTGCATAAATCAAGAACTACTTTCTAATCTAAGATTTACAATATTTTAGAATATCTCAATCCACACCAATCACTCATCAATCACTCATGTTCTTCTACATTCGATAAAATTTACAATATGCCTCTCGTTATTTAATAAAATCCTATTCTAAATGTCTCACCTAAATCACTCAAAATATTTAAAATTACATTAATTAAATACTTTATGAAAACTACTCTTTTGAAAAACACAAGACCCCCTAGATTCCACTAAATGTACAAATTTTCAAAACCATGATGCTCCTGCATCAGACTCCCAAGTTAGAAAATATTCATGATCTCTATATCATGTACTTCCAATATTTGTCCTCATGGATCCCATACTTTGTTATGTAGTCTATGTTTGGTTGTTGTTGTTTGTTGTTGTTCTCCAGGTCTCCATACTTTAGGTTGCATTGCCCCACTAGGTATGCCTTCACAGTCTGTTGTTGTATTTCTCCTGCTGTTGTTGCTTTGCTTCCTCGATGTTGTCTTCTTCTCAGACAACTTCATCATCAAAATTCTTATGCTTTCAATCTCCATGTCTAGTTTATCTTCTGACTGGTACTCTCTCTGCAAATTGTCGTTATAATCAGTTGACTCATCCTCAAACTGTTGTCTATTACTTTTATTTTGAAGTTGTTGGATTCTTACTAATACCCTTACATCCTTACCCTCTTTTTCATTCTGAACTTCTATCTCATCTCCAAACAACCTCTATTCAATATCTTCAAATTCACTTTCACAAAGTAAACTGCTTTTCAACTCCCTGAATGCAATAAAATTTTCTTCTAGTTGTTGGTTATAATTCTATTCTCCTTCATCGTTATTGTCTGTGAACAAATTTTTTTTTTTCATTCTCATATTTCCTTTGAACTTCATTCTTACGTTCAAAAGATAATATGTCTTCTATCTCCTTTATTACAACATCATTTCTATCTTCTTCATCACCTACAAATACATCATATACTTGACAATTTAAACTCACATCATTCTCCTTAGATGTTATAAACATCTCGTCTCCTTTGGCTGTAATTTCCTCTTCACTTTTAGGCTCTCTCAACAACTCTTCTAGTACTCTAATCTCTCCCTTACACTTAAAAAGTATAAAGTCATCTCTGGACTTCCTCATAACAGTCTCCAACAACTGGTCTTCTTTTTTCCTACCCATGACAATCAAACATTTCACAATTTCTTCATCTTGTCCTTCTTTCACATCTTCATTTTCCTCATCAAAGAAAATACCTTGCTCAGGTTTACAAAAGTAAACTTATTTTGCTTGCTTTTGAATACCAATATAAGCCAAACTTCCTCTTCTTCCAATTCTATCAGTATGCTGAAAAAAAATATCTTCCTTCAATTGTGTATGAATTTATTCATGAGACCTAACTCTCTCATCCTTATTCTTTAAAGAAAAATTCAGATTCTGACTCTCTGCTTCCTTTTCTTTGAAAATTCCAAAATATTGTCCATCATCATGTATTCCACTTGCAACCATACACAAATTATTAAATTCAAAATCATTAGGCCCAATTTCCCCAACTGATGTTTCAACCATCACTGCTGCATATTCAATTTCAAAACAAACTTTTTCATCTCCAACAACTTCATTTTGTTGTAGCTCCACTCCTTTGAGCTTCTATATTCTCAATTGAACATTCATTATCTGCTCAAGTTTCCTCAACTCCTCTATTAGCTGCATATTCATCTATTTCTTTCTCTTCTCTTGTAGTCTATGCCACTTAAATTTTTTTCTCATAGTCCAATCATACCTCTGGTATAACTTATTTATTTGCAACATATCCATCAACAATGTAATTTGTAAATTTATCTCAGTTTTCTCTCTGTCAATCTCTTCTCGACTTATATTCTTTATTCTATTAACCTTGTCATATGTCTTCTCTCTTCTTCTGTTGTGGCTTCTCTCTGAATCCCTCCTATGACTCTCAATAGTCATTCTTCCATCTCTTGTGAAGTGCATCTGTTCACTTGTGAACTACACTAAGCCTCTCCTTCTCAGAAAGTCTCCATACCTGCTACAAGTACCTCACCAAGCCATCTCTCCTCGGCCTTTTGGTAACACCGGTTCTCTCTCTCTAGAACCTCTCTTTGGAAAAATCCTTTTCTACTTGGCTTCTACAATTATACTTTCTTTTGATAACACTCTTGTCCTCTCTGTCCAACCTTCAACTAGATTCTTCAGGTTCACTGCCACTTTCTTCAGGGTATTCACTTTACTCTGTCTTCAAGAACACAACATGTTCGTCTTCTCTTTACAAATTTCCTCTTGCTACTTTTGTTGAGATATTTCTCTTTTTTCTGTAACCTGCAAAACTTGAACCAGTGTTAAATAAAAAAATACCTGAATGATCTCACAAGTAGTCTACTTCCACTCTTCACATTCAAATGGATCTTCATTCTTCTCTAGAAAAAAACCAGCACTTTGTCAGATTTTATTGACTCACTTTCCTCCCTGTAATTATCTCCACTTTTTCATATTTACAATCTCACTCCTCCTCCTCTGATCCACAATCACGTTGAATCTCATTTTTTTCTGCTACCAATGTCTTCTGCATAGTTTAACTCTGTCATCATCATCAAAACTCCACTTGATCTGATTTTTCCCAAAAGAGCTTTTACTCACTCTAAAACACAATTGATGCAACCTAATGGTCGTAATTAAACAAAATGTCACCTCATGCAAGGTTAGCGGAATTAACCCCACATGTTCTCCCCTTAACTTTACCTCTTTATAAATTTAAATCAAACGCATGCGAAAGTTTTTACACTTTATAATTATGCATTACCGTGCCTTCATATTACCTTATCACATGCATGGCTTCACTTTATAAAAATACTTTAGACTTGTGGGTGATGCCCACATACTCATGTATATACGCACACAGAGGGTTATAAAATTTCATACCTACATACGTTATGTGATCAACATCATTTTACTTTATAACATATTCCCATATAACTCAACTATTATCCACATATACGCATTGAACTACCTACTGTACGGTCCTTGATACCCTGAACCAATCACTGTGCATCACAAGTCTCTTGCCCGCAAGTTTAAAAACTTACCATATAACATCAAACCTTAATTCCCGCGAAGTGTGCTATTGCGTGGTACTAACACGTCGCATTACATATACCCATCGTTTCCACTTCGCGTCTCAATAAAACAAATCTCACTTGCGAACTCTTAACACTAAACGTTATTTCCTGTGACTTGCGAAATTGCGTACTGTCGACACGTGGCCTCCCTCATTGCATCACAACTTATCTTATTTACTTTGTGAAGTCCTCAACTTAACTTCTAAAATCCTAGATGTGCGATGTTGCGTTACACTAACACGCATCCTCATCCACAAATCTCCAACTTTTCCTTATTGAGTAACTTTTGACGTTTAATTGCTTGACTTCATTTCTACCCACACTTGATCTCTGTCGTTAATTCTTAAATATTTATTTCTACGATTTAATAATTTTCATCCATTCACCTCTCTGGAATTTCTAAGGGTTTTCTTCCTTCATTCTTTTCTCTACTTTATGCCGCTTTGTTGATCTGTCTTCTTCGGTCATTCGAAATACTTCAAGTCTATATATCTTTAGCTTATTCTGTCTCCTTTAACGCTATCTCTAGCATGAACACAGAGTACTCTCTGTCTTATTTCTCTGAATCATAATTTCTCGACCTGTACACACATTTTTCTACACAAATTTACTTTCATAAACTTTGTTCTTAGTTAGTTAATTCTCAAACTGGAATCTGCCCAGATTCTACCCAGCCATAGGTCCTTTATCACTCATAAAGACATATATAATCAGCTAGAATTAGTACACTGATATCGAATTGTTTCTATTATGGATCATTCAACACATAACATAAACGACACACAATCAAAACGGAATTCTATTTTTCATTAAATAAATAAATGTACAAATACAAACAAATCTATTTACAATCTAGCTTTGGCCCGATATGCCTTGTACATGGCCCTTTTCTCTTTACTCTCTCTCTCTCTCTCTCTCTCTCTACCTGTAGCCTTAATAAAACCTCCTATCTAAGAATAATGATATTTTTTCTACTGTTTGTGCCTTTGAGGCTTTACAATTATATACAAAAGGTTCTGTAACCAATTTTGGTTTAGATCCATAGGTTACTCAAAAAAATCCCTAAATCCTCCAAGTCCTCAATTAATTCCTAAAATCTCTTCTATATCCCTTGAGGATCTCAACACTCAACTAAATCCTAAGGATCCTCCATAAATCATGAACTAATTTATAATTTATGATTCAGAATATTTTAGAATATCTCAATCCACACCAATCACTCATCAATCACTAATGTTCTTCTAGATTCGATAACATTTACAATATGTCTCTCAATATTTAATTAAATCCTATTCTAAATGTCTCGCTTAAATCACTCAAAATATGTAAAATTACATTAATTAAATACTTAGGAAAACCACTCTTTTGAAAAACACAAAACCCCCTAGATTCTACAAAATGTACAAATTTTCAGAACCATGGTGCTCCTCCATCAAATTGGAATGTTCTCAATACTATTCCAAACTTAATAAATATGAATTTAGAAGAAGAATCATAATATATAGGTTTTATAAACTCTTACACTTTCACCATAAATACGAACTGATCCTTCACAATATGGTTAATTTATATCAATCATTTGGTACTGTATTGATATGATTTAAATGTACACACTATCACACCTAAGAATATATTACTCCACCAATTTTGACTTACGACAGCATATATATATTACATTAACCATAAAATCGATTAATACAGTCATCCTTCTTTAATATAAAGATATGCATTAATCTGTTTGGTGATTCGGATTTACTATCCGTATATTGACAGGTCATAATTTTTTAATAGTTTATCCTTTAGAGAATTTGAAACTTATGATTGTACTCTAGTGATTAATGTGATCACATGGCTTCGTAGATATTTTCATCCATTGTTTGCTTAGATCACCGCCACATTGATGGTCCAAATTGTTTCGTATCTCTGCCATAGAATTTATGAAAACATAATGCTATACTAAATTTTCATTTTTGATTTGGAATTCGGTCGTTCGACTCTAGTTTTTCTAGAAACCCTCATTGCTGGTTTACCAGGTAGCCCATGAATATGATAACATTTCCTCTCCATCGACGTTGGGGTTTTATTTTCTAACCAGGTCCACCTCATGCTTTGACACTCTGCGTTACTTTCAGAGGGCCCCTGCACTTCACGTAAAACGTATACCTTCCTTTTAACAATTTTCCATTGTAAGATAATTGTGCATCTATATCATTTCTTTTATTATCTTTTAATTTGATTTATAATTAATCTTCAGTTTTCATTTGGTAGGGTTCCACTCTATTCCATATTTTTATCCCGTTTTCATTCAACACTTTTGAGTTTTATGAGTTAATTTCATGTCCTGCAAGAAATAGGTAAGATTTCAAAACCCTTAATGCAGTCCTAGTTCGATTTTATTTTATACTAATGACCGCAACTCAAATTTTACAGTATTATTATTATTTTAGTTCTTACATATCCTTTACATTCAGATTTAATATTAAAGGTTGAATGAAATATTATTATTTCCCTCTGACTCTTTTCTTTAAGTCGTTACCACCATATGATTTCTCGATGGTTGTAACGATGTAGCCGAGGGTTTATTCCACCAGAGACTTCATTCTTGTCATAATATTTTGAGCTTACGCTGATAATTAAACTCATTTCCATCTGATAATATTGTGGTAGTTTCTTCATAATTTCTTTTTCATTTATAATTAAATTATGGCGATATTATTCTGGAGTATACTTCCCTACGTTTTATTTCTGATTTATCATTATTCTTTGTGTTATTAAAACATCTCTCATGAGTACAAGTTCTCTCGTACTTTTATCAGGGTAGTTGTAAAAATATCCGAGCTCCTAGAAATATGGATTTAAACATTTTACTTGAAACAAATTATCATTTTTCGTTGAATGAGAATTGTACCTATTCAATTTAAATTTCTCCCCAATTTGATTTGTGGAACCAGCATTGAGCTTGGTTGTTTTAATATAACACTGTTTACATATTGTGTTTCCTTCAATTCTAAAGTAGAGCTCTATTTGTTATTGTTTGAATTCATTTTCAAAGGGACTGCACTGTTGTATTTCAATCTATTCCAATTTGTGTCTTAGGTAATTATTACCAATAGTGAGCGTTTACAATTTTCATAATAGAATTAGGGACATTTGGGTTTGATCTTCTCTACCCCTATATTTTTAATTTCCACTTCTTATGAAATTCTTATATCTCTGTAATGAAATATTTACTTGAATTAAATTAAATTTTAAATTAAATTTAGAAACCCCCTGTTTCCTGATGAGGACTTTCAAGTTACCTTTTCTCTATAATATTCCTCATAATATAATTCAATTCATGAGGTTGACTTTCTTGTTTTACTTATAGATTTTTGCAATATAATTTAACACTATTGTGTTACAGATTTATTTTCTGTATGAACTTCTCATATTACACTTATATCTCAAATTGAGAATAATACGAATTTATTTCAGAATTTTATTAATTTCCTAAAATTAATAAAATCCTAAATTGTACAGGAATAATTAATCAATTATTCCCAGATTCTCAGAGTTTTTCACATGCACTCTATCAATGAGATGAGAGGTAATCCACTTTCTATCTTCTCAATTTAATTTCATTTTTCTCCTCTAGTTATTAATTTCTTGTACTTAAGAATTTTACTCATGTTGATGTGCAGGGTTTCTGCCACTTTTAACATATAACAGTAACGTAATTTTTTATATAATTACCTACGATTTTTACATATTTATAAATTAATTATTTTTCCTAATTTTAAGGATAATTATACCCTTACTAATTAATGTGTATATTTATTTTTGCATGTACTCCATTTTCTTCAATGCACAACCTTACAGTTTAATATCTAATAGTATAACTTTTGGTCAATTCAATATGACGTTCATTGACAATATATTTGGTTTCTTCTATACAGGTTGGTTTATACCTATTTGAAGAATTCATCCTCTCAAATTTTGAACTAAATTCAAATTGATAATAATGTTGTAATTGTTTAGTTTGGACCCCTCGACTCTATCTATAATTTATGACAGATGTAATTTGTGATTTATATTCAGAATAATATCATGGAGACTATGATACAATGCATTCATCATCATAATTATATTTCTCTACTGCATGTACTTTATGTTATGTGACATTGATACTCTTTGAGTTAATGTAATAATTTATGCGTGTCAATACCTATTCTACTCATTGTACAGTAGCAAATCTTTCTTTCTTTCCACATGTATTTATCTTTGTTTTCTATGTGCACAGTTTTATAATTTACAACCTAAACTTAGATTCAAACCCGACACTAAGGTTTAGGCATTCTGAGTGTTGGTTTCTTCTATACAAGTTGGTATATACCTCTTTGAAGAATTCACCCTCTTAAATTCTAAACTAAATTCAAATTGATAATATCATTGTAACTGTTTAATTTGGACCCTAGACTTTGTCTATAATTTAGGACAGATGTAATTTGTAATTTATATTTAGAATAATATCATGGCAGCTATGATACAATGCAGACATTATCATAATTTTGAATTATATTTCTCTATTGCATGTACTTTATGCTATGTGACATTGATACACTTTGAGTTAATGTAATAATTTATATGTTTAAATACCTCTTCTACTCATTGTACAACAACAGATATTTCGTTCTTTCCACATCTATTTATCTATGTTTTCTGTGTACACAGTTCTATAATTTACAACCTAAACTCAGATTTAAACCCAATACTGAGGTTTAGACATTTTGAGTGTTGGTTTATTAACTTATAATTTTCTATGTGACCATAGATATCAACTATATTTACTATATTTTTTGTCTCTTAAAAACATTGGACTATCTAAATAAATTTTATATAGAATTTAATCATGCATAAAATTAATTTTCTTACACACTTTCATGTATTATAATTAAATCATAATTCAATACAAATAAATAAATTCAAACTTTCTGTAACAATAAAATTTATAACACATAATTGAACTACTTGTGCATACCAATTTTGGTAAGACTATTTTCCACCCAACCCTGAGCTTTCTCTCCACATCTCCCCCTGAGCAGAGACCAATTCCTTCAAAGAGTAGACAACCTCTTTTATACTAAGGAATGACGTATTTAAGCTTTATTTCCCTTCAAAATGTTTCAATAACCGTGTCGAGTTAATTAGGATGTTGTTTTCCTTTTTTCCTAGGCTTTCCTTTTTTTTTCCACAAAAGTACTATAAAACTAGCTTTTTTTCTCTTTGTAGTTTCATTTCACCTCTTCCCAGTAACTTTCCACTTTACTGAGGCATAGTTTTAGATTTTTATCTCCAATCTAATAATTTAAATTTAATATATTTTCTACAAATATTTTTGGAGAATCTGGGAAAGTCTTCGGAATCTTATCCATCCTCATGGATTTGAAGTCTGGGCCTCCATTTATACTCTAGTCTTTGCACAAAAATTCAAATTCCACATTTATTAAATTTAGAAAATAAAATGTGTGCACAATAATTGTTTTCCTTTAGGTCCACTAAACCTTTAGGAATTCTTCAACTATCTAATAAAAGAATCAAAATAGAGATATTACACAATTCCAAACCTCTCGTGATTCAAACCATGTAGCATAGAATTTCAATCTAGACGATTAGATTTTATTGTTTTTTTTTTTTCATGTGATAGCATTTGGAGCATGTTTGCAACAGTGTAGTATCATATGTTGACATTTTCGCAATTTATACTCATGATTATCTTGTAACAATAAACTTTATATCTTAGATGTTTATTTTTCGTTTCACCATTCCAATCGATATTTTATGAAAGCAATCTCAACTTTTCAATATTTTACACCTAAGCACCGATGGTTCAATGCAAGTTTACATTTATCGATCACTAACAAAGTTTCAGTGTAAGATTTAGTGTAAGATTGTCTTATTATCTAATAGGATGGGATTATTTCTTTATAAGGATTTTGAGTATGGCTAATTATATTGCAAAATTATATAAAATTTTAATATGAACGTAATTTTACATTTAATGATAACTAACCAATTTTCAGTGTAAAAATGATTTAATACATCATATGAAATTAAATATTATAAATATTTATAACAAATAAATTTGGCTTTTAAATGTTTACAAAAATTTGGTTTTAATATGAATTACTAGTTTTTTAATCTAAGAAGAAAGATAGATAAGTAAATAATAGCATAGATATCCTATAATAATTTTTTAAGAATCTCATTTGTAAAAGTAACTTGAAAGAATATGAGTTGATATGTTTGTAATATAAGAAAAAAGATACATAAGTAAATAATAGTGAAGATATCTTGAAACAATTTTTTAAGAATCTCATTGGTAAAAATAACTTTAAATAATGATGAGACATTTCATTAACATAAAATATGCATTTTGATAAATAATTAGGAATAAGATATATTGAAAAAAATATTACATCTAAATGTAAAGATAATATACATTTTGATAAATAATTAGGAATAAGATATATTTAATACATTACAAGGATGTTGCCACCTTTATCTACAAGATGTATCTCCTAGTTATGTCTTAGGGAAATGAAGAAAAAGAATATTTAGAAAATATGAATAAACTTTAATGTGTTCCATAGTAAGCCTACACATTTTATGTTCTCCCAAATCATGATAGGAAAAAAAAACATGTCATCCTTGTGCCATTAGAAAGTTGAATGTTAAAATATATTTGTCTTAGATTCTCTTTTGTACACTCAATTTATATATTAATTTCAAAATATTTTTTTATAGAGAAATGAATATCCAGAAATAAAATATTTTCAATTTTTTTAAATCATCAAAACTTTCATGATCTTGAAATGTTTGTTCTATTATTTTTCAAACATATATTTTTTTTTAAATAAAATTGAAGTAATATATTAAGTTTCTTGAGATTCAATAAAAACACTCTTCTAAGATTGAATAAACCAATTTATAAGTTAGAAGATGTCAATTATTATAATTATGGACAGTATATATCCATTCAAGTAATCAACGAGAAGGACTAAAATTTTGGATGTGGAATCGTTTGATGCATATTATTTGTTTGAATTAAATTGAATTGATGGAGTCGTATAGGCCAAATATACAAAATATTTCCATGTGAAATAAATCGAATATGGATCCATGTATGGAATAAAGAAGAAGTTATCTTCGAAGGTATATAAATTATTCAAAAAAATTATGAATTGGGAAGAATTTACCATGTAACAATGTTTTGTTTTTGTTTTAATAAAAAAATTTGATGGGGAATCATTTAAATTCATTTCAAGTTTAATACTAACATTATAAAAATAATTTACTTTATTATTGTTGAAGATAATGGAGAGGTGAACTTTAGAAGAGAGTTAGTTCATTATTTGTAGGTATGTTTTAGATTAGGATTTAATTCCTATTTCTTAAGTAGCTAATTTAACTTACTTGTTTGTAAGCTATATATTCATGGTTTGTAATAATGATATGGTAGAGTTGTCTATGCAGTCGGTGAAGCTTCTCACTTGGAAGATTATCAGTGTATTTGAATTTAAGTTGTCTTCGATCTTTTATCATGGTATCAGAGCTTCATGTTGAAGTTGCGTGAGTTTATTAGGCAATCGAGAGAGTGGTGAGCGATTTAAGTTGGTTGGTCAAGTTGAGCTAAGGACATAATCGATGGAGGCCATGACGACCACTGGAGGCCATTTTCTCAAGGTCATGATAGTTGTAGTGCGTTAGGATTGAAGCAATTTATTATAGGATTGAAGTTGGATATGTTGTAGAGGAGAAACCGTGATCGTTGGAAGCGTGATCCATTTTCTATGAGGCTGTTGACTGGGTGTTTAATCTGCCACTAGTTGTAAATATAGTTGTGTGGTAAGCGCTATGAAAGGGTGTGCTCATGGAAGAGGTGGGGGATTTCCCCGTGAGTGCAACTAGATTGAAGGATTTAAAACCTCTTCAGGGATTCATCACAGAAGAATCTACAGACTTTGAATTGATTATAACATCCGACCTATTGAATGGGAGGTATCTATTTTTTTTTTTTTAATTTGCTTTAAACTTTTGAGTGGAAACATAAAGATATAGGAGAGGGGTATTCAAATTCTCTGCCATCGGATATCAAGGATGGGTCGGTTTTTTATTCGCTTAGGTAAATCATTGATTATTTGTGCGTGGAGCCGCAAATCATGACTCAAAAGTTGAAATTTTTCTCAAGTTGTAGGTGAAACACAGAGTGAAGCATTGAAATTTGTTGTTATAGTAAAGCATACATGAGTTGAGTTTTGTGATGGAGTTTGAATGGAAGTGAAGAAATGCGACCACTCTCTGCCGGATATTGAACGTCAAAGTGAAGAACTGTGTGATCGAGTTTGAAAGAAATATCCACCACTGTCGCATCCACTTTGTAGCTCTTCGGCAGGTCAAACGATGTTTTCTCGATGTCATTCATGGGAACGCACAAGTACCTGGCAACAGAGATCATATCCAGCAACGGTCATGCTAATGCCGTCGACTGATATTTATCTTTGATCTGCTCTATGGGAGGACTCTCTTTTGACGTTGTATGAGCCGTTCAGAAAAGGCTTCAACGACTTCCGTCACCTATTGCAGTGACTGTGGATAAAAATTATATTTATGTTGCACATCCACAAATGTTGGTTCTGAATCAGTTCTGATTCACGTCCTGTGTTAATGGTGAAGGAGCACTTATTTGGATCTCTTGGCAGTTTTTATTTTGGTCCAATTAAGCATAGGTACTCTATATTATAAAGTGCCACGATCATGATCCTAGAGGGTTCACTATTGTGTTGAGCCTCAGGAGGGGAATACACTCTATTAGTAGAGATGTGGGATCTAACAAGTTGGACTTTACGGGAGAGACTATCCTATTTTTCAAAGCAGCAAGGAGCATGCAAGAGCAGTAATGGGTCAACAAAGGAGACTGAAATAGTCTGGAAGAAAACTTAGTAGAAAGCATCAAGAGATAGTTGCGATATATTTTTCTGCTGAATTTGGTGAGTTTTTTTAGGTTGACGCTGATGGAATGGTAGCTGATTGAGTGAAGGATAAAACTGCAGATCTAGAGTTTGATGAAATCGTTAAAAGGTTAATGCCAGATCTACCCTCTTTTTCAGGTATGGATTATGAAATCTGGGAAGCTGACATGAAAATAATATTATGGATGGTAGATTTATTAGATTATGTTGAAGATGATCTCATTAAATCAAACCGCGATATGCATACATATGCATCAGCATTCCATCTCATAACATGTTCATTATATGAAAACATCATGTTCAGTATACTACATGAATATGGTAATATTGAAAATGAAAAAGTTTTGTGGGGTATTTTAGAAATGAAGTGCAATTTGAATGAGGGAAAAAATGATGAAACTATTGTCCTTGAAAATTATAGTTGTACTCTTAGTCTCATAACTGATGGTGAAATTTAATATGCAAACATTAAATATGTAATGATGGATGAAAAATGTTTGCCTTTAATTGACATTCAAACATGTGAGAATGAAGAAACAACCAATGTTGTAGAGTTTGAAATTTTTTATCAAGAAATATTCCCTGATGCAGAGACCTATGAAGTATTTTTTGATGATAAATATGTATATCATGACGAGTTGATCAATCTGATGCATGAAAATAATCTTATTGATGATTTGTTGTTTGTTGTGAAGGAAATTTTATGTCCATATACAGATCAAATGTGGGACAACATGTTTGCAGAAACAAAAATGATTAAAGAGGTTAAAGACATACATCAACAAACTATGTTAGCAGAGAAAGACAAAGAAATGAAATATCTTTTAAAGGAGCGAGATGACAAGAGCCAATATGGTCCTCTTTATGAACCTAATATTGTTTTTAAGTGTGCCTATGTTGACATCTAGGAAGAAGAAGTTGCAAACATTAAGGACGACTATAAGTCCTACGAACCTGCACCACTAAATTCAAAGGATGTTAGCATACAATCAAGGTCAAGAAAGCAGAGAGTAATAGTGAAAATGTTCCACAATTGGCTTAGAAAACATAAAAAGAAGGATAAGCTCCACTACATATAATGGAAAGAAAAGTGAAGATGAAACTTCACTAGAAAATGAACAAGCACGAACTTTTTAGCAAAAATAAAAATGAAAGCTCAGTGATCAAGTACCACTATAAGCCTAGCTAAGGCTGAGACGAGCAGGAATATATTAAAAAAAGGAAGGAGAAATATGACTTTGGATAAATTTATCCATTAAGGGGGAGTGTTGAATTAATGGAGAAATCTATTAATGTATTTTCTTAGGATTCATATCGTCTATTTAATTCCTAGATGCTATTACTGAGGAAGTGGTTCAAACCTCCCAGCTACTTTTATTGAATGAATATATTGTGTGTGTTGAGTGCTTTGGCATTCTCCAGGTGACTCACTAGGAGAGCCTCTAGTTTTATCTCATATTTTTCCTCTCCTTCAATTATTATCAATTAATTTTTACTATATCAATTTATTATCATGAATTTATTGGGAAACATTATGCTGCTGAATAAAATGGACTATGTACATTTATATTTCATAACCAAGCTAGCATATGAGCCATGCACATTTATAGTGCACAAGAAACCTAACATATGATATTTTATGCATCCTGATGGAGTTTAATTATGACAAAAAAGTTCAATCCACACTTGTTATCACTCCTACACCATCATTGAAGAAATTTGATTAAACATTCCTTAATTTTTTATTTTATTATTCTATAAGGATTTGTCCGATAACATTTTAATTTTTCCTCCTTATTAAGACCTGCGTAAAAATGGTTATTTAGAAAAAAATGCGATCAATAGAGTAGGATACTAAGAGCTGCACTTGGGAGCGAAAAACCTAGGTCATGGTGAATAGAGGCAGTAGATTGTAGGTGGCGACAGTGGAAGGAGGCAACGCTTCTGGGCCTTTTGGGTCTATACCGATGGCATGGATCTCGGTAGGTGATGGGGGACCCTCATTGGACTTGAGGGGGAAGAAGCACCCAACAACGGAAAAAAAGGGCACAAGTATGGTCGGCCCTAGGAAAGAGAATAACTATGAACATGTGAAGGAGGGAGGGAAAGCAAAGGAGGCATGACGTCTTGGCCAATTCCTGTCAAAGACAATGGAAATCCCATAGGTACAAGTCAAAATGTAAGGTATGGGACCTCATATTAAATATATGAAATACCATTCCCTCATAGGAAAATTTGTGGGGATATGGCCATCGAAAAAAACCCTAGTATGGTGGATCAATATAACCTGGAAACCAAATGGGCATTATGACCTAGAGTTAGGGGAAAAAGACTTCTTTACAATAATATTCCTCAACCTCGGAGACAAAAACAAGGTGTTTGATAGAGGCCCATATTTCTACAACTCAGCAGGACTGTATCTGATTCTATGGAAGGAATGATTCAATCCAGTAAAAGAGGATCTATCAGTGGCCTTAGTTTGGTTGAGACTCTACATCCTCCCAGCAGAATTTTGGCATCTAGAGATTCTGGAAGACATAGGCAATGCCTTGGGGTCCTTCATGAAGGTGGCTAAGAAAACCAAGAAAATGAGGTATGTTCCCTACGCTCGAATCTGTGTGTACCTAGATATTTTGAAGAAACTACCAGAAGGAGTGAACATGACCTAGAAGGATGAGGAATGGTTCCAAGCAATAAACTATGAGCATACTCCTTTTAGATGTAGATGATGTCATAAACATGGCCACTTGTTCTGCGAATTCCCTCTGAATTCCCCGCCTTCTATAGCAAAGAACACTAGCAAGGAGAAAGATGCAGAAGGATTCAAGAAGGTTTTGAATAGAAAGTGATAGGAAAAGAAAAACCCAGGGCCAAAACTACACACAAAGCCACAAACACAGAACAAGTTTGAGGCGTTGAACAAGGTCAGTGAGGAAGGGACCAGTAATGGGGTCAGCGGACCTACAACCAGTAAGGAACAAAGGAAGTAAGGAGCAATAATGATGACACTTCCTTAGGAGACAGAAGAGGAGATGAACCAGGCGGATAACGTACAAGGGGAGGAGACCGAGGATATGGATATAGGGGAGTTATACCTAGATGAGATCGAGCAGGTCTACGTGGACCCAAAATCAGAATACATGCCTTTCCAAAAACTTGCACTATTAAGAGAGGCTATCATTGTATCCTAGATTTCAAAGACGTATCCAAGATTTCGAAGATGTTAGGAGTGGTTTCAAAATCCTTAAAGGTATCGGAAGGAAAAATAAGAGGGAGACGCACCAATGCCTAGAAAATATGAGAAGCAAGAGGAAAACTAGTTGCATCAAGGCAATAACCTACTATTGAGGACACCTTTCTCACCATTTCAAAATATTCCTCATGAAAGTGCTTTCTTGGAATGTAAGGGGATGTAGTAGTAAACTAAAAAAATATTGATAAAAAGGGAAAATAGAGGTGGAGAGACCTTCAATAATATTTCTCCATGAAACAAAGTGCAGTAGCGAAGAACTGAAGAAGATCAGCTAATTCATCTAGAAAGGATCGGAAGTAATGGTTCTGGCTGAAAAGGGGATGGAAGGAGGGATAAGCATCTTATGGAACCCGTCGGCTATTAGCCTCATAAACTCTTTTGTCTATCCCCACTCCCTCCCTTCCCACTTTCATGTCATGGGAACCTCTGTTAAGGAGGTGATGACAAATGTTTATGGACCTTTCTAAATGGCTGTGAAACCATAATTCTTAGAAGGTATTCATAATATTCGGCCCCGGGTGGGGGAGAAGCACTGGATCTTAGGAGATGATTTGAATCTGGTAAGGAATCTATGGGAGAAAAAAGGGGGGATCAAGACCCCTAGTGGTATGAGTGAATGATTCAATGAAGTTATTGGGGACTTGCACCTGGTGGATGTGAAAACCACGAAAAACCTATTGAATTGGTAAAAGAAACATGCTAGTTCTCGACACATCGCCTCTTGGCTAGATAGGTTCTTGGTGTCTGAATCTGTTATGACGGGATGATGAGAGATTGGGGCAATAATCCTTCTAGCAGTTGGGTGAGATCACTGGCTAGGATATCTGGATTGTTTTGCATAGGCGAGAATTTGAAACGACCCTTTCGTTTTGAGATATTTTGGTTGTCTCACCTTTATTTTCATAACCTTATCAAAGAATCATGGGGGGAATTTGAGGCCCCCATAGGGTCCAAAATGTATTTCCTAGAGCATAAATTCATGTACATAAAAGAGAGGTTTAGGCGATGGAAGAAAGTCTCCTTCGAAAATATACAAGAGGAAAAACAGAGAATAGAAGGAGCAATAGAGGAACTACAAAAACGAGTGATGCAAGGAAGATACAGTGATGAGGAGAGGAAAAAAAAATCTAGAATCCTTTTGGAGTTGTCCCAGCGAGAAAGACAGGAGGAGATCCTATGGCAGTAGAATTCTAGAAACCTATGGCTCAAGGAGGGAGACAAGAACACCAGGTTCCTTCACAGAGCCACAATACAACATTGCTAGAGCAATTGCATAGCCCAATTAGAATTTTTTAATGGCCAATACATGGAAACTCAAGAAAATATTTAGCAAAGCCTTAACCACTTCTTCGTAGGGCTACTCCATGAGACCGAGGAAGATAGAGGCTCGTATATAGACAAGATAATGGCCAACATATCCCTCTTGGTGTCGGCCAATAACAACTAGATGTTGATGTGCAGAATATAATTGATAGAGGTGGAAGAAGTAGTTAATCAGATGGAAGGAGAAAAATCCCCAGGCTCATATGGTTTGATGACCAACTTATTTCAAAGATGTTGGGATCCAGTGAGAGACAAACTGGTGGACATCGTTGAGGACTCGCGAAAAATGGGCAGAATTTTGAAGGTCTTCAACTCAAATTTCCTCACACTTATTCCAAAATAGCACAGAGTGGAAGAGCATGGTAAGATTAGGCCGATAGCACTATGTAATTTCATCTAAAAAATTATCACAAATTTTTTTGCAAATAGACTAAAACCCTTTCTCCCAAAGCTTAATTCCTTCTAACAAGCTGGCTTTGTGGAAGGGAGACAAATTCTGAATGGTATCATCCTTACCCATGAGGTGATCCACTCCCTGAAAAATTTCATCAAGCCAGAGATGATGATAAAACTTAACCTAGAAAAATCCTACAACAAATTGAGCTGGCAATATATGAGGCATATGCTAAAATCTTTCGGGTTCTGCCACGACTGGGTGAAATGGGTTCGAAACCTAGTGTCATCAACTTTTTTCTCTATTTTGGTAAATGGCTCCCCCTTTGATACTTTCAAGGCATCAAGGGGAATTAGGCAAGGAGATCCTTTGTCCCCCTTTCTCTTCATATTGATGGCGGAAGAGTTGGGCAAAAAGTTGAAGGCTAGCCAACAGGAAGGGAAGATTTGAGAGATAGGATTACACGAGGGGGAACCCCACCGTATGCATCAACAATTTCTAGATGATATGATGTAAATGGGGTAGGTAGAAATTAAAGAGGCACGAGGATTAAAAGAAATCTTGGAGTCATTTAAAAAATCTAGCAGCGTATAAGTAAATAATGGGAATTCACAAGTCTACCTCTTCAACACTCTTCTGATAACACGAAGGAACATTATCAAAATCCTGGGTTTGGAGGAAGGCTCCCTCCCTTCAAAATGCTTGGGAGCCCCATTTATTTGGCTCTAAGGCAAGATATAGTACTTAAACTAAACTCCTAGATAAAAAGATAACCAATATGGAAAACTGGACTGACCAAGCATTAAAATTTCCCACTAGTCTAACTCTAGTGAATTCAGTGCTTTAGGCGATGCCAATATACTTCTTCTTAGTCATTGTAGCCCTGAAGTTGGTCATCAATAAAATAATGAATATCTAGATAAACCTCCTTTGGGGAAGCTCCGATAACAAGCAGAAATGGGTACTGGTTAATTGGAAAACAGTTTGCCTCCACAAGGAAGAGGGAGGTTCGGGGCTTAGGGACCAGGATATAAGTAATAAAGTGTTGCGGTCAAAAATATGGTGTTGATGATTGCAAACAAGTCAAAATCATGGCCATACCTCTAGATGAGTAAATATTCTAGAGGATGGAACAGACATAACCTTCTTTGATTCAATGAGGGACCCCCATGATCAATAATATGGAGGGCGGCTAATTCCAATCGTAACATAGTCAATGTGCACAACTTTTTAGAGATAGGTGATGGATGTGAGGAAGATTTGTTCAGGGATGGTTGGCAAAAATTTCCAAATATCCAAGGTCTAGTGGAAATTCTAGGTCTCAAAGAATAGTTGCAAAGAGATGGCCTAACGAGTGTAAAATATTTATGGAACTTCGATATCGAAGGTAACCCATATCACCAATGGAAGAAGGAGGATTGGCTCAGGACACACAACCAGGGAGAAGAGAAAAGAATGCTTCTATAAGTACTAGGTTAAAGAAACATAAAAAAGATTCAGCACACAAATAAGATTAAATGGGGATACAACATAGATGGGAAATTCAACATAAAGAAAGCATTTAGAAAATCTAGGAAACTCCACATGGCCCAAACTGAGAAGAAATGGAACAAAATTTGGAAGTTAGGACTCTGGTCTATGAGATCCACCTTCCTATGGATGCTATTGAAAGGAAGAGTGATCACATGGGAGAACCTATACAGGAGGGTGATGAGAGGCCCATCAGTTTGTGTCCTATTCCTTTCAGCTACAGAAACCATGACCCACTTGTTTAGCGAGTGCACCTGGACCTTGAAAGTGTGGAGGGACAGAGATAAGATTTATAACTAGGCCAACCAGACCCCAGGATGTCTAGTGAGCACTGTTATCAACATGGATATGAACCCCTTCAAGAGTAACCTGTTAAATCATATATGGAAGCTCACCCCAGGGTTTCTGTTATTGGAAATCTGGAAGGAAATGCATCATCATATCTTCGAAGGCAAGAACTGATTGGAAGAGGAAGTTTTGGTAAGAATCTAGGTTCATGTGAGTGAGACCCTAGGCCTTAGGAGATGGGTACCATAAGACATTAAGACCAAAGGGGAGGAAATCTGCATGCTCCGGGCATGGTTGGTCCTGCAATTGCCATAGTATATCGGAAAGGATGATAATGTACCTGGGATATATCCAAGCTTCAAAACATGGGAACCTCCCAAAGATCAGATGTTCAAGCCTAATTTTGATGGGGCCTCGAAAGGCAACCCAGCGGCAGCTAGGCATGGCAGAGTGATATGCGACAACAAAGTGCAAACTCAAGGAATCACATGGGAGTACCTAGGACAGACCTCAAACAATGTTGCGGAATTGGAAGGGATGTCGATAGGACTGGAAATGGAAATTCATCATTGGAGGCTCCCTTTGATCATCGAAGGAGATTCTGGAATTATCATTGATTTATCCCACATATTACTTAATGGTTCCCAAGTGAGCAAGGTTACCCAAAACTTGAAATTGCTACCACCTTGGAATGCCAGAGCTCCCTCCTTAGGAGGCACTCAGAGGTCAAGCTCAATCATGTAAAGAGAAAATCCAACACTCTCACTAACCTAATAGCCAACCATGGGGTACAAGCAAGAGAGGAAATTCAATCAAGGAAGTGGGGAGAAATGAGGGACTCATAATTCAAATCACAATGCAAGAGGATTGCGAGAAAGGAGAAGGGACACCCCAAATGCGGGTGACTAAGGCCCATAGTAAGCAGGAATAGTGCCACGCATGTTGGCCCACCTGGAGGTCAAGCACACGTCAGAGGCATGACGGAGGCGATGTGCATGCAAGCGTGAAAGATAAGGGCACTATAAGAAGGGGCAGGATGATGGCAACAAGAATTACAATACACCACAGGAAAACGACAGCGAAGGAAATGGATTTGTAGGATCCCGAGGGAAGGAGGCACCTGCGATATCCCAGTCTGCTCAAGTGTGGAGTTAGTTGTGTTGGAAGGTGTAGGGATGAAGGAAAAGAAAAGAGTGGAGCTCGGGATGAATTTATAAGAGACTGAAGCAGACGAGGTAGAATCGACCTAACTTGGTGCAGCAGGGTGAACATGAATAAAGGGGCAAGGATATCAGCTGCAACGCAAGTGGTAGTCTTTGTGGTCTATCGACACTCTCTCTTGGGGGGGAGGATGGAGGTTTGTCTTACTTCCCACAGCTACGTTGATTGCGGAATAGGTAGAGTTAGAGGAGAGGTGTCCAGAGGCAGAGAAGTGGGGTGAAACAGGTCTTATTCTGAGTTCAGAGACAAAAGGTTGGATTTGGAGGCGTTTTTCTTCGTCGAAAATGACGCATGGATGCTTCAACAATCTCCAAATTCGAGGCAGACCTAGTCAAGTCCTTGTGGCAGGAGTATGGGGAGAGGACCGAGGTGAAATTGGTTTGGGTGACGCGGATCATCCTTGGTCGTGTGATATGTGAGAGAAGGAGAATCAGAGAAGCTGTGGGAGAGAACCTTCGTGACATTATGGGCTCTTCAGGAAAACACTATTGGCTAAAACACCTTGATGGATTACGGTATATATGGACAAAGGCGACCAGCGCGTGGACCTTCATTGACGAGTCGGGGGATGGAGAAGAGGAGGAAGTCATGAATATGCAGGAGACGAACATCCTGGAAGGGGAGAACTAGCATCGATATTGTATAAGTTTTTCTTTTTTTGGTATGATATGAGTCCAGTGGGCTTCTAGCCTTGTAATGTTCATAGTTCTATGTCTTAGTAGGTTTAGTTGGTTAAATGTTGAAACTCTGGCCCTTCTATCTGTTTTAGGGGTCATTAGACTTGATATTCCTCCAGTTTCCCATGTTGGGTGGAGACTTTTTGATAATTTTGGGTAGAGGGTCTAGTTCATAAATATTTTGTAACATATAAACCAGATCAGTACAAGAGAATGAAACTTTTAAAAAGAACAAAAGTTTTTAATAGTAATATTTTGGTATGCTTTATTGTAATAATTATAATTTAATTTTAAGGTTATGGCAAAGCGAGATGTTAAATTGTTGTATGGGATTCTATTATTTGTGAGACAAAAGACCCACTTCCATGTAACAAATTCACTTTTAATGTCTATAAAGACATGTATATTCTACCCCATTTGTATTTACACTTATGACCACTAAAGAGGAAACAAATTCTCTTAACCATTAAAATCACTCAAACTATATCAAAATGTTGTGATAATTATATATTCCACAAAAAATATTAAGCATTTATTTTATTATAATTTACTCCAACAAAATAGAAAATATCTTTTTTTTTTTTGCTAACCTTGTCATTCTAGTTAAACTTTTACATATATTAAACTTCTACATATGTGCCAAATATGATTCGACTAAGTCTTGAATGTTAAAACAATTTTTTATTTATTTTATTTAATTTTTTAAAACTCGGATATATGTAAATTGGAAAACATTGTTATAGATTTATTTTATTTAATAAACTTCCAATGGGTTGCAAATATCTCTATCCTATTATTAGCTATGAAAACCTATTTAGAATTATGTTTACATAAAATTATCGAACCTATTTAGAATTATGTTTACATAATTTTATCAAACTCATACAAATAATATTTATTTTAGTGGCACAGATTTTTCCTACAATATTCATATATCCTCCTATTACGAACATTCTAAACAATACTATTTTGTATGTTTTAATTCAAGTAAATTAAACACTAGTTAATTATGAGTTTTTCTACATTCCTAAACTTTCTCCATTAATTTTTTTCATAGAAAGCAAAATTTTTCAATATAATAAATCATTGAATTTTACAGCAAGAGTACCCCATAATAATTGAAGCATAACCAACTTAATGGAAGTATGTATCATATTCAAGCCAAGATAGATTACTCCTCTTACTTTTATTTATATATATAAAATGGTTGACCCTCTCTTTCATTTCTGTAAGGTTATTTCCATTTCGAATTATTCTGCTTTATTTATTTGCAATTACTTTTATAACATAAAAATAAAGAAGGAATACATTTAATATTCTCTTTTTAAATTGAAGAGTGGTTTTTTAGCTTAATCATTATTGCGTATTTTATTTCCTTATTTGAAATTGTGTTTTTGAGCTCAAGCATCATTGTGAATCATTTTATTCATTTAAAATTATGTTTATAAGATAAAAATATCGAAGGATTACTTTAAATTTTTTTTCTTAAATCCAGGGGTGCTTTTGAGCTTAAACATCATTGTCAAATTTCAAAACATTCTCATATGAGTGCTTTTGTGAAAATGTCTACGTGTTAATTATTTGTGGAATAAGACGTCGAATGGGTAGTATCTACTACTAAATTTTATTGAATGCAATGATACTTTGTTTTGATGTGTTTAGTTTGACCATGAAATCTAGAATTCTTAGCCAATTTAATTGTAGAAGTATTGGTAACTCAAATAAGTGTTGAATTTATTTGTTTCTCCTACAAATCATTAAGTGTTTTCTCAAGCCATCCTATATCCTTTTTTCCCTATTTCACATATTCTTTAGTTGTCATGGAATCTGTTGGAACTAACTAGTTTCATCAACCCAAACAAACATCTAATAAACCAAGACTCATGGAATAAGGTGAACTTCATAATCTATTTTCTTTATCTCTGTTAAAATCTAAATAGGAATATCCAAATAAAACTTAAGACACCCACCATTGAAAATTTGAGTCCAAAGTCTTGAGTGGATTCATGTCGTTTATAATTTTTTTGCATACATATTGAAAGAATCCGAAAAATAACATAAAATACATTAATAGTGAAGCAATTAATATTTCTTATAATTTATTTGTACTTGGATTACTCTTGAAAATTCATTCCCTTATTTTGTTGCAATATTCAAATTATATACCATTGAGGTAGACACATGGTTACATTCAACCATGCCAAACCTATTTTACAATTGTGCCTAGTAATACTTTTAGAAGATGGATATATACTTTGGATGTTGATTCACATCAATTACCATGTAGCAATGAGGATGTCTCGATTATTTCCTAATTGATGCAATATAGTTTTCAATATTGATATATTTCCTACATATAGCACAAGATATCAAACAATTTTGCATTTTTTTCTTAATGAGTACAGTTGCATCATTAATATTAATCTTTATGTGCTTCATTTTTAGAATCAACTTTTCATACTAGCCGTGTGGTGCTTATTTTAAGTTGTATAAGGATTTGATGAGCTTACATAGTTTCTATCATTGTTTATTCATATTGAAACCCTCCGGATGGGACACACAACAACATTATCTTTCATATATCCATTCAATAAAGTTGTTTTTACATCTATTTGAAAAAATGTACATGCATTATAATATTCCAATGGAAAGAGAGTAATAATGAAAGTCTATTTCTCTGTGTGGCCAAAACTCTCTTCATAATCAACATTTTATTTTTATGTAGATCCTTTTTCCATGAGTCTTTTTTTGTTCTTGTTAAATGAGCCATATGATTTGCACTTGTTCTTGGAGAATCACTTGTGATCAATTGGTATGATTTTAGATGAAAGTTTTACCAACTTCCTAGTTCCATTATTTAGAAAAGCATCATGCTCCTATAACTTCTCTGTATCATTTCTTTCAACTTTTTTGTATCACTTCTTTCTTTCAACTTCTTGGTTAAGAGCATGTGTGTCCTTCTAAGAGGTCACTAGTTCAAAACCAGAGGGGTTAGAGTATATATTCCGTGGTAGACTTAGCAATAGGTGGGTCCCTTGTCCCACAAACAAGGGGTCGCATAAACCAATATGATGTCTCACTTGGTTGTGACCTTAAAATTAGATTATTATTATTATTATTATTATTATAACTTCTTTCTTTCAACTCATAATGAAAAATAAAATGAAAAGTAAATTATTCAAAGGATGTTGGTGCAAAGCTAATAGATAAAAATGATGTTGGTTCAAATATCATAGATAAATTTTCATTATGAAACACATTTGTATCAATTGAATCATAATTCTCTCAACTTTTTATGCTCGTAACCAACGGTTCCTCCAAAATTTTCCAACCTAAAATATTTTTATATAGAGCAATAATTTTGTAATAGGAAATGATGCAGCCATAATTTTAATTCCTTAAAGAGATTATCTCAAGTTTAGGAAATGATTCTGTCATCAATTTAGTTCCTTAGAGTGATAATCTAAAGTTTGAGAAATACGCAGGGTCCATGCATATTTTCTCATCTTGGTGCTCTCGTGATCAGTCAGGATGGCGTTCAGGGTTACTAGAAGTAGATGTGAGGAGACACCATTAACAATGAAGACCACCCTAGGCATCGAGTGGTATTGTGAGTAGTCCCTACCATCTTCATGCAACAATGAAGCCATAAGTCTTCTCCCTTTAAGCCTCTACAGTATTAGGGTCCCGTGATTTGGAAGATTGGTATACCAAATGACAAGCTAACATGGAAACAGTCTTTGGAGTCCTAGGACCTAGCCTTCCTAGACTCAGAGAGGGATCTCTCAGATTGTGTGCAAAGGATATGTGCTTGTTTGCTTTAAGGGTTTATTTTAGGCTAGTTATTAAGTATGATGTTTGTTGTTTGTTTTGGTTGGGTATGATGATAAAAGAGCATAGGTAGAATGATGAAATATCGAAGTCATTGGGAAATGGAGTCAAATGAAAGTCATGATAAGTTCATCAATGGATCAATGAGTATCATAGGGAAAATCCAACTTGGCCAGTGGACTTTCAAAGTTTTTAGGATAATGAGATGAACATTAAGGGTAAGAATGAAAAGTAGGATAAAGGGAAATTAAGAATCCTTCATCATGTACATTTAAAAAGAGAAATATTTCAAGGTGACTGTTAGAAATAAGCCAAAGGAAAGGGAAAACCATATACTTATTTGGACAAAATTTTTGATAAGAAAACCTTTCAGACAATAATCCAAAAATCAAATACTACTTTCAGATAAAGAAAACATATAAGATAATAGTGAGAGTAGCCTAAGATCAAACAGAAATAATCTAATATGCTTTTTACCAACTCTCCAGGGATTTTTCAAAGCAAGCTTTAAAGGTAGACCAGAGGATAGGGCACACCAAAGACTTCCCTGGTTTAGACTCTACTAAGCATACTTTAAGAAAATATTTAAAAAAAATATCTCAAGTTGTACTCAAGGAGAAAGGACTCACCACTAATTTCCCTGGTTGCACTCTATTGAAATCATTCCTAAAAACCACATCTTAAGCAATACCAATGAACATGGACTTACCAAAAAGAAATTCATCGGTTATTATCTATTGAATAATTTCTAAAATAACAAGCTAGATGGAACTAGAGGGCAGTTAAGAGTCCTTCAATCAGACCTTGCAGAAGAAAACATTAAGACAGTGAAGAGCAAACAGAACTAAGGTGCTTTCAAAAGACATTTCTTAGCCTAAAATGTTTTCTCTTTTGCGACAAAGAAATATGGAAACATAATGAAAACATAAAATAACAATAACAGATTAAAATAAATTCACCAACAACCAAGCTTAGGGATCCAGTGATCTAGCCTCCTCCATCAAAAAACAAATCAGGGAATCCACAAGATCCAAGACATCAATTTTCTTCAACTTCCAAAAGACTATGTATTACTGCAAAGAGTCATCAAATTCCAACAATACAATGAGTTTAGATGCAGTATTTATGCTGCAAATGAGGAGGTGAAGCTCAAGATATGGTTTAAGTATCATTTAATATAGATTAAGTCCATTCCTAACCTTGAAGACCATGAAAGGCTCAAGGCAGGAATATCTGCAGCTACTTCTTTGTTTCAATAACTTCTATCTTAACTCCTAGGAAAAATAGGTGAAATGTTTGACTTTAAGGCTTATTCTTAACTTTACAATAACTGCCTTGAAAGAAAAAATATCTCTGACTGTGTAATAACTTCCCAATGCTTTTATCTAAACAAATCATGCTGTAGGTGGCAGTTTGGTCTTTAGAGGAGTAATTGCTTCTTGATTTAGTTATTTCGAAGATGTCTTTGGGTTAATATATCTTTTATTTTAACATTAACTCTGTCTTTAGGCCATTGAACCTTGATTTATCCTTTATAATCTGTTTTACTGTATTTTCTTCTTTAATCACTGATTATCTTCGCTTTCTATCTTAATCTCTATGTTATGAATTAATCCCCTTGATTTCCTTTTTGATAGGAGATTAACCCTTTAATCTTTCTTTCCTTCTCTACTGCTTCTTCTGGCTATAATTTTCTTTTGTGTGTAGAGAATCGGTCTTCTTTGTGGCTGAAAGGTTGAATGTCCACCAAGGATCATTATTCCAGTGGTGTCAGGGTTTAACCTTCACCTCTATCCCTTTTAAATTTGTATGAAACCACTTGGATCCTGATCCAGAACTTCATTTGTCCTTTTCGGGCCATTGGACCACATTTTTTGGCATCTCCACCATTAAGACCTGCACAAACACAAACCAGTTATTCTTTAAAAGCCTGCGGGATTGGATTGGCTGCATTTTTTAGGGTTTTACGGTGGTCGGGAGGTGTATTGCAGAGGAGGAGAAGGAGTAGGAGCACGGTTCTGGAGGCAGAACCTGATGGAATTCAAACAGAGGCAAAGAGTTTTGAATTTTGGAGCGGGGAGGTAGAATTTTTTTTTGGAAAAAAATAAATGGTTTATCACACACGTTCAGTGCGGTTTGTGGTATTGGATGAAACGCAAGTGATTCGACTGAGTAATCGACATGGGTTCGATATAATACCACCCATTTCGCAGAAGTTAAGAACTTTAAAACCCATCGCTATTTTATGCGCGATATACAGTTTCGGTGGTCGGATGTTGAGAGGTGAGATCAACGGTGTGGAAGGGTTTGGGGATCTGCGCGCAGGTGTGGAAGGCGGAGCGCAGTGAGAGGTGGCGGGCTGTAGTTAGACGGTAGGGATAAGTGGAAGGTGAGGCCCAGGAGTTGATAAGACAAGTGGGGGCATTAGTTTTATAAGGGAAAAGTGAAGGTTTTATGAGGGCTGAATAAAGGTGTGATTTTAATAAAATGAAAAGGGGCGGAGGCTCAGTTGTATAGGGAAGGGGCTTTAAAAATGAGCAGAAGGTCGGGGTTTTATGGGCCTGTGGGGGGACTATGGTGAGAAAAAAGGGCTTAAGGCCAATATTACAAAAAGGGCGGGTTTTATTATAAAAACAAAGTTTTATGACAAATTAAAAAGACTCGATAGGTTATAAGAAGTTAGATTTAAAAAATGTAAAAAGGATTTTTACATTTTTTAGGGATTTTTAGAAGAAAAATGATGAATCAGGGGGATTATGAGGGTTTTTAGGGAAAAGAAAAAATTGGTTTTTATAGGGGAAAAGGGGATGAATGAGGGTGTAGGTGAGGTTATAAAATGAGGCAAACAGGTCCAAATAATGAAGCTCTCCATTGCAACAGTGACATAGTTTTAAGAGGGAAAAAGATAGGAAAATTTAGTGAATCAGTTAAGCTGAGGATAATGAAGGCAGTGAGATTTGTAGAACTCACAATATTTCTTAGATATTGATTCTAGAAATATAGGATTTTAACTTATTCATCTTCTGATATCAGAAAAAATTACTGATGACTAACAGTGGCTCCACTTCTGGAAGGCAGCTTTCTTTTCAAGGTGTCCAGAACTTCCAATTCATCAAATCTCTGAGTTTCAGCAGAACAATGCCTTTTCATTGGGAAATTTTCCCTTCTTTTTCACTTGCTGATATTTCTTTGAAGTGAAAATATTTAACAATATGAAGCATGTGATTTCTTTTGTCAGCATTTCTACCTACCTAATCCTACTTTTCCTAACATTTTCTCTTCTTCTTTGCGTGCACTTGAACTGGCACAGTCTTTCACTTTTTATTTTTGAAAAAATAAAAATAAACTATCTACTCCTATCCTTATTTCTTCCAATAGTTCATATTAAACTGGTGAACTCTTTTTTATTTTCTACCTGAACTATTTGACTACCAAGATTAAGCTATTTGGTAGTCTTGATTCTCTAACTAGTCACATGAAATTTAAATCATGGTTCAAATCAGGATTAGGTAGTTTGATTCACCATGGTTGTGGCGTTGGAACCAGCTGCACACAAACATTATTTGCATTAAAGTAAATTTAGAAAGATAAGGATGTGATTTGTCATTAGCAATGCATCCTTATGTATCTCTTTGGTTCTGTTTTGAGCATGTGGAACCAACATCTTTATATTTCGCTAATATTTCCTTCCTAATAAGTCAAGTCTAAAATAATCTTGACAATCATTGTTTCTACTAACTTATCAACATAAATTTAAATCATGTTCAACAATGATTAGGCTAGATGACTGAACAAGATATCATTTTGAATCAACAGTGGCATTTATACTTGCACACATTCAACAGTACTATTTTTTGGGTATGGGTTTGTACCTCTTTTGAATTTTCCCTCTTTTTCCTTTTTTTTTTTTTTTTAAATCTTCTGTAATTTTTCTCATGCAATGTTTATGTATAATGAATGAAAATATTTATACTAAGGGCTTTTACAACAATCGTATTTGAGCCTCCTGTCTTCAAAAGGCTCTCCTAACATTATTTCTTCATTCAGCTTTTGTAGACAGATATCATAGTCACCTCTATTTGAAAGCTTGGTGTAAATGCTTTTCCAAAAATTTTAAAATAACACATGTTCTTCTCGATATTTGATTGAGTTTTTCTTCCTAAATTTGTTTCTGTCAAAGGTCCTCCTTAGGTAAAGAAGGTATTCTTTATCAGCTTCAAAATAGATGATGGTGTTACTAATATAGATTATAGTGAAGAAGTTGAAATCAGGGATAGGACTCCTTGGAAGATATCTTCACTACTCCTCAACCTTCGAGGCATTTAGTCAAACATGCAAATTTTCCAAGGAATTTTAATATGTCTTTATGCTGATTGATGTTAGGTGGTACCATCTGATGATAACCTGAAACACTATTATGAAATGACACTTTGTTATAAATTCCTACCCTTAGCATAAGATCATTTATTTTGAGAAAAGGGTACTTGTATTGTATGAAGGTTTTCCCTAGGTACCTAAAGTCTACACACCAGCTATATCCTTTAGTTTTCTTTATTAATGGCACAATTTTCCCAATGGTTTCAAGGTATTTCTTTGAAGGTGGTCCCTTTTGAATCATGTCAGGGTTATAAGGCTTTAAGCTTTCATTTCTATAAAAAAAAAAGGCACCTTGAAGCATTTTGCACAGTCTTATATATTTCAGTTTTGTGTGTAAGGACAAGGTTTTGGATAATTTAATCATTTTGGGTTTTTTTAGGTTGCCAACATCATGTTCCTCTATTTCAGTTTTAGTAGATACTTCTTTAGGGTTCATAGATATATTTGTGGGAAAAACTTCTTCTGAAGGGACAAAACTCTTTGATGATGAGGTATTTATGTAAGGCAAAAACATAAGACTCTCTTGATCCATATTTCCAAAGATTTTTGTCCTGTGAGGGTATCTCAGCATTTCTGGATTGGCAAAAGGGAATAGTTGTGTTTTTGAGGTTTTTCCTTCCTTTGAGAAACCTCATTTTATAAATTGATTTTAGGTTTAAAAAATTTAATTTTAGCTTGCAAAAAATCAAATCTAGTTTTATCATTATGGGGTTTTTCAGAGCTGCTATAGTTTTTTTAGGGTTGAGGAGGATTTTTCTTATTTCCCCACTTATTCATGAATGTCAGATAGAGGGATAGGAGATTATAACTGCTTCTAGGAGTCAAGTTTTCTAACCATCTTCTGGCTTCTCCTTCTAAGCTTTGGGAAAAAATCCTCATTATAATGGTCTCTTCTTCTATTTCTATGTAATCAAAAGCATCATCCATTTTATATACATGCTATTGGGAAGCAATAGATTTAGATCCAGTGAAATGGGGAATTCTAGATTGATAATCATTTGGTAAAGGAACCATAGTTTGTGGTAACACTAATGGGGCATACCATGCTGCCATGGTAGGAGAAAATGGGGGATTTACAAGAGGTGGATTTGTGAAAGGGAAAGTGGAATGAAATGGAGTGTTTTGAACAGTGGAAGTATGGATGGGTGTGTTGGAAGTGCTTGGACCAGCAAACTGAGTTTGATAAGATTTGTTATGGAAGGAGCCTAAGTGATGGAGAAGCTGAAAATCAAGTGGAGTAGAAGGTGAGGCCTCTCTACTAGAATTCTACTACAAATATATGGGCTCAAAGTCATCTTGGCCTATATCACTATGTGAATTGGCTCTAAATAAGTTATTTGTATGAGACAAGTCAAAGTGAGGATACTTCAAGGATGTGAAGTTTTCATGGATAGATCTTGTATTTTGGATAGTCCTAACAGTAGTTAAATTTCCATCTCTAGAAGTTTGCCACAAAATATTTTTTAGATTATCAACTATTGTAGGAGGATTAGGGTCTGGATGAGATCTGGTATTGATCCTATGTGAAGCTAGATTTCAAATTCAAAATTTAGAGAGGTTGAGAGTTTAAGGACTGTTTTCAGAAGTTTGACATCTCTTAGTGTTTATTTTCTTTCTAGAATATGGGACTAGGATTCTAAAGTTCTTGGAACTGATTTCATACAATCCTAAACAAATTTGAGAGTACTAGTGAATTAATAGGCCTACCAGGGTTAGTGGAGTTGCCACGTGGAAATTTTTATCTTTTTTGAAGGTAAAATATATTATGGTCCACTAGAAATAAGTAATAGAAACCAATCTAGGGATGTTTTTGGGTTTTTCTGAGTTTTTATGTGGTTATATGGTTTTCAAGAGTGTCCTATACCTGAATCATCATGTAGCTAAGATGGTGAAACAAATAGAGTCTACTATATGGTTGAAAGCGTGAATCCTTTAAGGTTTGATGAGGGTTTCTAGAATCCTAAGGTGTACTTAGATTGTCATTGATTCAGAAGGTCTCATCATAATCACCATTGTGTTGGTAGTTCTTGAAGGTTTACTACATGAATACTGAGTGTTTTATCTAGGGAAATTACTCAAAAGGTCCCACCATGATTGCCAGAAATGTTAAGGCGGCGATGAGGTGGAAAATAAACCACGAGATGCTATTTAGTCAAGGGTTTCTGAGTTATTTAAGGAATGTTTAATCACCAGAATGTTGGGGTCTTCTGATTTTTCATATTGGTATACCAAATGACAAGTTAACATGGAACTAGTATTTAGAGTCCTAGGACATAGCCTTCCTAGACTCATAGAGGGATCTCTCATATTGTGTGTAAAGGATATGTGTTTGTTTTCTTTAAGGGTTGATTTTAGGCTAGTTATTAAGTATGAGGTTTTTTGTTTGTTTTTGTTGGGTATGATGATCAAAGAGCATAGGTAGAATGAGGAAATATCGAAGTCATTGGGCAATGGAGTCAAATGAAATTCATGATAAGTTCATCAATGGATTTGGGAGTATCATAGGGAAAATCTAACTTGGCAAGTGGATCTTCTAAGTCTTTAGGATAATGAGATGAAAATTAAGGGTAAGAATGAAAAGTAGGATAAAGGGCAATTAAGAATCCTTTATCATGTAATTTAAACAAGAGAAATATTTCAAGGTGACTGTTAGAAATAAGCCAAATGATAAGGCAAACCATAGACTTCTTTGGAAAAAAATTTTAATAAGAAAACCTTTCAGAAAAAAATCCAGCAATTAAAGACTACTTTTAGATAAAGAAAAAATATAAGATAACAGTGACAGCCGCCTAATATCAAACAGAAATTAGCTAATATGCTTTTGACCAACTCGCTAGGGATCTTTCAAAGCAACCTTTAAAGCCAGACCAGAGGACAGGGCACACCATAGACTTCCCTAGTTTAGACTCTACTAAGCATACTTTAAGAAAATATTTAAAAAAAATATCTCAAGTTGTACTCAAGGAGCAAGGACTCACCACTAATTTCTGTCGTTGCACTCTATTGAAATCATTCCTAAAAACAACATCTCAAGTTGTACCAATGAAAATGGACTTACCAAAAAGAAATTCCTTGGTTATACTATATTGAATCATTTATAAAATAACAAGCTAGATGGAGTTGGAGGGCAGTTAAGAATCCTCCAATCAGGCCTTGTAGAAGAAAACATTAAGACAATGAAGAGAAAAGAGAACTAAGGTGCTTTCAAAAGACATTTATTAGTGTAAAAATTTTGCTCCACTGGAAACATAATTAAAAGAGGAAATAACAATAACAGATTAGAAGCACCTCACCAATAACCAAGCTCAGGGATCCAGTGGTCTAGCCTCCTCCATCAACAAACAAATCAGGGCATCCATAAGATCCAAGACATCAATTTCTTTCAACTTCCAAAATTCTATGTATTACCTCAAAGATTCATCAAATGCCAACAATAAAATGAGTTTAGATGTAGTATTTATGCTGCAAATGAGGAGGTGAGTTTCAGATAGGGTTTGAGTATCATTTATTATAGAGTAGGTGCACTCCTAACCTTGAAGACCTAGCAAGGCTCAAGGTAGGAATATCTGCAGCTACTTCTTTGTTTCAATAACTTCTATCTGAACTCCTAAGGAAAAATAGGTGAAATGTTTTAATTTAAGGCCTATTATTAACTTTACAATAATTTCCTTGACAGATAAAAATATCTTTGATTGTGTAATAACTTCCCAATGCTTTTATGGAACGAAATCATGCTGTAGGTGGCAGTTTGGTCTTTGGAGGAGTAACTGCTTCTTGATTTAGTGATTTCGAAGATGTATTTGAGTTAATCTATCTTTGCTTTTAACATTAACTCTGTCTTTAGGCCTTTGAACCTTGATTTATCCTTTATAACATGTTTTACTATATTTTCTTCTTTAATCACTGACTGTCTTCACTTTCTATCTTAATATTCATGTTATGAATTAATCCCCTTGATTTTCTTTTTTATAGGAGATTAACCCTTTAACATTTCTTTCCCTCTTTACTGCTTATTATGGCTATAATTTTATTTTGTGTGCAAGGAGTCGGTCTTCTTTGTGGCCGAAATGTTGAATGTCCACCAAGGATCATGATTCTAGTGGTGTCAGGGTTGAACCTTCTCCTTTGTTCATTTTAAATTTGTATGAAACCACTTGGATTGTCATCCGGGACTTCATTTGTCCTTTTCGGGCCATTGGACCGCATTTTCGAGCATCTCTTCCATTAAAGCCTGCACAAACACAAACCAGTTAATCTTTAAAATCCTGCGAGATTGGATTGGCTACGTTTTTTAGGGTTTTAGGGTGGTCGGGAGGTGTATTGTAGAGGAGGAGAACAGAACCTGATGGAATTCGAATAGAGGCAAAGATTTTTGAATATTGGCACAGGGAGGGAGAAAGTGGTTTTGGAAATCCATAAATGGATTATCACGTGCATTGAGGGCAGTTTGTAGTTTTGGGTGAAACGCGCACTATTCCACTGAGTAATCGATGCGTGTCTAGGCTAATACTGCCCATTTCATGCCGGTTATGAAATTTAAAACCCGGTGCTATTTTCTGCATGATATACAGTTTTGGTCATCGGATCTCAAAAGGTGAGATCGACAATGTGGAAAGGTTTGGGGACTGGTGCACAGGTGTGGAGGGTGGAGCCCAGTGATAGATCGGGGGTTCCGGTTGGATGGCAGGGCTAAGTGCAAGGTGGGGCCCAAGAGTTGATAAGACAAGTGGGTGCATTTGTTTTATAAGGGAAAAGGGAAGGTTTTATGAGGGATGAATAAAGGTGGGGTTTTAATAAAATGAAAAAGGGCGGAGGCTCAGTTGTACAGGGAAGGGGCTTAAAAAATGAGGAGAAAATTTGGATTTTATTGGCTGTCATGGAAGAGCGTTATGGAGATGGGAAGGAGGTGGTATGGAGGGCCATTTTGTAGGGGAAATATTTGAGTTTCTTGTTGGTCACGCTGCGCCATATGAGTATTGAAGCCACAATAAGAGTATCGGCTGAAAATCGGTCCATTAGATTGGCTGCAGGTCTGTCATTTCCCATGACGTCATGGGGTGGAACGGCGTGTAGCCAAGAAATCCTTGGAAAATGTCTTTCAAGAATCCAGAAATCTCCCTCAAAACTGCAAATTGTAAAATCTAAAGGGAATATATATGTAATAAAGCGATCTCCCTCTCCCAAAACAATGATGAATAAAAATGTTGGAATTTATTAATACAAAAAATAGAGGAAATATGTTTCCATGAAAACATAAAGACTGTGAATAATGTGGAAATTATACACTCATACACATGCAGCGTAATAACACAGGAGAGGAACGAAATTCTGTTTTCTATTGTATCACATTATCAAAATGAAATTACATTTAGTTTAATACAAATGGCCGAAGCCTGAAAAAAATAATTATAATCAATGCAATTCATTTTTGAATAGAATTTCAACAACTTCTCTTCCCTGGGTTGTCAAAAGGCCCATATATTCATTGAATCGACACATAGGTTGTATTTCCTCTTATACATAAAAAAAATTAAAACGCGTTCAAAACATAAAACTGGCGGACTTCAAACTTTATGTGTTTCAGCACTGAGTCCTCATCACATCCAGATCCTTATCGCAGATAGCAGATTGGTGATATTAAACTTTAATTGGCGTGAACATGGGTAAACTTAAATCCTTTTGGGTGTGATGTGTGATGGCACGATCACGTTGCAAATCAAACATCTTATCCTTTTGGTCCTAAGCGGTAAACTCAAATGGTTGCGAATGCGATGTGCGATAGCACAATCACATCGCAGGACAAATAACATAACTTGCGGCTGCAGAAAGGTAAGTGGTAATATATCCAAAGTGTGCTATTGCAGTGCGACTAACTCTTGGTAAGGTGATAGGGGAAATATAAAGTAATAAGGCGCAAAACAAGGTTTTGGCTCATGCGGTAAGGTTAAATTGGGTCCCTCTGGATATCGCATCAGTGGTAGAATAACATATGGTGAATGTATCGAGGTTAAAACGAAAAAAAAAATTGCGACTGTGCGCTGTGGGAAAAGGTAATTTAAAACGGTGGTTGAAGCATTACTCAAAGGATGGCTCGGCTACCTTGTTTGTTGTGGTTGTGTGAAAATGTCTTCGGGCTCTTGGATCCTTGCTTGTCCTTCTCTTCACAAAATTTATGAACTGTGGGCTACTGCCGCTTCTCATTCATGGTGGTGGTTGGGAGTATAATTCAAACAATCCCATTTAATCACAACTTCCACCAGCATTCATTCCTAGACACTGTCTAAGGTAAACAAAACTCCTTTGTCCTAATGCCTTTGTGAGGATATCAACAAACTGTTCCTTTTTCCTGCAATGCTCCAAAACAATCTCATCATTGTTAACCAATCCTCTTATAAAATGATATTTGGCATCTATGGGATTTTTTCTCTTGTGGAAAACATAATTCTTCGATAATGCTATTGCTGAGCTATTAGCACAATAAATTTTGGTTCCTTTGTCTTTCTCATGACACAAATCTCTCAGCATCCTTCTCATTCATTCTGTTTGGCATGTGGCTATTGTTGTTGCCACATATTCTTCTTCTGGTATTTTTAATGCAAGTATTGGTTGCTTCTTGGAAACCCATGAAATGGGTCTCGATCCCAAATGAAACACATACTGAGATGTGCTCTTTTTATCATCTACACTTCCAGCCCAATCACTGTCAGTGTAACCAATCAATTTAAAATTATCATTTGAGGAGTATAAAACACCATAATCCTTTGTTCCATTCACATACCTTAAAATTCTCTTGGTTGCTAGCCAATGTGTCTCCATTGGTGTCTCCATGATCTGGAAATTAAACTTACAACATACATAATATCAGGCCTAGTTGTAGTCAAATACATTAGACTGCCAAATGTTCTCTAGTACAATATTAGATTGACATTTTTGTTGCAATATTCTTTTCTTAACTTCAACCCCGCGACATTTGGAGTTAATGCTGCTTTGTAGTGGTTCATGTTAAATCTATTTAAAACTTCTACTACATATTTTTCTTGGGAGATAAAAATTCCCTTTTAATTTTTCTTTACTTCTATGCCCAAGAAGTATCTCAAGAAACCCAAATTAGTGATTTCAAATTCTCTCTTCAGGGCTATTTTAAAATTAAGAATGAGATAAACTTCATTGCCTATGAAAATTAAATCATCTACATATAAAACAGCAATAAGGATCTTATTTTCATTTTATTTAATGTACAATGTGGGTTAACCATCACAATTTTTGAACCCTTCATCCATCAGCTAAGAATCAATCCTTTTGTACCATGCTCTTGGTGCTTGCTTTAGCCCATAAAGATATTTATTCAACTTTCACACTTTGTGCTCTTGGGCTTCAATTTCATAGCCTAGAGGGTGTTCAACATATACCTCCTCTTTCAACACTCCATTCAGAAATGTTGATTTCACATCCATTCTGTAGACTTTCCACTTCTGTTGTTCTGCAATGGACAACATTGTCCACACCCTTTCCATCCTTGAAACTGATGCAAAGGTTTCTTCATAATATATTACTTTTTTCTTCTTGTAGCCTTTCACAACAAGTATTTATTTATGCCTTTCTATATCACCTTCGACATTTCTCTCGGTCTTATAAACCTATTTTACTCGAATGTTACACCTCCATTTCGATTTTTTATTTATTTTTATAACTTATTATTATTGTTAGATGACCATTTGTCACACTCAAACGTATTAATGTCCCCAATAATTTTCTTGCCACAGTATATCCCAGTTTACTCAACCACTACTTACTACAGTATTATAATTTTACCAAGATCAATTTCCAAAATAATTTGGATAGAATACTCTATTTCTAATTATTTTGTAAGAAGATTTATTATCTAAATCTTTTCTTTTCCACATATGAATCTAAGGTTAATTTAGCATTTTAACATTAATAATAAAATAGTGGGTACATTACCATACCTTCCTATACCTAGGTATTACCTCAAATTTAATTATTCATACTCATATACCTTTAATAAAGGATATCTCGACCATAAATTACTTATCAGATATGTTGGGTTTATAAAGGGGTACTTGGAATTTCCCTCACACGTTCATATATACCTTTTTACTTATGTATATATATTTATATATAACTTATTACGGTATTATGATCAAATCCTTATATTTTTAACTTAGGGTGACACTCTAACGTATCCCTTATTATTATAATTGTATTTCCCAAGATTCATATAATGGGTCTACTACCACGTTAATCACATGGTTCATCCAATTAACGTTTTGATTAATGATTTAATTAAGACCAATTAAGCTTAAAATCTTGTCGCAGTTATGGAATTTTACCTTGAGAGCATGGGTAAGTGACAACCCTAATGCTAAATTCGAGGTTTTATTTAAGTTTGAGTGGATCTGTCATAAATGAAATTATCAACATTTCAGATTTGTTTTCAATTTTACGTTTCTATTTTCACATCCTTCACTCAAAAACGTCCTGGTAGTATCACTTTGGATACGAGACATATATACGACCACCTCCTCGGTTTGAGTAAATTAAATGTGTAACTTCTTCCCCACATGGGCTTTTACTTATTTTGTTGATTCGATGATTTTTGTTCTCCCTCAGAATTTATTGTCATTAAATAAAGTGTACCAAAGCACATGAAATTCACTACTCAGTTTCCAATGCATCAATATGAAGGTTAACTAAAATATTCTAATGCATGGACAGTCAGGATTAATTGATGTTTTAGGGTTTGTACTTAACATAAATAATCTAGAATTTCAGTTTTGTATCATTTTCATTTTGGCCTCTTGCTAGAGTGTAGGTTCCTGCTTCCTCAACCTACCTCTGCGCTAAATTAATAACGTCAATTTAAGGATGTGGAGAAGGAATGGTTATGAGCATGAAAAGAAGGCCTACATCCCTTTACAGGTAATGAGTGCACTATCTCTCAAAACTTTTACTCTTTGTTTAAAGATAAATGCGCATTCCATTCGGCACCTTCTTCGTTTGATTTTATTTTCTATGATTTGATTTCCCGTCCATGCTCAAGAAAGTAGATGGATTCATCCCGTATTGATGTAGTGTCTATATATTTCTTATCTGGAGTATGAAATCTTCTTTAAAGTCCCTACTCGTTGATTATTCTAGAATTCGTATGGTTAGTCAATATGGTTGCAATATTAATAATCGGGAAAAGCTTTATTATTTTCTGTGTCTGTATTAGATGCATTTATTTTGCTTCTTTGGTAAACTTCTTTTCTTTCCTGGAACTGTGAGAATTTCTCCCATCGCATACGCAAGGATGATAACCCTTATTTATCCCTATATTATGACTTGGGAAAGTTTCATTACTGGTTTAACGTTTATTGCTCGAATTTCATGCTTATTTCAATTTTCTGGTTAAATTCAAGAACCCACTTACTCTCGGACTGTGTAATAAAACGCAGACCTCAAGTGCTGGCACCTCCAACGTCTCATTTGTGTATTGTTCAAAGGATTATTCTTGGCATAGGTATCTTCCTAAAACCCCACCGACCCTAAATCTATATTTGGACTTAATTTATTATAAGATTTTAAAAACGCTTCACAATTCTATCTTATTTCTTAATTTAATGAAATATCGTTCCAATAGTAACTAATAACTTCCTGTGTTCTTGATAAATTAATAATCTATTCTAGACTCTGTCATAATAATTAAAATGATAATTATTCCAACTCTGGTCACTATATATGTCTTAAAGATATCTCTATTTTATGTGCAGATATAACATATATTCGGGCCTTGTCGAGGTATTAAATTTGCATTGTCTCACATTTAATTTCTCATTTCAGTTCATATGACTTCTTTCATTTGTACAATCTCATCATTTAAGCTCATGTTTTTAGGTAGGTATGACTACATTGCAACTGTCTCTTTTTGGATTCGGTTGACCTTCCTTTTTCTTAATTTTGGTTCTTAATACTGGGATTCTTGTTTACCAACTTGGTCTATCACCTTGTGATTATTTTACTATGCAGCCCTTGCATAAGTTTTGCAGAAAAATTGTATGATTTCTTATAAGAAACAGAGTGTCCTCTATGTCACTATTTTTAGGACGAGTTTCCTCTTATTGTACTGTTATACCGAAGGAACCTTTACAAATTTGTAATATACAAACTGATATTATATCAATATTTAACTACTTTGATATGGAAATTCTTCCTTTCAAAATTAACTCTTATTCTCTTTTCATAGTTAAGTTGATTCCAAATTTCATGTATAGCTATATGTAGCTAGAATTAGTTTCTTTTAAAAATGGAATGCAACACTGAAAATAAGTTTCAATATAATAATAGGACACTTCTTGTATAAAAATATGACAGTCCAACATATTTACTTTGATGTATCGTACATCCCTGTAATTGTCCTGACAGATTTTTATGCCATTGTAATGTTCTTATATTGAACTGTTTAAATTAAGCATTTTATATCTTCAATGGAACTTATCTACTTGACTTGCTTCATAGTATTTTATAAATTCTATGTTAGGTTTTCTTTATAGAAATTATCTTAACTATAGTGCAATTATCAGCATGCATCTTGAAATTACACATAAATCCATTCTTATCTAGTACTTCTTAGATAATAATTTGTCTAATTCATATACACTACAACATATAAATTTGCTTCACTGTGCTATGTATCTATTTTTTAGTCATGTATTTATATTTATGTGTTTTTCAATATGAAAGTGTCTTCTCTCTCTAAGAATACTTTCAATTCATGTGTGTAGCATAATAATACAAATTCATATATAATCATGTCCCTAGAAATTTCAGTTGAGATTTTTATCTTTCTCTAGTTGTTACATAATTATTAAATCTTATCGTAGAGTATACCTTTAGATATCAATATCTATTCATTCTATTTTTGCATATCATTTTATGTTTAAAGTTTATTAATTTTTTTAATAAACTGTACAGTTCCCTATAAGAATAGTAAATCAACTAGTTTACGGAAATGTCAGTTTCCTGTCAGGCACCTAACCTCAGATTTAGACCCAATTTTGGGGTTTAGACATTCTAATAGTTGGTCCTGTATAGAGGATGTCTGTACAACAATACAATTTTTTCTATTTCTGATATAGTGAATTCTTTTAAATGTGCAAACTAGAAAAATATAATTGAGACTCATAATTTTTCCCTTTTCTAATATCATAGTTAAGTTCAGAAATTGCATATTAACCTAATCACTTTATCATTATAGTATATCATCACAAGATTATAATTTATGTCAAAGAGCATTCCAAATTAGATTTGCATACCACTTAGGTTTGACTGGTTGCCTCCCAACCTCAGAGCTCTTTCTCAACAACTCACTGCCGAGCAGAGATCTTTTGCTCCAGTGATAGACAACCCTTTGCCTATCTTGAAACAAATTATGTAACCTTCCTTTCCCCAACCTGCTTCCCTTAACTACGTCTAGTTAATTCAGGATGTTGTATTCCTGTTTTCCTAGGCTTTCCCTCTGTTTCTTCCACAAAGGTACTTTTAATGCTAGCTTTTCTACTTTCCATCTTTATTCCACAACTTCCCAATAATTTTCTCTTTGTTGGATTATTTAGATATTTTTCTCCAAATCTAATTTTTAGTATCTTACTTTATTCCTTCCAAGGATTTCTGGAAGTTTGTGAAAGTCTTACAACCTTATCCATCCTCATGGATTGGGTTTCCAGATCTCAAATCTCAATCTAGTCATTGCACATAATTTTCCATTTTATTTTATTAATTTAAAATAATAAAATAATTACACATGATTTTTTTCCATTGGGTCCCACCGTACCCTTTTGGACTTGTTCAAATTTCTAACAAAATAATAGCAAACTGGGGATATTACATATTCCCCCTATAAAAAAAAACACTGTCCTTGGTGTTGTAAGACAATTAAAACAAAATTCATCGTTTAAACAGTGAGGAATATTTTTCCATCATATCTTCCTCTCGCTCCCAAGTAGCCTCTTTGGGTACAAAGTATCTCTACTAGACTTTCACCCTGGCCATTGCCCTATTCCAGAGGTCAATTTCGTTTGAAGTGGCTCTGGAAGAAATTCTCCTTCTGGTTCCACCTGTATCACATTCCAATCAATAACATGAGTACAGTCATGCACATATTTTTTTAATAATGAAACATGAAATACATTGTGAACCTTAATGTGACTGGGCAAAACCAATTTATATGCAACTGGTCAAACTCTTTCCAACACTTCAAAAGTTCCACAGTAATGTGGAGTTAGTTTTTCATAGCTACCAGTGTGAAAATTAGTCTTCTTAGGATTAATCCTTAAGTAGACATGATCACCCGCACTGAATTCTCTGTGAATTCTCTTTTTTCTGCATAAATTTTTTTCTTATATTGTGTTGTTTTTATGTTTTTCTAAATTTTCTTCCCAACTCTTTCCATTCCCTGCAAGGCTTCTGGTCCAAGTATTAATTTATCTTTAGGATGACTCCAACTTTGAGGGGTATGGCACTTTCTGCCATAAAGTGCTTCAAAAAGGCTCATATTTATTGAAGCTTGGTAGCTATTTTTATAGAAAAAATGAGCTAAATGTAGATAATCCCCTCATTTTGTTGGCCTATCCATGACATACATCCTAAAAATGTCCTCTAAAATCTAGTTTGTTCTTTATGTTTGACCATCAGTTTGGGGATTGTAGGCAATACAAAAATTTAGTTTGGTACCCATGCCTCCAAAAAAACTCCTCCAAAAAAATGCAATGAAATTTGCATCTCTATCTGAAATAATCATCTTAGGAATACCATGCAATTTACAATCTCCTTCATGAAGGCATTTTCTACTTGAGTTGTACCAAAGGTAGACTGTAAAGGTATAAAGTGAACAAATTTAGTCAAAGTATCCACTACAACCATGATAGAATCATGTTGGTATTTGGTCCTTGGTAAACAAGTAATAAAATCCATGGAGACAGTCACCCACTTCCAATCTGGGATGGGTAAAGGATTCAACAACCCAGCTGGATGTTGATGTTCAACTTTTATTTATTGACATTCTATACATCTAGCCAAGTAATTTGTCACTTCCTTTTTCATAATAGGCTAGAATAGGTTCTTTCCTAATGCTGAAAGTAATTTATGGTATCATGGATTTCCAGCATAGGGTATTTTATGGTACTCATCCAAAATCTCTTTCTTTAAGGATTCTACATCAGGAATGTATAATCTGTCCTTATAACAAATTAATCCTCTTTAGCTCTATGTATACCCTTTCATCTCTTTTTTCAAAATTTGGGACTGAATATTTTCATAGTTTTGGTCTTGTCTCACCACTTCCTGTATCAGTCCTTCCATGTCAAATTTGGCGCTACTCCCAACATTACACACACTTTGCCAAGAATTTCTTCTTAATTCATCTACAATCTTGTTTTCATTCACCTTAATATGTTTGATATCTATGTCAAACTCACTAAGGAAGGACAACCACTGAGCTTTCCTAGCATTCAAAACAGTTTGGGTGAAGAAATACTTTAGGCTAATGTGATCTGTCATCAACACAAACTTTTTCCCTAAAAGGTAATGTCTCCACATCCTTAGAGTGTGTATTACAGCAGCCAATTCTAAATCATAAACACTATAATTTTGTTCATTTTTCTTGCATTTTCTAGATTCATAGGGTATAACATAATTTTATTTTAGTAGCACTCCTTCCAATCCTTCTCCACAAGCATCTGTGCACACTACAAATTCCTGATCTGGATCAACAATTTATAAAATAGGTGATTTTTTAAGTTTCATTTTTAGTTGATCAAATTTGTTGTGACATTTTGCAGTCCATTGAAATTTAACTCCTTTCCTTTGTAGAGATGTGATAGGGTATGCTAAGGCTAGAAATCTCTCTACAAACCTCCTATAATACCCAGAAATTCCCATGAAAGATCTCACCGAAGTCACATCAGTATGTATAGGGCACTCTCTTATTGATTTTATCTTCTCTGGGTCTACTTCCAACCCCTTCTCTGAAATTATATGAGTTAAATAAAATAATTTGTCTTTGAAAAATTCACATTTTCTAAACTTAACATATAATTTTTTTTCTCTGAGTGTTTTTAAAACAATTCTAAGGTGTTCTTTATGCTCAGATTCATTCTTAGAATAAATCAGGATCTCATCAATAAATACTAATACAAATTTTTCCAAGTACTTACTTAATATATTGTTCATCAAGCACATGAAAGTAGTCGGTGCATTAGTCGACCCAAATGGTAGGACCAAAAACTCATAGTGTCCATACCTAGTTCTAAATGTAGTTTTACTTATGTTTTTATCTTTAATTCTTAGTTGATGGTAGCGTGTCCTTTGATCAATTTTGGAAAAGATTGTTGCACCTCTAACTTGATTGAAAAGATCATCTATCCTAGGTAAAGGATATATGTTCTTAATTGTTAGTTTATTCAATTGATGATAGTCTATACACATTCTGAAAGTACCATCTTTATTTTTGAAAAACAACACCATTGCTCCTCATGGGTATACACTTGGTCTGATGTAACCTCTATCCAGCAGCTCCTGCAGTTGCATTTTCAACTCCATTAGTTCTGGGGTACTCATTCTGTATGGGGCTCTAGAAATTGGTGTTACTCCCGGCACTAAGTCAATTGAGAAATCAATTTCTCTCCTTGGGGCGGATGAGGAATTTCATCTGGAAACACATCCTTGAACTCTCTAATAACAGGTAATGTTTCTAAAGGATTTTCTTCTTCTTTTCATCCCAATTCTTCTACATGAACAGAATACACTTGGCAACCCTTCCTCACAATTCTTTTCAATTGAAGTGCTGAAATTTGTCTCACAGATATGGGATTGGGTTTTCCTCGTAATATGGCATGTTTTCCCTCCTTATTTATGCAATGTATTGACTTCTCTAAACATTTTAACATGGATTTCTATTTCTCTAACCAATCCATTCCTACTAGTACATCATAGGACCCTAACAGTAGAATATTTAGATTCAGTTCAGTTTGGTATCCACTATGGTTTATGGTTGTTTGGGTGTCCCACCTCCCATTTACCTTCCCACAATTTTTTTTTCCGGCATTCCAGATTTTTAATAATACTTCCGACAAAATATTATAATCTAATATTTTTAGTTTTATCTGGCTAAATCATGTTTATTTCCCCGAATATGATTTATTTCCACATATCAACTATATCCAAATCAATTTCTATTGGATTAATTTCCAATCAAATTTAATATGTCTTTGTACCAAAATCATAGTGGATTTATTAACACTAACCCACTTCCCATGAGAAGTCGTCCTTATCAACATACGTCTTACCCTTGTTTTGATATCAATAAACCTTTGAGCATTAAACATATTATTATGTATTGATATACATATATAAGGGGGTCAACTAGATTATAACCACGTTGGTCATGGCCTCCTTTACGAACCCTTTGCTCCCATACTCTTATAACGTATGAACGTTAGCTGGATTTAATTCACCTACTTTTAGCTCTAGGCTTCTATGGTACTTATGGCTATTCAATGATTCGACAGTCATATTTTTCACAAGATCTGTGTCAAAATCATTCCCAAATTTGTTGTACATATCATTCACGTCGGAATTTATGTCGAGATTGAACTCATTTATCTTGGGCTTCCACGTAATACGACCTAGTAAAGTCGATTTAACGTAGTATGGAATTGGAGACGTTATATTCATTCTCCAAGTTAGCTCCTGTAAGATGTTCAGTTTTGTTGCATTGGTTGGTATGGGGTTCATCCCATTCACGGTCACGTGATATGGCTCCACGTTGTTCTGTCAATCGCCACGCCAGCCTACCTTGGAACCAATGCAATCTCAATAATACGGCCAGAATGCCATGAATTCATTGTATTTCTTGTCACATTGAATGTCAAACGAATGGTGTAAATGCAACCTCCAGCCATTCGATCTGTGGCTTCACCTTTGGGATTTTTCCATGTGGACGGCTGAGATCCTCTCACCGAGTTAGGGTTTCTAGGATTTTGATATGGTTATATAAGTCTTTGTTTTTGTGTGAAGTCAGTTTCTTCATTTTTCGTTTGGTTTGTTCACCTCTTTACTTCGAAGCTCTGCACGCGGAGGAATTCACTCATTGTCTTGCCCATCATTCCGGCTGTTTACCTATGCATGGGAAATTTCACCAGGTATGAGCCTTGTACGCACGTCTTTCATTTTGTCTTGGAGATCATATTCGGTTTTCAGAACTTGCCATACATCTTTCTCTGTGGAAGTCTCGAGCGATGATCATACAGATTGATATCGTTCTTGTAATTGTGTTTATGGTTTAGTCTCGTTTGGGTCCGTTTAAGCAGCCTCTCATGGCAGTTTCTATACCAATATATTGATTTAATTCTCTCTCGTTTCTTTTCGTCACTGTCTCTGCGTCTATGGCGTGAAACCTATGGTTAACGAGACTTGATAATACCACGCAGGGTTTCGTAATAAGTATATCTTTGTTTGTCCTTTGTGACTTGAGCGCTGAGTTTGGATAGTGAGATGTTTACTTGGCTCGTCTCTTCGTAGGAGAGCGATAGTCCTCAGGCAAGAACTTCATGAGGTTTGATTTTTTCATTATGTATATATATATATATATATATATATTTTCATTTTACTATTAACCTTATGGCTTTCAATTTTGTTGATATTCTTCTTCTATCCTTGGTGCAGAGAACTCGAAAGGAATGAGGGTATTCGTTGGCAGGTAACCCATTCTCCTCTTGTTAAATTTCTCTATTGGTAAAATTTTCTATCAGCTATTCTATTGATCAATCCACTATCATGACTGTGTTTCTACAGGTAATGTACACTCCATACGCATTCCATCGTCGGCGGCTATGAGATATTTCATTCTCAGTTGATATTAATTTCACCTCCCTTGGCGTTTCAGGTTGGTATATGCCTGTGCGGAGAGCACCATCCTCTCGTTGCATTGTTCCACCTCGTTTATTCAGAATCATTAACTCTCTTAGGTTTTTAAACAGTGTCCATTGAAGTTCTAGACTCCGTCAGAGTCGGAATATTAATAATTTTCAATCGTATGCTAGTACTCCCTAAATGGTTTAAAATTTTGAAATGAGAATATGGACTTTGTCACAAGACTTTGGCCCAAGAGGCTCATATTTTTTTGCTTATATCTGGACGTATTTATTCCTTGTCACTGATATTCTTGTTTTTCCATAATAATTTCGAAGAAGCTATAGATCATTATTTTATGGACTCTCGCATGCCATCTCGCATTAAATTATTGGTTGTGGATTAGTTAATATGGTTTAATAATAATAATTTATTCATCCTTTCTAATGCTTATCATATTAATAACTGCAATGTACCTACGTCTATTGGTAGCCAGTTTTTTTTTCAAATGTATAGTGCCTCATTCCAGGAAATCTGACAATGGCTATCTATTATATATAATTTGTATGACTCCTACAAAAGACTCTCAGGATCCCTGGGAAGTTGTGTTTCCATTTGGGAAATCTTTGCATGCCAATCTAATTGTTCCCTGTAACTATATACATATAATTTCTTTTGATAATTAGGTGTCATGATAGAACAATCCCACTATGTCCATATTTAGACTGAATTTCTTTACTGGTATATATATATATATATATATATATATATATATATATGGACGATGTTTGTGTACTCCATTCTTCAGTATATATATATGTATGTTTTGATATGCATAATGTGCAGGTACTGTTTTGTTTTATAATTTTCCGTGCACTTCTAACTTTTTACATCAGGTAATTCAATTGGGTCCCTTTTTATTGTGGGTACTCCCATATCTTTTATTCTTAACTCTCCATTCATAGCTATTTTCTAAAGATATTGATCATGTTTTTATTTCATTTCTTTACTATTTAAGATAGATAGGTAGTACTAAAATTACCTACTCTCCCATTCTGTCCTTGTTATAGAAGATATTAAAATATCTAAATATAGACATGCACTGTATAAAAATTCTATATATTTGCACTTCACTTAGTGAATTCAATAAAGTGTAGATTTTGTCCAGTATATAATTAGGTGCCTACTTTTCACAGATTCAGGGTTTTTCTTACTATGTTGTCTGAATCAATTCCATTTTCCACAGAAGAAGATTAAAGTTACCTAATTATAAATTATGAGGTAACATAATCTCCAGATTTAAACCAAGAACTGGTTTAGAGATTCTGGATGATTTTCCCTCATATTTCTGATTCCTACAACCATGCGGAACTGTTAGAATTTAATAACTCTACCTTTCTGTAACTGTAAGGAACACTAGCACAACCAAAAAATTGTAAGAATTATACAGCTACAGTCATAAATCTTCCCACTTGACAACAATTAATTTTTAATCATTCATAATACTATGTGCATACCACTTTGGTATTTGACCAGTCCTCCCAACCGTAGAGTCCCTCTATCTCCCGAACTCACCCCCGAGCTGAGACCACCTCCAGCACAGATCAACCTCTAATCTGTTTAGGAGTAGCTTATTTAAGCTATTGTTCCCCAAAGCCTGTTTCTAATTCTGCGTCCAGAATATTAGGATGCTTTTCTTCCTGTTTGCCTAGGCTTCCCATTTTAGGGATTTTTTTAAAGTTTCTTTATGCTTTTGCCAGCTTTTTACCTCTTCCCAACTACTCTCCACATCATTGGGGAAAATAGATTTTCCTCAAAATCCAATTTAGAAATTCTTTCAAGGATTTTTGAAAGATTGTGGGGAAAGTATTTTCCTTTATCCATCCTCATGGATTTAGCAAGTCATCTCACAATTCTCATTTTGGTCAATCTGCACATCATTATAATATTCATTTTCTCAAATTAAATATTTAATTACATCCACAAAAGACTTGTCCTTTGGGGTCCACTCCCCTTAGGATTAAATTTCAAAGGTCTAGTTTTAAATTTTAAACACATAAACTAGGGGTGTTACATTGGGGTAACTTATGAGTCACTTTCCTTTTTTTACCACTGCCCAACTGAACTAACCATGACTGTTCAAACTTTTCTTACTTTAAGTTACATTTTTCTACCATTTGAGGACTGATGTAACTTAAATATGCAGCTAGATCTATTAAAATAGAAACATTGTAGTCATAAATCATACCTTCTACTTCTACCATAGTGGACTGGTGTTCTGCTTGACGATTTTCTAGGGCAGCACTTATTTTGGGGATGTTTCTTGCACATCATTAATATTCGTTGCTTCTCTTAGTACTTGTATAGTCTACAGGTTTATGTGTGGAAAGTATCTCAATAAAGGAGGTTATAAACAACCCCAACACTTTAGAGGTTCTCTCATTTTAACAACCCCCTCTCTTTTATTGTTTCCATTCATATGTTTGGGCCTTGTTTTTGATTGAGCAGTTTTATTTTCTCTGGTTTTGCTGAACTTCTTCCTTTGGTGATTCCTACCAAATTTCTTTAGAAATGTTGCTTTTGTTCTCTTTCTGCTGGAGTCACCCTTCTCTTTGTTTTGCCAAATATTTTCTTGTTCATTTTGGCCTTTGAATTTTTGGTAACACATTCTTTCCTTGTACACTACCTCATCCATGGTCTTGGGATTATCAAATTATATCTTTTCCTTGTAGATGGTAGGTAGACAGTTTAAGAATTGATGTACCTTTGCCTTCTCTTCCCTTATATAAGTTACATAGCGTAAGAGATTGGTGAATTTGGTTACAAATTCATCAATATTAAGTTGTCCTAATCTAAGTTCGTGAAAATATTTGGCTTTATCATCATAATAACATGCATTTAGGTATCTATTTTTGAAATTGACTTGGAAATCCTACCAAGTAACAGTTTCCTCATCAATGACATGGACCATCTTGGTTTCTTCCCACCACAAGGTAGCCTTACCTTGCAACTGGTAGATAGCCAACCTAGATCTTAAGTTATTTTCATATTCATAAACTTGAAAGTACTTTATCATGTTCATAAGCCATGCTTTAGCATATTCCTCCTTCTCTCCATCATAAGAGGGAGGTCTGATTTTCCGGAATTCACCCTAGAATTCCTTGTTCCTCCTAAACTACTGTCTAGAGGCATCATCTTCCTCAGAATATTCTGAGTGATTTACCTTTCCCTTTCTCTTCCTTTAGGAATCTTCACCTTCTTGACTATTTTGGGAGGTCAATTCTCTAATTAATCTGTCTTTCTCTTCACTTGCTAAATATAACCTTTCATTATGGCTTTTATATGCGGTATTTCTCTTTTCATTCAATGCAACATAGACATCAATGGAGCATTTGGATGTAGCGTATTTTCCCCACCACCGAGATCTACATACAACTCATCCCCTTCACTCATGGTTCGCAACTATATACTTCAGCATTGTTTCACTATACATGAAATCAAACATTAGTGAAAATTTAAACTTAATAAAAATTTACAACAACATAATTTTTCTCACGTGAGCACACATCTTTGCCCACTGTTTTAACTTGAGCTGTGATTCCATTTGTAATGCCTCCATTTAATTTTTTTTTTAACTTATTATTATTTTTAGGCGACCATTCGTCTCACTCCGACATATTTCTGTCCCCAATAATTTTCTTGCCACAGTATATCCCAGTTTACTCAATGACTGTTTACTACAATATTCTAATTTTACCAAGATCAATTTCAAAAATAATTAGGATAGAATACTCTATTCCTAATTATTATGTAAGCAGATTTATTACGTAAATATTTTCTTTTCCACATATGAATCTATGGTTCATTTAGCATTTTAACATTAATACTAAAATAGTGGGTACATTACCATACCTTCCACTACCTAGGTATTACCTCACATTTAATTATTCATATTCATAAACCATTAATAAAGGATATCTCCACCATACATTACTTATAAGATATGTCAGGATTATAAAGAGGTACTCGAAATTTCCCTCACACATTCATATATACCTTTTTATTTATGTATATATTTATATATAAATTTTTATGGTATTATGATCAAATCCTTATATTTTTAACTCAGGGTGACACTCTAACGTATCCCTTATTATTATAGTTGTATTTACCATGATACATTTAATGGGTATGCTACCACGTTAATCACATGGTTCATTCAATTACCATTTTGATTAAGGATTTAATTAAGACCAAATAAACTTTAAAATCTCTTCGCAGTTATGGACTTTGACCTCTACATCGTGCATAAGTGACAACCCTAATGCTAAATTCGAGGTTTTCTTTAAGTCTGAGTGGCTTTGTCATAAATGGAATTGTCATCATTTAAGATTTGTTTTCAGCTTTACGTTTCTATTTTCACATTCGTCACTCTCAAAAATCTTGGTACTATCACTTTGGATACGAGAAAGATATACGACTACTGCCTGGGTTTGATTAAATTAAATGTGTAACTTTTTCCCCACATGGTCTTATACTTATTTCATTGATCCGATTAATTTTGTTCTGCCTCAGAATTTGTTTTCATTAACTAAGGCATACCAAATCACATGGCATTCCCTACTCAGTTTCCAACGCATCAATCTGAAGGTTAACAACAATATTTCTATGAGTGGATGGTCAGGATTAATTGACAGTTTAGGGTTTTTACTTAACATAAATAATCCAGAAATTCGGTTTTGTATCATTTTCATTTTGGGCTCCTGCCAGAGTGTAGGTTCCCTCTTCTGCAACTTACCTCTGCGCTAAATTAACAACATCAATTTAAGGACATGGAGAAGGAATGGATGGGATAATGCAAAGAATGGCTACATCCCTTTACAGGTAATGCGTATGATATCTCTGGAAAATTTTAATCTTTGTTTAAAGATAAATATGCATTCCATTTGGCACCTTCCTGGTTTGATTTTCTTTTCTATGATTTGATTTCTCATCCATGCTCAGCAAAGGAGACAGATTCATCCCATCTTGATGTAACATTTCTGTATTTCTTATCTAGAGTATGAAGTATTCTTTTAGGTCCGTACTCATTGATTATTTTTAAATTCATATGGTTAGTCAATATGGTTTCTATATTAATAATTGGGAAAAGCTTTATTATTTTCTATGTCTGCGTTAGATGCATTTCTTTTTCTTCTTTCATAAACTTCTTTTCCTTCTGAGAACTGTGATAATTTCTCCCACCCCATACGTAGGGATGATAACCCTTATTTATCCCTATATTATGACTTGGGAAAGTTTAATTACTGGTTTAATGTTTATTACTCGAATTTCATGCTAATTTCAATTTGCTAGTTAAATTCGAGAACCCACTTACTCTTGGACTGTGTTAATAAAACGCAGACCTCCAGTGGTGGCACCTCCAGTGTCTCCTTTTCGTATTGTTCAAAGGATTATTCTTGGCACAGGTATCTTCCTAAATCCCCACCGACCATAAAACTATATTTGGACTTAATTTATTCTGAGATTTTAACAGCGCCTCACAATTCTATCTCACTTCTTACTATAATGACATTTCATTCCAATAGTAACTAATAACTTCCTCTCTACCTGATAAATTAATAATCCATTCCAGACTCTGTCATAATAGTTAAAATGATAATTATTCCATTTCTGGTCATTGTATATGTCTTAAAGCTATTTGTATTTTATGTGCAAATATAACATCTAGTTAGGCCTTGTCGCACTAGTACATTTGGCGGATATTCCGACACTTTAGTTCCAACACTTTTGTCATATTGTCGGAAATTTCCCCAATTTCTATAATTTTTTCGAATACCGCCAAAAAACATTGCTATACTAACGTTTAGGGACATCATCGCTTTTGCAACGGTTATGTTTGTCGTTGGAAATGTGACGTTTTAAAATCTTCATCAGTATTACGACGTTTATGGGACGAAACGTCGGAATTACGACATCTCTTACACATTCGTTGGTATTGCGATGATTTGGAGAAAACGTCGTAAAACTGACGTTTCTCAAATAAACGTTACTCTTGCGACATTTTGTGGTCTTGCGACGTTTTGAAGCCAAACTTCGCAAGACCGACGTTTATTTGAAAAACATTGGTTTTTCGACGTGTTTTCCAAAGTGTCGCAATACCGAAATAAAAAGTGTAATTTTATTTCACCTCAATCGATCATTAAATTCAACTTTATGTGTTCGTGTTGATAGTATATCATAAGCTTCATAATTTTTTTTTTGGTTATAACGAATGAAATATGAAAAGGATATTATGAATAATCTTAGTTTTGTAGATATTTCGTATGTTTATAAAATTGATCCAAATATATTATTATTGATGTTGTTTTGTAACATTGATAAATTGACCATTTTATTAACCATATATTTATATGAAATATACTTATTTCAAATATTAACACGATGAGAATCAACCTGAAATATTAACCACATTTTTCCATGAAAGACACAAAAATTTCAAGTAAAAACAATTTGATAACCTGTATGAAACATGTATACTAAAAAAATGATATGTACTTCACAAAGTTTCTGATATATATTCAAAAATATATCCTCCATATATATACAGTTCTATGGCTTGTACTTGAATCAAGGTTGAAGATCCAATCTTTAGGAATAATATTAAAATCATATCAAACATCATGGCTTCTATGTTGAATTCCGTATATACAATGAAATGCTCTTTTTTTAGTGATTTAAACATTTTTCATATCATGTTCCATATCTATAGTATGCACATGTGAGAGGCAACTACTACCTTTATCCCTTCTCATATATATATATATATATATATATATATCCATTACTTTTTCCACACATGGATTTTTATTCTTCAGGGTTTCTCATATAGAGAGGAGAGGTAGATAAATCAGGTCCGAATGTAAGGTGTTCGACCGGGTGCGCCATGTGAGGTCGCCCGATCGGGCGCGTTTAGGTCGGGCCGTTTCGTTCGAGGAAGCCCATATCAGTTTTACTATGTTGCGACCCCCCGAGTGCCTTGTGCACGTTCAGGATGCCCATTTGCCATTTTCTCCCTTATGGCATCGTTCGGTCCGTCGCGCCGTGTCGCGCCATGTGAGGTCGCACGACTGGGCACGTTCGGTTCGGTACGTTTCGTTCGAGGGTGTCTGTATCAGTTTTGATAAGCTGTGACTGCCCGGGTTCCTTGTACATGTTTGAGTGGCCCATTTTTTGTTTTCTCTCTTGTGGCATATTCATTCGGTCGGGCGCGTTGTGTCATGCCGTGTGAGGTTTCCCGGCTGGGCACATTCGTGTTGGGTCGTTTCTTTCGAGGGCACCTGTATCAGTTTTGCTAAGTTGTGACCGCTAGGGTGCCTTGTGCATGCTCGGGTGGCCCGCTTACATTTTAATGCTCCCTTGTGGCATCATTCAGGGGGGGGGCACCGTGTCGTGTTGTGTGAGGTCACCCGACTGGGCGCGCTCGATTCAAGTCGTTTCGTTCAAGGGCGCCCGTATCAGTTTTGCTAAGTTGTGACCGCTCAGGTACCTTGTGCATGTTTGGGCAGCACGTTTGCTATTTTCTCCCTCGTGGCATCATTTGGTCAGGCGCGTCATGTCCTGCTGTGCGAGGTCGCTCAACTGGGCGTGTTCGGGTCGGGTCTTTTCGTTCGAGGGCGCCCGTATTAGATTTGGTAAGTTGTGACTGCCTGGGTGCCTTGTGCATGTTTGGGCGACCTGTTTTCCATTTTATCCCTTGCGGCATTGTTCGGTGGGGTGCAGCGTGTTGCACCGTGGGAGGTCGCCCGACTGGGTGCATTTAGGTTGGGTCGTTTCGTTCGAGGGTGCCCGTATTAGTTTTTCTAATTTTTCACCACCCAGGTGCCTTGTGCATGTTCGGGCGACCTGTTTTCCATTTTCTACCTTGTGGAAATATTCGGTTGGGCACGTCGTGTTGCGCCATGTTAGGTCGCCTGACCGAGCGCGTTCGGGTTAGTCCGTTTCACTCGAGGGCACCCGTATCAATTTTGCTAAGTTGTGACCACCTGGGTGCCTTGTGCATGTTCGGGAGGCCCGTTTACCATTTTCTCCCTTGTGGCATTGTTCGGTCGGGAGTGTCATGTCGCATCGTGCGAGGTCGCCCGACCGGGCGCGTTCGGGTCGTGTCGTTTCATTCGAGGGCACCCGTATCCATTTTGCTAAGTTGTGACTGCCCGGGAGCCTTATGCACATTCAGGTGGCCCGTTTGCTGTTTTCTCCCTGGTGGCATTGTTCTGTCGAGCGCACCATGTCACGCTGTGGGAAGTTGCTCGACCGGGGACATTTGGGTCAGGTCGTTTTGTTCGAGGCTGCCCATATCAGTTTTGCTAATTTGTGACCACCCAGATGCGTTGTGCACGTTCGGGCGGCCCCTTTTCCATTTTCTCTCAGCTTCTGGCATTGTTCTCTCGGGCGCATTGCGTTGCGTCGCGTGAGTTCGCCCAACCGGGCGCATTCGGGTTTGGGTCGTTTCTTTCTAGGGCGCCCGTATCAGTTTTTCTAAGTTGTGACCGCTCGAGTGCCTTATGCACATTCGGGCAACTCGTTTGCCATTTTCTACCTTATGCAATCATTTGATCGAGCGCGTCATGTCACGTCATGCGAGGTCGCCTGATCGGGCATGTCCTGGTCGGGTTGTATCGTTCGTGGGCGCCCGTATCAGTTTTGCTAAGTTGTGACCACCTGGGTGCCTTGTGCACGTTCGGGCGACCCATTTTCCATTTTCTCCCTTGTCACATCGTTTGGTCGGGCGTGCCGTGTTGCGCTGTGCGATATCGTCCGACTGGATGTGTTCGAGTCGGGCCATTTCATTCAAGGGCGCCCGTATCAGTTTTTCTAAGTTGTGACTACCAGGGTGCCTTGTGTACATTCAAGCAACCCATTTTCCATTTTCTCCCTTGTGGCATCAGTCGGTCGGGTGCGTCATGTCATGCTGTACGAGGTCGCCCGATCGGGTGCGTTTGGGTCAGGTCGTTTTCTTCGAGGGTTCCTGTATCAGTTTTTCTAAGTTGTGACCACTGAGGTCCCTTGCGCACGTTCAGGAGGCCCATTTGCCATTTAATCCCTTGTGGCATCGTTCAGTCGTTCAACTATCCGTTTCTGGTCGGGGGTAGGGGTTGGCTTTTCGTTGGTAATTGAGTTGTTTTGTTCGGGTGTGCCTGAAGATTAGCCTTGGGTAATTTTTAGGGTCATCGAATTTCTTCTCTCCATCTCCACTCAGTAGCATATGAGCAATAATGTTGGCCATCCTCGTCTTGGGAGGCATGTTTGAAAAATCTCCCCTCTCCGCTCTGTTTTCTCGGGTCAGGCCATTTCGTTCGAACGTGTTTCCTTGAGCGCCATCAGTACACAGGTATGGTTTCTAGACTAGTCATGAGGTGCAGTCTGGTTATTAAGACTTCATGAGATGGCCATTCTCCGGACCTAAATTGCATGAAAACACTGTGGCTGAGTCTGAAACTAGAGATTGAACATACATTTGGTTTGATTTCAATAGAAATTTTCATCAATAAATGTAAAGAAATGGCTAACAAATACTATAAATTAATAAATAAAGAAGACATGGCAACAAGCAACAATACCTAGAGAATTATTACATTGAGATGCAAAGAATAAGCAAATAATTTAACCCCTAAACCATAAACCTCTAAAAACTTAACCCATAACCCCTAAACCCTTAACCCCTAACCCATTTAACCCCTAAACCCCTAGTAAACCCCTAACCCATTTAACCCCCTAAACCCTAAACCTATAAACCCTTAACCCCTTAAACCCTAAACCATTAAACCCTTAACCCTAACCCCTTAAACCCTAATTCCCAACCCCTAACCCATCTAACCCCCTAAAACCTAACCCCATTAGCCCCTAACTTCTAACCCCGAAAATCCTTAACTGCTAAATACCCTAACCCCGTAAACCCCTAACCCATTTAACCCCCTAAACCCTAAACCTATAACCCCTTAACCCCTAACTCATTAAAACCTAATTCCCAACCCCTAACCCATTTAACCCCCTAAATCATAAACCTCTAAACCCCTTAGCCATTTAACCCCTTGTCACACCTCCCATTCGCTTTTCCTATACCAATTTCACACCTCCCATTCGCTTTTCCTATACCAATTTTTTTTTTTTTCTAGCATTCCAAAATGTGCAAGATTAACTTTGACAGAATGTCATACCATCCCTTTTGGAACTCGACCTGGTTAATGGTTAATGCATTTTTCAATTCCAATTGTTTTCCACATAATAAATTTTCTCCAACATCACTATATATTCCCTTCCATTTTAAATTCCTTTTAATATAAGGGTAATTTTATTAACTCATGGTGGAATTATTTAACATTAATCCCTTCCTTATAAGGGTCGCACTTACCAACCCATGTCCGACCTTTATTTTAATGTTCTTGACCTTTGGGGCATTCAACACATTTCTATGTATTTATATTCATAGGAACTGAATAGATTTTACCCCATAACGTACTCTTTTCTATAGTTGAGTTATGAGCATTGGTTGGATTTATGTTACATGTTTTTGTATTGGTGCCTCTATCGTCATTATGGACATATGATGATATAGTTTCAAAGTCCTTGTTGATCTGTGTTAATATTGTCGCATTTATTTCTGTACATATGGGTTGTATCAGAGTTTAATGTGGAGATTGAACGTACTCCTTGCTTCCACGTATGACGTCCTGACTCGATCCGGTTTTATGTGATAAGGTAAGTGAGACGTGGTATTACTTCACCACCACCGGTGCCATGCTAATTCTTGGTTTCATGGTATTGGATGGGATATATTTCTTCCGATACCATTCACGTGCTATCCCTACACGTTGATATGGCATTTTCCATGCTAGCCTACTGTGGATATGCGGCAATTTCTATTTATACGGCCAGACTGTCTTGAATTTAATGGATTTACTTGTCACATTGAATGTCTACTGACTGGCGTAATTGCTCTTCCAACCATTCGATCTGTGTCTTCCCTCTTCGAGATCATGCCATGTGGATGGTTAAGATTGTCTCACCGCGTTAGGGTTTTTCTGGAATGAAGTGTTGTTATATAAGTTTTCGGTTTTGTGTGGTGCCAGTTTCTTTGGCCCTCGTTGGGTTGGTTTACCTCTCTGCCTCGAGGCTCTGTTTGCTACAAAATTTACGCATGGGTTTTTTTTTCATCATTCAGGTCTGCTTGCATAGGCAACGGCAACTACACCAGATATGCACTTCACACGCGCTCCTTTCATTATCCCTCACAGACCATACTTGTTCCAGAGATTACCACACCTCTGTCGCTATGGAAGTCTCGAGCAATGCCACTACACTTGGTGTCATTCATTCTATAGCGTTTATGGTTGAGCCACATTTGGATTCGTTTATCCTCACATCAATTTCATGTCCCAACATTTTCACATGTTTCCTCTGGTTTCGTTCAGTTGCCATCTCTGTGTCCTTCTAATCAATTCTATAATTAATGAGGTGTAATATTAACATGCAGGTTTCTTTAGCATGTCTTCCTCTGCTCGTTTTATGTGATTAGAGCGCTAGGTTCAGGATGGCGATGTATTATCATGGCTCGTCTCTTCATGGCTGAGCGATAGTCCTCAGGCAAGGACGTCCTGAGATTTTATATTATTTTTTATTTCCATTTGTGAACCCTCTGTCTTTCAATTCAGTTGATCTTATGTCCCGATTTTGGTAGCAGTTAACTTGGAAAGAACAAGGGTCTTTTCCCTCACAGGTAACCCTTTCTAGTCTGGATACATTCCTCTATTGGTAAAATTTTTCCCATAAGTAGTTTTATTGACAGTCCTACTAAAATGTCTGCGTTTTTTTTTTTTTCCCAGGTAATGCCTATTCTCTACTCGTTTAGTGACGGCAGCTATGAGAGCCCTCTTTTCGATTGATGATGATTTTATCTTCATTTAAATTCTAGGTTGGTATATGTCTGCGCGAAGAGAACCATCCTTCAGTCTCATTGCTCCATCTCTTTTAGGTGGAATTGTTAGTTTCCTCAAGTGTTACTAGTCTGTCGATTTTTTATAGATTCATTCTGAAACTGTAATTATTACAAATTTCTGGTTGTATGATAATACTCTTCCACCCTAAATATTGTATTTGATTTGGGATGCGCACAACTCATTTTATTTAGCTTGTGCATAAGAGGCTCGACCTCGGACATGTATACACCGACCTGGACATTCTTCTTCGATGAGATTGTTTTTTTTTTTATGATTTTGTATCAGCTTCACAATTTTCCATTTTATTAGTTTATATACATTTCATGTGTATCACACTAAATTGTTTCGTGGAGAGTTAAGCTAGTGGCCACAATTATGTATAAATCTCCTAGTTGCTTTTGTTTTATTTCAATTATTACTCTTATATGTATATTTCTATATACTGGCATCTTTTCCCAAATTTACACTGATTCAGTAAATTTAATTTAGCATTGTTTATTCCTGACAGCTGTTATATTGTTCCTACAAGAACTCTTTGTCCTCTTATGAAATTGTTAGAATTTCCAGATCTGTAAATTTTATTGCTAGAAAGAATGTATAGCATTTCAGTTATCATCTCCCTAGATTTTTGGTTTTGCTGGAGATGTTTTCTATAATTATAATTCACTCTCATGTATAGTATGCTAGTCTACTTAGGCCTGTAATCATCTGTATATTACATGCCTTTGGATTTCATATAGATACTTATGACAGGTAGTAAGTATACCCCTTTTTCTTTGACATGTTGTAATGACGTATACTCTGTGACTGAGTTTATGAGTATATTGGTAACATATGTAGATTTTTGTCATTTTGGCTCTGGTATCTTCTAACTCTGTCCAGTTGGTGCTATCAATTTTAGACTCTATAGTTTATACTCTACTCTTTTCACTTCTTACTCCAAGTAATTATATTTGACATCTGACTCTTTGTTTCAATAGTTAGGATTTAAGATTTCATTCATGAAACAGAAGCAGATTAAAGTTAAACTGGAAATCATCCTTGGGAAATATGTATTATCAGATTTAGACCAGTTATGGTTTAGAGATTCTGATGAATTCTTTCCCATCTATTTGATTCCTACAACTGTACAAAAATGGAAGGGAACTCTGCTAAGATTTCTGTTAAATGTATGGAATATTATAGCAAACACACAGCAGGCATATATAATACTTTCACATTCCATATAACTTAAAATGTACACCTACATCTTGTAAGTAGAAAATATAACTGAACTGGGCATACCACTTAATTTGATGACCAGGCCACCCAACCGTAGAATTCGTTTGTCTCTAGAATTCACCCCCGAGCTGAGATCCCTCCTAGTTCAGATCAACCTCTAATCTGTTTAGGAGCAGCTTATTTAAGCTGTTGTTCCCCAAAGCATGTTTCTAATTCTGCGTCCAGAATATCAGGATGCTTTTCTTCCTGTTTGCCTAGGCTTCCCATTTTAGGGATTATTTAAAGTTGTTTTATGCTTTTCCCAGCTTTTCCAGCTTTTTTTTTCTTTTTTACCTCTTCCCAACTATTTTCCTCATGATTGGGGAATTTAGATTTTTCCTCAAAAATCCAAATTAGAATTAATTTCTTTCAAGGATTTTTTTGAAATATTGTGGGGAAGTATTTGCCTTATCCATCCTCATGGATTTAGCAAGTGATCTCATAATCTCATTTTGGTCAATCTGCACAAGTTGGTTTATTCATTTCCTCAATTTAAATATTTAATTACATTCACAAAATACTTATCCTTTGGGGTCCACTCCCCTTAGGATTAGAGTTCAATGTCTAGATTTAACTTTCAAACACATAAACTAGGGGTGTTACATATTCCCCCTCTGGAAGAAAACACCATCCTCGGTGTTATTATTTAACTACTAGAGTTCATTTTTCAAACAAAAATGGATATCTTTCCATCATTTCATCTTCTCTTTCCCAGGTAGCTTCTTCAGCAGTAAAGTGCTTCCACTGCACCTTTACTCTTGCTACTGTTCGATTTCTCAATTCAATTTCTTCCCTCTCCAATATTTGAAGCGGTTCTGGAGGAAATTCCCCTTCTGGTTCCACCTGTACAACAGCCCAATCAACTATGTGAGAATCATCATGCACATATATTTTTAATAACGAAACATGAAACACATCATGAACTCTAACATGGGGCGGTAAGGCCAGCTTGTAAGCCACTGGTCCCACCCTTTCTAATACTTCAAAAGGACCACAATATCTAGGAGCCAGTTTTTCACAACTTCCAACATAAAGTGTGCTCTTTTTGGGTTTAATACGCAAGTACACATGCTCCCCCACTTTAAATTCTAGGTGCACTCTTTTCTTATCAGCATAGGTTTTCTGGCGTTCTTGTGTTGTCTTAATGTTTCTTTGTATCTGTTTAACAATTCTTTCCAGCTCTTGTAAAGCATCTGGTCCCAACATCAGTTTATCTTCTGGTTGGCTCCAACTCAAAGGAGTACGACACTTTCTTCCATACAGTGCCTGAAATGGACTCATTTTGATGGAGGATTGGTAGCTGTTGTTATAGGAAAATTCAGCTAAGTGAAAATAATCTTCCCACTTTGCTGGCCTGTCCATCACATACATCCTCAGCATGTCCTCCAAAATCTGATTAGTTCTCTCGGTTTGCCCGTCAGTCTGAGGGTGATAGACAGTACTAAAATTCAGCTTAGTACCCATCCCTCCAAATAGCCCTTTCCAAAAAGCTGCTGTAAACTTAGCATCTCGGTCATAAACAATCACCTTCGGAACTCCATGGAGTCTTACTACCTCCTTCAGGAACACATTCGCTACTTGAGCTGTCCCAAAGGTAGATTTCACTGGTATAAAATGTGCAGCTTTTGTTAAAGTGTCTACTACTACCATCACTGAATCATGTTGGTATTTCGTTTTGGGTAATCCTGTTATAAAATCCATGGAAATTGTGTCCCATTTCCATTCTGCAATTGGCAAGGGGTTTAGAAGACCAGCAGGATGCTGATGTTCAGTTTTAACTAGTTGACACTCCATACATCTAGCTAAATATTCTACTACATCTCTTTTCATTCCTGGCCAAAACAACTTCTTCTTCAAAGCTGTTAAAATTTTCTGATATCCAGGATGTCCTGCATATGGCTACTTGTGATATTCATCTAAAATATGCCTTTTTAAAGTTTCTACATTGGGGATATACAATCTATTTTTGTAGCAGATCATCCCTTTTTTATTTTGAGTGAAATTAGTCTTCTCCTTTTTTTTGTAGTTTCACCAGTAGTGTCTCATAATTTGGATCTTGGTTTGCTTCCTGTTTCACCAAATCTTCTACATCGATCTGGGCACTACTTCCAATGCTGTTTATATTCTGACAAGCATTTCTGCTCAACGCATCAGCAACTTTATTTTCTTTTCCCTTGATATGTTTTATGTCCATATCAAATTCACTTAGAAAAGAAAACCATCTGGCTTGCCTATCATTCAAATCAGTTTGGGAAAAGAAATATTTGAGACTAATATGATCAGTCATCAATGTAAATTTTTTTCCAAGGAGATAGTGTCGCCACATTTTCAAGGCATGAATAACAACAGCCAACTCTAAATCATAGGCACTATAGTTCTGTTCATGTATCTTCAATTTCCTAGATTCATAGGTAATAACTGAATTTTCCTGCAACAGGACTCCTCCCAACCCCTCTCTATAGGCATCTGTACATACGACAAATTCTTTATCAGGATCTGCAATCTTCAAGATAGGGGTTGTAGTATGTTTTTGTTTTAGTTGGTCAAAACTGTTTTGACATTTTTCAGTCCACTCGAACTTGACACCCTTCCTTTGTAATGAGGTTATGTGATGAGCTATAGCAGAAAATCTCTCCACAAATCTGTGATAATAGCCTGCAATCCCCATGAATGACCTCACTGTTGAAACATCAGTTGGGATAGGCCATTATTTAATAGCTTTTATCTTTTCAGGGTCAACAGCAAGGCCTTTTTCAGAAATAATACGACCCAAGTATTGGATCTTATCTTTGTAAAATTCACATTTGCTGAACTTGGCATATAACTGGTTTTCCTTCAGAGTTTGCAATACTATCCTCAAGTGTTCTTTATGTTCCTCCTCACTTTTTGAGTAGACTAGAATATCATCTATGAACACAAGTACAAATTTATCCAAGTACTTATTTAACACACTGTTCATTAGGCACATAAAAGTGGCAGGGGCATTTGTCAGACCAAAAGGTAGGACTACAAATTCGTAGTGACCATACCTGGTTCGAAATGTTGTTTTGCTGATGTCTTCTTCTTTAATTCTGAGCTGGTGATAACCAGTCCTTAAATCAATCTTTGAAAATACCGAAGCTCCTCTCACTTGGTCAAAAAGATCATCAATTCTGGGCAAGGGGTATCTGTTTTTTATGGTCAACTTATTCAGTTGATGGTAATCAATGCACATCCTAAAAGTTCCATCTTTATTTTTCACAAATAGGACCAGTGCTCCCCAAGGAGACACACTCGGTCTGATATAGCCTTTATCTAACAATTCTTGCAATTGCATTTTCAGTTCCATAAGTTCAGGGTGACTCATTCGATAAGGGGCTCGGGAAACAGGTGTTGCTCCCGGCACCAAATCGATTGAAAGATCAATCTCTCTCTTGGGGCGCAGATGAGGAATCTCATCTGGAAAGACTTCCTTAAACTATCTTACCACTGGTACAGCATCCATTGATCTTTCTTCATTTTTCTGTTCTGTTTCTTCCACCTGTACTGCATAAACTTGGTACCCTTTTCTAGCTGTTCATTTTAATTGCAGTGCTGATATTTGTCTTACAGAGATAGGTTTTGGTTTTCCCTTGAGAATAAAAGATTTCCCTTCCTCATCTACACAATGCAGAGTCTTATCCCAGCAGTTCATCAAGGCTTTCTTCTTTTCCATCCAGTCCATTCCTATCAGCAGGTCATATGGAACTAAAGGCAGAATGTTCAAATTTACTTCTGTTTGGAAATCATTTAATTTGATTGTGGTTCGGGGCAATTTATGTGTTACCTTTCTCTTAGTTCCAGTGGCCAGCTGTACCAACCATGACTGCTGAAATTTTTCAGTTTTAATTTTACATTTTTCTACAATTTTTGGACTAATGTAACTCAAAGAAGCACCCGGATCAATCAGAACAGTAACAGATTGGTCATAAATCTTACCCTCCATTTCCACCATGGTAGCTTGATGTTCTGCTTGTCGACTTTCCAAGGCTGCACTGATAGTTGGTATATTTCTGGCTATGTCATTTACTGTAGTGGCTTCTCAATCTCTCATAATCATCTGAATGTTTCGATGGGGACAATCTCTCAACAGATGGGGTTCTCCACATCCCCAACATTTCAGGGGTTCCTTCATTTTGACTGTCCCTTCCTTCTTACTGTCTCCATCTATTTGTTTTGAAGCCACTTGGGATTGAGCAGTTTGACTTTCTTTGGGTTTATTAAACTTTTTCCGCTGATGATCTCGGCCAAAATTCTTCAAATAGGCTGGTTTCTGTTTCTTCCCTTTGAATTCACTCTTATTGACCCAGCTTTTTCCATGTTCAGTTTTTCTTTTGAACTATTGGTAGCAAAATCTAGCTTTCCTAACAGCTTCTTCCATATTTTTTGGGTTGTCAAACTCGATTTTCTCCTTGTACACAGCAGGAAAACAGTTCAGAAACCTTTGTACCTTTTCCTTTTCTTCCCTTATGTAGGGTACATATCTCAACAGATTTGTAAACTTAGTAACAAATTCATCAATAGTGAGCTGTCCCAGGCTAAGTTCATGAAATTCCTTGGCTTTATCATCATAGTAACGTTCATTTAGGTAGCATGTTTTGAACTTAACCTAGAAATCTTCCCAGGTAACTGTCTTTTCATCAATGGCATGAACCATTTTTTTCTCCTCCCACCACAAGGTAGCCTTACCTTGTAGTTGGTAGAAAGCTAATCTGGCCTTCAGATTGCTTTCATATTCATAGACCTAGAAAGACTTAATCATATTCAGCAACCAGGCTTCAGCATCTTCCTCCTTCTCCCCATCATAGGAGGGAGGTTTGATCTTTCGGAATTCCCCTTGTAATTCCTTTTTCTGCTTGTACTGATGCCTAACAGCATCATCATCCTCCGACTCATCAGTCTTCCTCTTTCCGGAACCTTCGCCTTCTTGGCTATTCCGTGAGGTTAGCTCTCTGATGAGATTTTCCTGCTCCTTACTGGCTGATGACAACCTGTCATTCTGGCTTCTCAGCTCAGCCAATTCTCATTGCAACCTGTGCAACATAGCCATCACCGTTGCGTTGGGATCTGGCGTACTATACTCATCATGCATATCCACATAAATTTCTTCACCTTCTGCCATTCCAGCACCACTGTACACTACACAACACAGATCAGTAAAATTAAAAAAAAAAATTCCACAGTATTTACTTATACAGGGAACACACAGCAACAGTGAGCACAATGTCAATAGCTCAGTTTTATAACTTGGGCTCTGATACCATTTGTCACACCTCCCATTCACTTTTCCTATACCAATTTTTTTTTTTTTCTAGCATTCCAAAATTTGCAAGATTAACTTTGACAGAATGTCATACCATCCCTTTTGGAACTCGACCTGGTTAATGGTTAATGAATTTTTCAATTCCAATTGTTTTCCACATAATAACTATTCTCCAACGTCACTATATATTCCCTTCCATTTTAAATTCCTTTTCATCTAAGGGTAATTTTATTAACTCATGGTGGAATTATTTAACATTAATCCCTTCCTTATAAGGGTCGCACTTACCAACCCATGTCCGACCTTTATTTTAATGTTCTTGACCTTTGGGGCATTCAACACATTTCTATGTATTTATATTCACAGGAACTGAATATATTTTACCCCATAACGTACTCTTTTCTATAGTTGAGTTATGAGCATTGGTTGGATTTTTGTTACATGTTTTTGTATTGGTGCCTCTATCGTCATTATGGCCATATGATGATATAGTTTCAAAGTCCTTGTTGATCTGTGTTAATATTATCGCATTTATTTCAATACATATGGGTTGTATCAGCGTTTAATGTGGAGATTGAATGTACTCCTTGCTTCCACGTATGACGTCCTGACTCGAGCCGGTTTTATGTGATAAGGTAAGTGAGACGTGTTATTACTTCACCACCACCGGTGCCACACTACTTCTTGGTTTCATGGTATTGGATGGGATAGATTTCTTCCCATACCATTCACGTTCTATCCCTACACGTTGATATGGAATTTTCCATGCCATCCTACTGTGGATATGTGGAAATTTCTTTTTATACGGCCAGACTGTCTTGAATTTAATGGTTTTACTTGTCACATTGAATGTCTACTGACTGGCATAATTTCTCTTCCAACCATTCGATCCGTGTCTTCCCTCTTCGAGATCATGCCATGTGGATGGTTAAGATTGTCTCACCGCGTTAGGGTTTTTCTGGAATGAAGTGTTGTTATATAAGTTTTCGTTTTTGTGTGGCGCCAGTTTCTTTGGCCCTCGTTGGGTTGGTTTACCTCTCTGCCTCGAGGCTCTGTTTGCTACAGAATTTACGCATGGGTTTTTTTTCATCATTCAGTTCTGCTTGCATAGGCGACAACAACTACACCAGGTATGCACTTCACATGCCCTCCTTCCATTATCCCTTGCAGACCATACTCGTTGCAGAGCTTACCACACCTCTTTCTCTATGGAAGTCTCGAGCAATGCCACTACACTTGGTGTCATTCGTTCTATAGCGTTTATGGTTGAGTCACATTTGGATTCGTTTATCCTCACATCAATTTCATGTCCCAACATTTTCACATGTTTCCTCTGGTTTTGTTCAGTCACCATCTCCACGTCCTTCTAATCAATTCTATAATTAACGAGGTGTAATATTAACATGCTGGTTTCCTTAGCATGTCTTCCTCTGCTCGTTTTATGTGATTAGAGCGCTAGGTTCAGGATGGCGATGTATTATCATGGCTCGTCTCTTCATCGCTGAGCGATAGTCCTCAGGCAAGGACGTCCTGAGATTTTATATTATTTTTTATTTCCATTTGTGAACCCTCTGTATTTCAATTCAGTTGATCTTATGTCTCGATTTTGGTGGCAGTTAACTTGGAAAGAACGAGGGTCTTTTCCCTCACAAGTAACCCTTTCTAGTCTGGATACATTCCTCTATTGGTAAAATTTTTCCCATAAGTAGTTTTATTGACATTCCTACTAAAATGTCTGCGTTTTTTTTTTTTTCCAGGTAATGCCTATTCTCTACTCGTTTAGTGACGGCAGCTATGAGAGCCCTCTTTCCGATTGATGATGATTTTATCTTCATTTACATTCCAGGTTGGTATATGTCTGTGCGGAGAGAACCATCCTTTAGTCTCATTGCTCCATCTCGTTTAGGTGGAATTGTTAGTTTCCTCGAGTGTTACTAGTCTATCGAATTTTTATAGACTCGTTCCGAAACTGTAATTATTACAAATTTCCGGTTGTATGATAATACTCTTCCACCCTAAATATTGTGTTTGATTTGGGATGCGCAAGGCTCATTTTATTTAGCTTGTGCATAAGAGGCTCAACCTCGGACATGTATACGCCGACCTGGACATTCTTCTTTGCTGAGATTGTTTTTTTTTTATGATTTTGTATCAGCTTCACAATTTTCCAGTTTATTAGTTTATATACATTTCCTGTGTATCACACTAAATTGTTTCGTGGAGAGTTAAGCTAGTGGCCAAAATTATGTATAAATCTCCTTGTTGCTTTTGTTTTATTTCAATTATTACTCTTATATGTATATTTCTATATACTGGCATCTTTTCCAAAATTTACAGTGATTCAGTAAATTTAATTTAGCATTGTTTATTCCTGACAGGTGTTATATTGTTCCTACAGGAACTCTCTATCCTCTTATGAGATTGTTAGAATATCCAGATCTATAAATTTTATTGCTAGAATGAATGTATAGCATTTTAGTTATCATCTCCCTAGATTTTTGGTTTTGCTGGAGATGTTTTCTATAATTATAATTCACTCTCATGTATAGTATGCTAGTCTACTTAGGCCTCTAATCATCTGTATATTACATGCGTTTGGATTTCATATAGATACTTATGACAGGTAGTAAGTATACCCCTTTTTCTTTGACATGTTGTAATGACGTATACTCTGTGACTGAGTTTATGAGTATACTGGTAACATATGCAAATTTTTGTCAGTTTGGCTCTGGTATCTTCTAACTCTGTCCAGTTGGTGCTATCAATTTTAGACTCTATAGTTTATACTCTACTCTTTTCACTTCTTACTCCAAGTAATTATATTTGACATCTGACTCTTTGTTTCAATAGTTAGGATTTAAGATTTCAGTCATGAAACATAAGCAGATTAAAGTTAAACTGGAAATCATCCTTGGGAAACATGTATTCTCAAATTTAGACCAGTTATGGTTTAGAGATTCTGATGAATTCTTTCCCATATATTTGATTCCTACAACTGTACAGAAATGGAAGGAAACTCTTCTAAGATTTCTGTTAAATGTATGGAATATTATAGCAAACACACAGCAGGCATATATAATACTTTCACATTCCATATAACTTAAAATTTACACCTACATCTTGTAAGTAGAAAATATAACTGAACTGGGCATACCACTTAATTTGATGACCACGCCACCCAACTGTAGAATTCGTTTGTCTCCAGAATTCACCCCCGAGCTGAGATCCCTCCTAGTTCAGATCAACCTCTAATCTGTTTAGGAGTAGCTTATTTAAGCTATTGTTCCGAAAAGCATGTTTCTAATTCTACGTCCAGAATATCAGGATTCTTTTCTTCTTGTTTGCCTAGGCTTCCCATTTTAGGGATTCCTTAAAGATGTTTTGTGCTTTTCCTAGCTTTTCCAGCTTTTTTTTTTTTTTTTTACCTCTTCCCAACTATTTTCCTCATGATTGGGGAATTTAGATTTTTCCTCAAAAATCCAAATTAGAATTAATTTCTTTCAAGGATTTTTTTTGAAATATTGTGGGTAAGTATTTGCCTTATCCATCCTCATGGATTTAGCAAGTGATCTCATAATCTCATTTTGGTCAATATGCACAAGTTCATTTTATTCATTTCCTCATTTTAAATATTTAATTACATTCAAAAAATACTTATCCTTTGGGGTCCACTCCCCTTAGGATTAAAGTTCAATGTCTAGTTTTAACTTTCAAACACATAAACTAGGGGTGTTACACCCCTAAACACTAAACCTCTAAACCCCTAACCACTAACCCTTAAACCCTTAACCCCTAACCCATTTAACCCCCTAAACCGCTAAACCCCTAACCCATTTAACCCCCTAAACCCTAAACCTCTAAACCATTAACCGCTAACCCCTTAAACCCTATTTCCCAACCCTAACCGATTTAACCCCCATTTGTCGGTTTCTCCCTTATGCCTTCATTTGGTTGTGCACACCGTGTCGCGCCATGTGAGGGCACTCGACCAAATTTGTCACACTCCTTAAGTACCTCTTGTCACCGCATGGGTTCCTTGTGCACGTTCATGCGACTCGTTCTATTTTTTCTCCCTTTTGCCTTTGTTTTGTCGGGCGCACCATATTGTGAGGGCACACACCCAAACGCGTTAGGGTTGGGTCAGGTCATTTCGTTTGAGGATGGCCGTATCAAATTTGCTAAGTTTTTATCACACAGGTGCCTTTTTCACATTCTTGCTGCCCGTTTTCCATTTTCTCCCTTGTCCCTTCGTTCGGTTGTGCGTGTCGTGTCGCGCCGTGTGAGGGCGCCTACCCAAACGCGTTTGGGTTGGGTCATTTCATTTGAGGGTGGCCGTATCAAATTTTCCAAGTTATGACCACACGGGTGCCTTGTGCACGTCCATGCAGCCTGCTTGTCATTTGCTCCCTTGTGCCTTCTTTTGGTCGAGCGTGCCATGTCGTTATGTTTGAGGGCTCCCACCCAAACCCATTCGGGTCAGGTCGTTTTCGTTGAGTGCGCCTGCCCAAACGCATTTGGGTTAGGCCCCCTAAGCCCCCAATCCCTAATCCCTTAACTACTAACTCATTATTCAGCCCATAGCCCCTAAATGTACCTAAATCCCATAACCCCTAACCCCCAATCCCCTAAGCCCTCCAAATTCGACGAATTAGCTTTGAAGAAGTAATTGTTTTCTGCGATATGGTTGGTAAGTTATTTAAATAGAGCTATCTTCTCTAGAGTTATTTTTTAGATCCCCAGTTTCACTTACTAGTTTTTGAACAAGGCATATGACACTCTTCATGTCTATGGGATTTGAAGCTCATTATCTATATGAGTATTTGTTGCTTCAAGGGTTGAGGCTGCTCAGCCAAACATGTTCGGGTCGGGTCGTTTCCGTGGAGGGTGCCTGCCCAAAAGTGTTCGGGACAGGTCGTTCCATTTGAGGGCGCTGGCCCAAACCTGTTTGTGTCGGGTCGTTTCGTTTGAGGGCGGCCATATCAAACGAAACGACCCGACACAAACGAAACGGGTCAAGTCATTTCGTTTCGTATCATTCGGGTCAGGTTGTTTCGTTTCGTTTCGTTTGAGGGCACATTCATGCAACTTGATTCCTATTTCGTTTGACGACACCCACCTAAACCCATTCGGGTCAGGTCGTTTCGGTTAAGGGAACCTGCCCAAACACATTCAGTTGGGTCATTTTAGTTGAGGGTGGCCATATCAAATTTCCTAAGTTGTGACCGCATTGGTGCCTTGTGCATGCTCGTGTGGCCCGTTTTCCATTTCGTTTGAGGGTGCCCGCCCAAACCCATTTGGGTCAGGTTGTTTCAGTTGATGGCGTGTGCCTAAATGCATTCGGGTCGGGTCGTTTTGATTGAGGATGCCCGCCAAAACACATTTGGGTCAGGTCGTTTCAGTTGAGGGTGGTCATATCAAATTTACTAAGTTGTGACCACATTGGTGCATTGTGCACATTCATGCGGCCCCTTCACCATTTTTTTTGAGGGCGCCTACCGAAACCCATTCGGGTCGGGTCAGTTCGGTTGAGTGCGCCCACCCAAATGCTTTCGGGTCGGGCCCCCTAAGCCCCCAATCCCTAATCCCTAAACTACTAACTCATTATTCAACCCCTAACCCCTAAATGCACCTAAATCCCTTAACCCCTAACCCCCAATCACCTTAGCCCTCCAAATTCGATGAATTAGCTTTGAAGAATTGTTTTCTGCAATATGGTTTTTAAGTTATTTAAATAGATCTATCTTCTCTAGAGTTCTTTTCTAGATACACAGTTTCATTTACTAATTTTTGAACAAGGCGTATGACACTCTTCATGTCTATGGGATTTTTATCTTGAAGCTCATTATCTATACGATCATTTTCTACTTCAAGGGTTTCCTGATGGAGAAAATCGTAGTACAGGGTTTAGGGCACGTTATTTTGTTATTGTTTCTTCAAGAGTTTGCTAAACATACCCCAAATCATTCATTTCCTTGCTACTTATCAAGTTCTTACTTCTGTCTAATTCACTATATACTCAGATCATGAATGTGAGAAGGTTGTTTGTGGATTATATTATTATTGTGTTAATAGTGTAATTATTTCTGTGTTATTATATCTTTCTAGCAAAAACCCTCATATTCAGAAATATTTTCTTGTCATTTTTAAAATTGATTGCTTCATTGTGCACAACATGCAGCTTATCTAATACTTTATTGAAGCTAAGAGCTCCATATTTGGGGCAAGCTTCTTTTTGGCTAACTCCACTTCTTTTGATCTCAATTTTTCCAATTTATTTCTTCTCTCATATGATACCTGAGCCTTTGCCTTTCTCTTCCCTTCTAATTTCATAATAGTGTCATAGTGATGCCAGCCAACTTCTTTGGAAAGCCTTCCTAGTAGACAATACTTGTTCCTGGCTGAAGCCTCAACACTTTCAGAGCATCTGGAATGACCATTCTCTTTTTCCGGTCATATGGTGGGGGAACCCCTTCAAAATCCCTTAGCCTAGAAAGTGTTGCAGCATCATGCTTGGTTTTATGTGGAATCATTCCTCTAATTGTCCAGTAGTGAAATCCTTCTCTTACTTTATTGTCATTTTCCCATACCCAACCAATGAGAGCACAAGAACACCTATTTCTATAAAAGCACCTATAACTTCTCTTACTTTATTGTCATTTTCCCATAACTAACCAATGAGAACACAAGAACACCTATTTATATAAAAGCACCTATAATACTTTTGTGGGTTTCACTAATATCCCTTTAGTTACTATGTGCACAGTATCCTAGATCCTAAAGTGATTCTCATACAATGATAATCCACTAGGTGTATTTCTTCTTAAACAGCTATGCATGGATAGATGTCCCATTTATGGAAAAATTCCACCAAAATGGTTCCCCCTACCTACCTAGTAACTACATTACATTTATTTCATGACAAGACTACCCTATAACCCACCAAATTTCTATCATATCCTTGATGTCAACAACAATTTGGTGTTCAAGATGTAGCTAAGCTGGAACAAACTTAGCTCTAGTATCACCTTTCCTATATTGACTCCATCTTAAAAATCATGGAAAATGTCCATAGATGAGTTATCCTTCCTAAACCAAAAATTTCATTGAAAATAATCATTCATACCATAACATTACTACTTCCATTTTAACCACATAAAACTTATTTTTAAGTTACCATAATTCATCTTTAATATCACATAATTAGATTAAAAAATCAACCAAAATCCTTAGTTTATGAAATAAAAATTCAACAATTTTATATAATTAATAATTTAAATAAATGTCTTAGATTTAATCTCATTAATAATTATTTATAATCAACAATACCACTTATTTACCCAAAGCAGTTTAAATTATTTAATTTATTAAGTTTTAATTTCTAAAGATATTTTTAAGGTGCTTAATTCATTTATATATTCAAAAATTGATTATAAACAATAAGAAATCACAATCTTGATATTGTGAGGTTTCAATCAAAAAAACCATTTCATCTATTAATTAGACTACACTATTATTTATTATAGAAAATGTATCTAATTTGAACGAATGAATACATAGATTGCTATCATTAAAGAAAAAAAATGTAAATTTCACTTTTAAAGTAATACTTTAAAATAAGGAAAAATAATACATAAATTATAAAGAAAAAAAATATAAAAAAAGAGAGATTAAAACTCCAAATATTTAAAATACAACATAATTTAATAGTGTAAAGTTTAAAACTCCTTTTAATAAAGCATGATGATTTAGTAGGGTAGAAGGATTACTATATGCAAAAATCATTCCATTATTTACTCATATAACTTTAATTTCTTGTCAAAAAGATATGTTTTATTTTTTTTATTGTAAATATATTTAAACAATAAAAATAAACAAACATTTAATTATTTAGAAATTATTTTAATTATTTAAAAATGATTATAATTATTAAAAAATATTTATTTTTAAATTAATTTTAGTGGCCTTAAGAAAACACGCGTGTTTCATTTCAAAATGTCAAAAATTTTCAAATATCAAAAGTTTTAATTTCCCTCATTAATTTCCCTACGGTTGCATGGTTTGTCCATGGAAGGAGGGAGGATCTAATACAAATCTGAGTTGGGTCGATAGAAAAAATGTGAGAGATCCTTCACATTCAGGGGGGCCAATGTGGTAACCAGATCGACTCCAAGTTCTGGGAACTGGTCTGTCAAGAACGCGGGATCGATACTACTGAGAGATATTAGGGCACTTCAGTTCTAGAAATTGAAAGGGTTAATGTTTACTAGAATGAGGTGAGATGTGGGAGATTTGTGCCCCAAGCCGTGCTTATGAATCTGGAGCCTGGCACCATGGACAGTGTGAGGACCGGGCCTTATGGAAAGGTCTTCAAACCTCATAACTTCATTTTTGGCCAATATAAGGCTAGAAACAACTGGGCCAAGGGGAATTACATGGAAGGAGCTGAACTCATTGATTCTGTGCTTGATGTCATTAGGAAGGAGGCTGAGAACTGTGATTTCCTGCAAGGTATGTGTCTTTTTCATATTTGAATCCTTGACCTTGTGTTTTCGAAATGTAGGATTTCATTTGCTAAAATGATGTGGGTTTTTTTTGTGTACAGGGTTTTTGTTGTGTACAGGGTTTTTGTTGTGTGGGTTTTAGATTACCTAGATTTCATATTTTTATTACCAATTATATTTTCAGTTAATATGTCAAATATATCTTATAAAAAATTTTGCCTTGTGATATTTCTTTATCTGTGAAAAATTCTCGGCGTGAGAAGTTTTTCAATTAAGACATTAGGGTTTATGTGCTTTATCCTACAAATGAGCACTATGTATGCTGCTTGTCGGTTAACTTAATGCGATATGTATCTGAGTGCTGGTGAAACTCCAAATGAAAAAGCTACGTTTACTGGGTCAATGGGTTATGAATTACTGGCATCATAAACTATTGGATGCTTCATTTTATGGAACTGAGAGCTTAAATGCTATACGATGTGTTGGTGAGGGCCTCTAATGTTGGTGAATCAATGGATTAGTGAGTCATATTGTTTCTAAAGAAGCTGGCGGTGTTCTCTCAGTGAGAAAAGGGATTCAGCTGATAGCTTCTACCTCCCCTGTCGACGTTGCTCTTGAAATAGGAAGGGATCCAAATTTCATGAAACACTACATGTCTATGTCAGATTCATGGGATTTTGTTTGTATTTAGTTTTGAAGTTTATCTTGATTCATGTGGGACATGATATCTAAGTTGTTGAAACATTTTTTGGAAAAATGGTGTACTTTAACGTTTTATTTTGTTTATTTTCAATGCATTCATGATGGATACAGGGGGGTGATTATTTTGGGGAAAAAACCCATAACTGACATTTTATTGATCTATGTGTCCATGCTGTTGGTGACTTGAACCACCTGATCTCTGCAACCATGAGCAAAGTTACTTGTTGCCTAAGGCTTCCTGGTCAGTTGAACTTGGATAAAATCCAATGTACTGTAAAACGATCATTAATATATCTCTGAGGCTCAGTTACTATCAAACATCAATGTTGTTTCCATATCAATGTCAATAAGGGGACATATAGTTACATGTAGAATAATGTTGTTAAGTGTTGTCAAATTTAAATTTTTTAAGTGACGTCACACCTCAAAGTGTCAATGTTAAACTGTTGTCAATGTTTACACCAAATTGTCTCCATGGAGCTTTAAGGGACTACACATATGTTAATGAGATTAAGTTGTTTTGTGCTTGAATTGTGATCATAAGGATACCCTAAGGATGGCCGAAGGTGATTGCATTAAAATTTGTTTTAAAATCTTATAAACACTCCAAAAAAATCCTTGTTTACTAAGCCACAACTCAAAGAACTTTTTTGCCCAAGGTTCACTATCTTAGACGACTGAGTGATGTTCATAAATGTCAGTATTAAAGGAGGGCTCATGGCCTTAACAAGTCACAAGACTCATTTTGATATGTTACTGATGTCACAAAGATAAGAATTTCTATTTCAAGTTAGGTTGTATGAACAAATTTTAGGTTCGATGCCCTAACAAGTCTCCAAAAACATTCTAAGGATGTTCGAAAGGAGCATAACTAAGTCCTAAAATTCTTCGTTCATTTGAGAAAGGGATCATCATGAATTTATTGACTTTTTGTAGTGGATTATTTGATGAGGATGAAATAATAGTACAATTAAAAACAAAAGGATATGTTCATCCTTCACGCCTTCTCCAACGCCTCCTCATCCTTCTACTTAAATTGGAGCCTCCCTCTGATATCAATCCCATGATCTGGTCGAAAGCAACAGCAATCCAATTGATTGTTATTCTAATTGCACAAAAAAAGATAGGAAATACAAGCCAGAGAAGAATCAGTGAGTAGAAATTAGAATAATACAGTAAGTTGTAAACAAGAAAACACGTGAAATAGACTTGTAACAGACTTGTAATTATAGGTTCTAACAGACTTGTAATTCTATGTAAATATTAAATTTTTGAAATTTGTTACAAATCAACGAAAATAATATGGATAACTATAATAAGGGATACTTACTACTCTCTAAATTTCTAGCAATGAATTCTTCCTTCATTTTATTGAATGGTTTTATAAATTTAGGGACATGTGTTGATTTTGCTTTACCCTTGTTTTAGCTTATAGAAATTTCATTGGAATGTAAGATCATAAGAAGAAGTTTCTTTTCTAATCTTATTGTGATGGTAATTGGTACACAGGTTCACATTTTTTTGTCAAAGGGTGAAAAATTTCCCAAATTGCATGGGCAATTTTATGTGAGAGGATTGGAGTTTCAAATTTTGGATGCACCATCATCCTTTTCTGTATGTGCCATGCATTTCTTCCATTTTAGTTTACACATAGTGAATGCATTCTGTGGAAATGCAAGACAAGAAAGAAATAGATGATGATCATGATTGTGGATATTAGATTTCAGAACTTACTGTGGAAAACTAGTGCATTTATTAATGAATAGATAATGTATATTTTCTGGTTTCTTTATTTGCAATATAAGGCTTGATATATTTTAATAAATGACTTCTGGTATGTTTTGGCTCCATATTATAAAATCTCCCAAATGCCTATAATTTCTAGCTATGCAACAGATGCTTTTTCTTATAACCAATTCTTGAAAGGGTTTTGGCAACTGAATCTCTTGTAATGACACATTAATACATATAAGATATTGAAAACAGAGTCATCTACCAAAATGTGTGGATCACGAATTTGCTGGAGTTGGGCTCTAGATACAAAGTTAACCGTAGAAGTTAGGTACTGTGTGATCCTTCTTGAGTGCTTGGGTTTGGTAACCCTAAATGGTAAATTCAAAGGGAACCAGTATTCGCGGAACAATGTCACAATGCATGGGTAGATGCAAAGGGAACCATAGAATCCTCTGTTCTGCGAGTCTTGTTATTTTCTAGTTTACTGCATGTGCTAAAACAATGGATGCTTATGAGAAGTTTGAGAAGGTGGGAGAAGGAACCTATGGGAAGGTGTAGAAGGCCAAGGACAAGAACACAGGGCCATTGGTCGCCCTTAAGAAAATGAGGGTGGAGAGTGACGATGAGGGTATTCCACCAACTGCTCTCCCTCAGATTTCCCTTCTGCAGATGCTTTCTTAGGACATCCAAATTGTTAGACTATTGGATGTAGAACACACAGAGAACAAGAATGGGGAACCCCTTCTTTAATTAATTTTTGAATACATGGACACTAATCTCAAGAAGTAAATTGATGGTTATTTCCGAAGCCACACAAAAATTCCTTCCAGTATTATTAAGAGCTTAATGTACGAGTTGTGCCAGGGGGTTGCTTACTGCCATAATTAATGTTAATATATAGAACTAATATTAATATATAGAATTAATATTAATATATAGTTGTGCCAGGGTTTTGCTTATCAATTCTTTTTTATGGGTTTGAGAGGTTTCAAGAACCTCATGGGAGATGCTAGGGAAGACTGCTGTAGCTATCAATAGGGTTTTTGTTCTATTGTTGGGCTTCCCTCTACTTTCCTTCAATAGGCCATCGACCCCTTAACTTTCCCCTGTAACCACAATATTTTGGAAGTGTATATATCTATACTGATGGAGGTCTGATGAGATATTATATATGGTCTATAAATAAGGGTTTAGGGTCAGTTGTTCCTCAGGTGGAAGGAGTTGGGTATGGGTATTTGGCATGATGGCCCAAGTTCTAGAAGCCAAAAGTCTTACCTAGCCATAGTAGAAGAAAAATCCAACATGGACCTATCCTTTACGAACAAAAAATCCATTGTTAGAGTTTCTATGGCAGTTTAACACCCCATTAGGTGCAAGCGATGATTTTCATGTCTTTGAATATCCAGCTAATGGGCAACATTTCGAAAAAATTAGGCCTGAAGAGGCTTGTGGAAGCCCACAACCAAGAAATTGTTTTATTTAGGAATCTATGACTGAAGGCTCCAGAATCCAAAGTATCTAGGGAATTAGGGAAGCATATGGGTGATTGGATTTTCTACTACTAATTCAGTGGTCATTCTTGGGGTCTCATTTTGGGCTAAGGGAATTTCCTTATTATGCACTAATTCCATGTCTTTTGAATTGGGTCTAGGTTTAGTAATTTCCTCACCGGATTTAGGGGAGTAGTTTATATTTTTGAACATCTATGGGCCATATGTTGATAGAGTTCAATAGTGGGAAAGGATCCTTGCTATGGACATATTTAGAAATAAAATGTAATAGCGAGTGGTGATTTAAATCTTGTTTTGGGTAAATCAGATATTTCAGGTCAATCAACACACCCAAATCACTTAGATATCAATATATATAGATATAAAAGCAGAATTAGATGAAGTAGGTTTCTTGGATGTGGAGCCTATAAAGTTCCTACCTAGTGAGTAAATCTGAGAACTAGTACTACTATAGATTTGCAAAGAGGCTGGAAAATTTTCTTTTAAATAAAGCGCTTGTTAGTTGTTAGTTCAGGATAACACAGAGAGTTGGTGTAGGAGGAAAATGTAACCATTCTGTAGTATTTTTCGAAATAGGAAAGGTAGAAAAGAAGTCACCAAGTCCCCTTAAATTTAAATCTGTATGGTAACGTTAATATACATAATTAATATTAATGACTATATATAATTAATGTTAACATACATAATTAATATTAATGACTATATATTAATTGATTTTTTAAAAATATTTTTAACCTTTCGTCACTCTTGCGACAATTCCTAAGCGTCAGTCTTTCGACGCTTTCAACTTACGAATTTTTTTGCATTTCGTTGCTCTTACGACGCTTCCTAAGCGTCGATCTTCTGACGCTTTCAAATTACAAAATTTTTGCTTTTCGTTGATCTTGCGACGCTTCCTAAGCGTCGGTCTTCCAACGCTTTCAACTTACAATTTTTTTTCCTTTCGTTGCTCTTGCAACGCTTCATAAGCGTCGGTCTTCCGACGCTTTCAACTTACAAAATTTTTTTCCTTTCTTCGGTATTGCGATGCTTCGTAAGCGTCAGTCTTCCAACACTTTCAAATTACAAATTTTTTTTCCTTTCGTTGGTATTGCCATGCTTTGTAAGCGTCGGAAGACCGACAGTTGTGGCTCGGCCAAAGACCGACACTTATAAAACGTCGAAATAGCGACATTTTGGAACACGTCAGAAGAGAAACAGAAGTTTGGAAACTTCAGAACAAATTTCACTCTTCCGACGCTTTATTGAAGTGTCAGAATTGCGACTCTAAGGCTAACCACATTTTTTCTGGCCTCAAACTATCGCTCTTGCGACTACTATGTGTCGGAATAGGGACGAAGTGGCTGTTGGAAATTGGGCCAAATTTAATAGTGTTGAGGTATTAAATTTCAATTCTCTTGCATTTAATTTCTCATTTCAGTTCATATGACTTATTTCTTTTCTACAATCTCATAATTTAACCTCATGTTTTCTGGCAGGTATGAATACATTGTAGCTGTCTCTTTTTGGATTCGGTTGACCTTCCTTTTTCTTAGTTATGGTTCTTAATATTGGGATTCTTGTTTACCAGGATGGTCTATCGCCTTGTGATTATTTTACTATGTAGCCCTTGCATAACTTTTTCACAAAAAATTTACGGTTTCTTATAGGAAACAAAGTGTCCTCTGTGTCACTGTTTTTAGGACTATTTTCCGCTTATTGGACTATTATACCAAAGGAACCTTTACAAAATTGTAATATATGGACTGATCTTGTACCAATATTTAAGTACTTTGATATGGAAATTCTTGTTGTCAAATTTAACTCTTATGCTCTTTTCATAGCTAAGTTGATTCCAGATTTCATGTATAGCTATATGTAGCTAGAATTAGTTTCTTTTATAACTGGAATGCAACAGTCAAAGGAAGTTTCGATATAATAATATGACACTTTTTGTATAAAAATATGACAGTACAACATATCTACTTTTTTTATACCATACATCCCTGTAATTTTCCTGACAGATTTTTATGTCACTGTAATGTTCTTATACTAAACGGTTTAAATTAAGGGTTTTATATCTTCAATGGAACTTATCTACTTGACTTGCTTCATAGTATTTTATAAATTCTATGTCAAATTTTCTTTACAGAAATTATCTTAACTACAGTATAATTATTAGCATGCATCCTGAAATTATACATAAATCCATTCTTATCTAGTACTTATTAGATAATAATTTATCTAATTCATATACACTACAACATATAAATTCGCTTCACTGTGCTATGTATATATTTTTCAGTCATGTATTTATATTTCTGTAATTTTCAATATGAAAGTTTCTTCTCTCTCTAAGAACACTTTCAATTCATGTGTGTAGCATAGTAATGCAGATTCATATATAATCATGTCCCTAGAAGTTTCAGTTGAGATTTTTATCTTTCTCTAGTTGTTACAGAATTATTAAATTATACGGTACAGTATACCTTTATATATGAATATCTATTCATTATATTTTTGCATATCATTTTATGTTTATAGTTTATTTTTTTTTTAATAAACTGTATATTTTCCTATCAGAATAATAAAACAACTAGTTTATGGAAATGTTACTTTCCTATGAGGCACCTAACCTCAGATCTAGACTCAATTTTGGGGTTTAAACATTCTGACAGTTGATCCTCTACAGAAGATGTTTGTAAAACAATGCTGTTTTTTCTATTTATTCTATAGTGAATTCTATTAAATGTACAGGCCATAAAAAGATAGTTGGGACTCATAATTTCTCCCTTTTCTAATCTAATATTTAATCTCATAACTTGCATATTAGCCTAATCACTTTATCATTCCAGTATTTCATCACATCATTATAATTTATATCAAAGAGCATTTTAAATTAGATGTGCATACCACTTAGGTTTGACTAGTTACTTCCCAACCTTAGAGCACTTTCTCCACAACTCACCCTCATGTAGAGATCTTTTGCTCCAGTGATAGACAACCCTTTATCTATCTTGAAACATATTATTTAAGATTTCTTTCCCCAGCTTGTTTCCCTTAACTGCGTCCAGTTAATTCAAGATGTTGTATTCATGTTTGCCTAGGAATTTCCTCTCTTTCTTCCACAAAGGTACTTTTAAAGCTAGATTTTCTGCTTTCCAACTTTATTCCACCTCTTCCCAATAATTTCCTCTTTATTGGGGTATTTAGATATTTACCTCCAAATCGATTTTTTAGTATCTTTCTTAATTCCTTCCAAGGATTTCTGGAAGTCTAAGAAAGTCTTACAACCTTATCCATCCTCATGGATTGTGTTTCGAGATCTCAAATCTCAATCTAGTCATTACACATAATTTTCCATTTTATTTTATTAATTTAAAATAATAAAA